>CM051703.1:1487500-1990000 GCA_028022725.1 Lycodopsis pacificus
AGCAATCAAAAAATAAAATAAAAAGACAAAACAAAACATTGCTATTATATTTAAAAATCATTATTTTCTTGATAAAATTCACTCATCTTTTTCTGGGCATTCCACTCAGACAGCCTCATGTAGAAAGCCATGTAGAAAGCCCCTCATCTCTCCTTGTTCATGTGTAATATCTCAGTGGTATTGCTTGGCCATTCACTCCACATTCTGTTATCTCTTCAAAGGCCGTCTTCTACTGAGACATGTACAAGGCTGTTCATTACCCAAATAATCAACTGGTGTGTATCTGGGGCCCCAGACCTTCCAGGGAACCAATAAAACATGGTTATATAATCTCATGAGCGTGATTACGACAGCTTGAACTCTGAGCACCAGATTAGGACACCTCCATAGCGGCGGAGTAGCTCCAAAAAGCCTGATGTGGTGTGAACGGCCAAAGGGGAACTTGCATTTTCCCCAGACAGAAAATCAGAGGGAACATTACAGTTGGAGAGCCGATTGTTTTGGCCCATATAGTGCCCAACTTTGGCTGGCTGAGGCCATGTAGAGGTGCACCAATAGTATCTGTGCAGTACATGCATCAGGATTGGACGTCCAGCTCCTAAATTCTTACTTTAGAATGGGGATATGAAGCTGTCGCATTATTGATGCTTTAACAACATACATCTTGGCACAACATGGAAGTTAGCTGGCAGAAGGACAAAAATGTCCTGATGTGAGATGTCGCAATTAGCTAAGTTTTATAGACAGAGCAGCTTTGGGTTAAAAGAGGAGACTTGGCTCTGCACACTAATTGCCATTCTGTTTGATTAAGCACAGGCTGCTGCACTCTTCTTTATCTGTTCACATTTTCAGCTGATCTTCTTCTTTCAAACTATCTGCTGTCTTCTTCTGTTGACCTGTTCTCAGTGAGGTGTTTTTATCTCTTAACCTTCTCTGAGCTGTTATTGGACATAGGAAAACATGGGGCAACGATCATAGTGATGCATGCTTAAAAATGATCAGAAACATTTTGCCACATTTAGCTCCAAACAACATTTATAAAAGCGGTATGATTTCTTCTTCATTGGTTTTAACTGGTGGTTTGCCAGCACTCATTCTCTTCATCATGCTCTTATTTTAGTACTTCCGCTGACCGTCAGTGTGAGTTTGCATATAACTTAAATATTTAGTTTTACCCAGCATTAAGGGTGCAACGGATCACAAACCTCACAGTTCGGTTCGGATCACGGTCCTTGAGTCACGTTCGGATCATTTTTCGGATCAGCAAAGAAAAGGGGAGGAGTCAAATATAACTTTGCTTTCCATTTATTGATTAAAACAACTTCAAGAACACTTAAAGCAAAGAACTTTGGGCTATAGTCTTACATAAAAACTAAAATATTGAAGATGTCTAATTTGAAACAAAATGAAATAAATAAAAATAAATAAAACATTCCAGAATACTCAATTCTGTTAAGTTTAAGTGCAACATGAGTTATGTTGATATCCTCGTCCTTTGATCAATATTGAAAGAAAGAAACAGCCAGTGACCTAGCTTCCACTGTTTACACTGAACTGAACTGCTCGGCAACAACTTGGGTCTATGTTTACTTCCTGTGGTTAAATCATTCAAATACACTGCAATAATGTTTACATTACTGTGAAATGGTCTACAACTTTAAAAAAATGTTTAAAAAAAGATGAGAATATCTCCATTGTCTGGGGAGAGGGTAGACCTTTCTGTGGTGACTGGGATATTGCTATTGGGCCTGTCTAGCTTCCACTGTGCTGCTTCTGTCAGCACCTGCACCAGGTGTGTGTCTGTGTGACTCTCCCAGAGTGGGCGTGTCTACAGCACCTGTCTGTGTGACTCTCACAGAGTGGGCGTGTCTACAGCACCTGTCTGTGTGACTCACAGAGGGGGCGTGTCTACAGCACCTGTCTATGTGACTCTCACAGAGGGGGCGTGTCTACAGCACCTGTCTATGTAACTCTCACAAAGGGGGCGTGTCTACAGCACCTGTCTGTGTGACTCTCACAGATTTTGAAATCCTTTGTTTTCCACAACGGAGTGTCCCCATCGCTGATAGACCGGGACGGTGGCGCTTCATATGTGTGGACATGCCGATGTAATGCCGTTGTCGTATATTTCTCTTGAAACAACACCTACATACGCAAGCGTTTTGGCCACGACCCTTATCCGTCATAAGTTACAGGGAAGACAAAATGCTCCCAAACTTGCGACTGAAATGGCGCCGGGGGCTTCTCAAGGTCCTCCGCTCCTCCTCCGCTTGCCATGACTTTCACCGTTAAATGCGTTAAAGCGTTAAACGCTTTTAACATGCTCCGTTCTCGTGAACACAGTACTGCTTTATATCTGTTCACTGCATTGATATTCGGGCACTTGTTACTTGAAAAGGAACAGCAGCAGTACAACTTTATTACACACTATGATGATTAAACCATAAAAATAAATACTCAATTGATCCGCGGTTCACAAGTGACCCAAACCGATTATGGATCGATCCATGATCCGTTACATTACTACCCATTATATATATATATTTAACATTTAATGTTTCGATTGATATTTTGCATGGAGATTTAACATTTAGATTTAGATTTAACAGTTAGATTTAACAGTTAGACCTTAATTTAAAAGTTAGATTTAAATTTGAAAGTTTGATTCAACATTTTCTTCACATTTAATAAATAAATGTAAAATGCTGTAAAAAAATCGAATTGTTCAATATTGTTTGGAGCTAAATGAGACAAAATGTTGCTGTGTTGATTTCAACATGCGCTACTTTCAATCTGATACATACTGTATATCACCTGAGAGCTGATAGGACGACCCAAACCAGGAAACGTTTTCCCATCAATTATCCAGCATTTAGCACAAAACCAGATTTGAATGGGAATTTATAGGAATTGGAGTATTATACAGAACCACCATCAATAAGAGCTCATTCAACAAGCTGATGACATGCTCTGGATGCATGTCACACAGCATATAATACATTTGATGTATAGCTTTTTAAGAGTTTGACTTACAAGAGATGGTCTGCTGTAAAACCACAATTCAGACTAAGTTACACAGAATATGATAGCATTTCAAATGGGCTAAGATATAGCTAATGAGTAGTGCGAACATGGATATAAATCCTCTCTGTCATCAGTCTGTTTGTGCTACAGTTTGCCATAATGCCCCATTCAAATTGATTCTTGTGACAAGCTTAAGTGTTGAACATCCACAAAATCTGCCTAGAGCATTTATCTTCCTCCAGACAACACACAAATCATCCACAGGCCCCGCATCTTCAAAATCAAACTACATGGCAGCAAAGAAAAAAATGGTGTCATATCACCTGTTCATTTACATGCTTAGAGGCCCCCGACTGTCTATGATAGGACTGAGACTGGGTCCATTCTGAGGACCCACAAAATGTTATAACTAGGAATGCAATACTCAGCATCACTAACCATTTATATGCTAGTAGCTAGCTGTTTATATGTCACTTGGACATTGATGTCATTGGAAAGGAAACATGCATTGTCTGCTTCTTGCTCATGGCAGCATTATAAAACATCCATAACAATTTTGAGACTAGACAACAATGACTTCGAGTGCTTGGTGACTGAAGAGGATGGGGGGTGTTATGTAATTTGATGAACAGATTCAAACGTGTCTACGGGGCATTACCAGATCAAAATATGGTCTGGACCAGTTTAAGCCGGTCTGCCCAGCGGGAGAAGGTATTTGGGGAGGCTGGTCAGTCGCTGCAGGGTGTCTTTAGATCAAAGCAGGCAGTCTGACTGGTTGATCAAGCAGAAGTGGGAGAAAAATACAAGTACCATGCTAGTATCCTGAAGCACACATTGCTGGGTCTCACCAGGAGGCGAGGCTCTGCAGCACTTTGTAGTTGGACTGTGATCAGATAGAATCTTAGGCCATGTCCACATTACTCCGTTTCCATTTGAAAACACATATGTTTTGCTACGTCTACACTGAGCATCTACACTACGCCAGCGTTTTTGAGCACCGAAAACGGAGGACTTTGCAAACGCTCCCGAGGACGGATACGTTTGAAAACTCCGGGTTGCGTTTTCGTGTGGACGGTCAAATTTCTAAAGGACTTCTACTTTTGATCTTGGGGTCGGACTAAAGTGCAAGATTAAAATGCAAACCCTGTGCATGTCCTCCCCATGTCAGTCTGTCGTCTGTGTATCTACATTGACCTGTTGGTTAACGCAGCCCCCCTCCCATACCCGTCTTTTGCCTCTCCCTCCTCCTCCGTTTCATCCCATCCACTTGGCTTGGGGACAAAAGGGACAATGTCACAGGCTGCGTCCCCCCTGGACAACACTGCCACCTGTCATTTGAGAGAGAGGCTCCTGAACACCTTTATTTGCTCAGTAAGAGATGTAGCATGCGTGTATCTCTGTCTGTGGCACACACACACACTCTCTCGGGCCAGCAATGTTCTCAGGAGTCTGGCCGGTGCATCAACATTAAGTATTGATAGTCCTGCTGGGCAAAATAACAGTAGAGGTGGAAGGGTTGCACAGTGCCGGGAGATGGGAGATGAGGGGGGAGGGGGAAGTGGGGAACCCAAAGACAGAGAGAGGGCAGCAGGCTGTAGCCTGCCTTCTCTTGCTTTCTCCCTCATGGTGTGTTCAGCACTACAGTGCAGCGATAACTTTGTTAAAGTGTCCTGCCATACACCCTCCACCAGGGACTGAAATCAGCACTCGCCAAATGCAGACGCAATTTCTCTTTGGCAGATAAATCAATAGTCACCTGCCACACTAGCTGCTAACTTTTTCCAGTTTGTTCAAACTTTTCTTTTTTTCATTATAATGCCTTAGTGATTTCGAGGTTTTTTTCCTTGTCGGTCAAGCCTTTGATTGAGCCAATCAAAGCAAAGCAAAACTATGGCTCCGTTTCAACAAAGGCTTGATTGGCTGCCTGTTCTGCTGTCTGCCAACAAAGTGATATTGTTTCTGCACTGCCAAGATCAGGGGTGTCAAACTCATTTTCACTCCGGGCCACATCAGCATCATAGTTTTCCTCAAAGGGCCGGTTGTAACTGTAAGACTGTAACTACTCCCTAACATATTGTTAAATAACTTTCTCTGCATTTGATTATTGTTTATTCAAGTGTACAAATATTGTACATGCAGTTATATAAATGTAAAAATATATTTAAGCACATTTCTGTTATTATAACATAAATCATTTTAATTTAGGGTTAGGAAACCCACATTACTCTATCAAAGATCAAACTATTAAAGAAAATAACAAAGACAAATATCAAACACAAGTTATGACATTAACTTTGTTCAAAGCTATTTTTGTCACCTCTCTGCATCACTAATGTTCCTCCCTGTCGTCGTCCTGTGCATGGCAGCTACACCCAAGAGCTCCTCACTGAGAGTCAGGTCTCAGTGAGGGTCATGGATAGATGATGTATCCATGTTGTCTGTGCTTTCATCAACAGTTCATTAAAAACACAAGTACCTGCTCGTCTCTTAGCTAGCAGTGTTGTTAGATTGCTGCTAGTTCATGAACTCGGTCTGCGATGGTGTTTCTTCACAAACTGACATTTGTAAAAGTCTGTATCTGGTCGGAGCACTGCTCACATACCTTCAGCATGCACTGGGCTGTAGCTTTGTAAATATATTCTGCTGTGATTGCATTCTGCCTTTTAATTCTTGGACAATTTGATGTTTTTCTTGGAGGCAAAATTTAGCTCCGTGTTTGGTGTCAAAATGCCGACGTAAATGGTATTCCTTCATCACCGACACTGCCTCATAACACAGAAGACAGACCCGTTTTTCTCCTTGAAGCACAAACATGTATTCGCTTTCCCATCTTTCATTACATTTTCTTCCCTCTGCATCAATTTTTCTCTTCGTGGACATTTTGGGATTATTTGTCGATCTTTTTCAATTGTTGGAAAACCGCTTTTCGGGCTGTTGCCTCTCCTATCCACCTGTTGTGATAGTTTTAATGTCGGTACACAGACAACATGCTGTCTCATAATTGCAACTTTCTATCTCATAATTTCGACCATGGGGATAGTTTTATTTTACTTTTTTTTTCAAAATGAAAAAAACAGAAATCTTTTTTTTTTTTTTGCTGGCGGATTCGCGGGCCACATAAAATGACGTGGGCCTTGAGTTTGACACCTGTGGCCTAGATGGTTAACTGGCCTGACTTTACTTGATAGTGAGTATCAAAAATGTGAACATTTTATCTTGAATAGGTGTGTGCCTCAAAATGCTTTGAGGTGAATTGGGTTTTACGTCACTACGGCCGTAGTTTGCCGCCACGTCATTTTATGTGGCCTGCGAATCCGCCAGCAAAAAAAAAGTTTTTTTTTTTTTTTTCCAAAATTGAAAAGTTAGATGTGAAAATAAAAATATCCCCATGGTCGAAATTATGAGATAGAAAGTCGAAGTGATGAGTTAGCATGTTGTCTGTGTGCCGACATTAAAACTATCACAACAGGTGGACAGGAGATGCAACAACCCATAAAGAGGATTTCCAACAAGTGATCGTGGCTTTCTCAACATGCATACTTCTCTGTACTTGTGAACTCGTGGACTTGTGAAACGTCATCAGTCTCAGCCCAAGTACTGTTCCAATTCAAAGTTCCCATCGAGCCAAGCACGGTCCTAATGCCCGGATGTGGCTCCGCCCATTTTACCGGGGATGCATCGGAGGTGACTTGTCTGTACTTGGGACAGCCAAATATCCCAGAATGCATTTTGCACCAGCAACAGGAAACAATGGCGGAGGAGAAATCACACAACTGGAAGTTGAAACTTTCGAAATACTACTGTTGTTTAGTCACAGAAAGTAATTTTAGGATGTTTTGAGGCGAGAAGTTAGTTGTTTAAGCACCAAATCTGTGGTCGGTTTGTCAACATTCAGCCGATTTAAACATCTGCTCCGACGATTTCGGAGATGTGAGGTGTTGCTACCAGGCTCTGATCCACATACATACATATATTTATTTATATATATGTAAATAATAATATATCATTTTTGATTTTAAATGAAAACGAAAACAGCAGGGTTGTCATATTTAGTTTGATTGTAAAAATACTTTACAGAAAAAAACGGATTAAAGTCATGAGACCAGCTGAGGTGGTGATGTCATCAAGTAAGCTGCTGTTCCAATTGTCTGTAGGGCTGCAACAACGAATTGATAAAATCGATTATTAAAAGAGTTGGCAACGAATTTCATTATCGATTCGTTGTGTCGCGCGATTATTACGCCACTCAATAAGTCGCGGAGATGTTTGAGTATAAAAAAAGTTGAGTTGAGCCATTTGCGCCGCCGGTCTCGCCGGGGGCTATTTGTGTTCATTCGCACTGGACGCACCAGAGAGGGGGCGTGGCTTATCGCCCTGAAAGCCGTTCAACTGTCCGCCATTAACCAGGAATTCTATTTCTATTTCTATTTCTGCTTAGTAGGTGTTGTGGAAGTCACAGATATCCCGGGAAACTAAACTAAATATGTTAGGAGTAGTTACATTTACACCGTCTTACATTTACCACCGGCCCTTTGAGGGCGACCGTGATGCTGATGTGGCCCCAGAGTGAAGACGAGTTTGACACCCCTGATTTATGCAATAAAAAAAATACCGTGCAAGATCCCAGTTAACTGATGAACACCTCAGATCTGTTCTGAGAATTGCCACAACCAAACTGACACCAAACGTTGACTGACTGGTTAAAAAGGGTGACCAACAGCACTGTTCCCACTGAAATTAAATGCAAGTTACTTTTTAGGTCATGGCTTTTACTTGTAATTTATATTAGTTCACACAAACACTCCATTCATCTGCTACTGGCCCGGCCCGTCTGTCAAATTTTAAAACTCAATGTGGCCCCCGAGCCAAAACGTTTGCCCACCCCTGGCCTATACCATTGCACTTTGTAGTAGCCCCCCCATCCCCATCCCCATCCCCTATCTGCCACTGCCATGTGCTGACTCATCATGTATCTGTCCCTATATACTGAGACAAGACCTTTATCTCGTTGGTTTACCATGTCCTTTTAATTAACCTGCAGACAGGCTGCATTCATTTCCTCTGGTGTGTGTGTGTTCCAGGGGGCAAAGATACAGGATAAGTCACAGCCGTGTTCTTGTGGATTCTAACATCGCTCATAGGCCTTCATCAAGCAGCCAATGTGTCCCTTTTTACTTTCTTTAATATTTTGTCCCTCGCTGTGTTTCCATCACTTTTGCGTTCCTACGGCTCCTCCTCCTCTCCTCCTCAGCCACTGTTCTTTCAAACCAAAAGCACATTGGTTGCATCTGTCTGCATTCACTTATTCACGCAATATCTCAGCTGTAAAATGTGTCTAAGTGGCTGCATAATGCACCATTTGCGACCTCGTCTGTTAGAACTGACTCTGATATCTTTTGTTCTCTTCCAACATAAATAAATGGAGGCATCTGATATTTACAAGAAATCTGTTGAATTGGAATGCATCATTAGTGACAGTTTCCACATTTGTCCATAAACGGATATTTATGTGGCGAGTCTCTTTTCTCTTCCCTTTTGTAAAAATAATTTCCCATTATGCTTAAAAAAGTGTGGTTTTACAGCACAGAGGTTTACACTTGTGTCATCATTTTAAAGCAGAAAACGTGAAGGAATTGAATCAGCAATTGTACTGGTTGTAGCTCTACAGAACTGCGACCTTCTGGCAGCCTTTTGTCCTTTTCTTCCTTGCCACATCTTCCTATACAAACTAGACAATTCAGTCTTAGTGAAAAGTTGGCCACATCTGAGGCCGCAAAACAGCATAGAGTACATCCAACCCATAAAGAAATAATCATCACAAAGGCAGCAAAGTGTGTCCTTGTAAAAATCTATTTTGGACCTTTTTGGCTGTCTTCCATTTTTTATTTTTTTTTTCAGTTAGGGTCAGTCAACATGACACCTGTTCCTTTGTCCTTGATATGAAAACGATGTAATGGAAAAGCATATTGTGTATTGTCATCCTCACCTTGTTGAGGGTTGTACTGCTGTGTGAGTGGTGTGCTGAATAGTCATAAATGCCTGGCTAAGTGTGCTCCCTGAAGGCACCGCACCAAATCAATGTCAGCACATCCACTGGGGGGTTTCCGCCTCCGCCAAAGTACTCGTTCAAAACAATGCACTGTTATTTGCCCAGCTGGGACTCTCTCGAACACACATTACATGTTCCTGCTGCTTTTCACAAATACCGCTGCCCTGATCATAGCGAGACACGGTGTGGTTATTTCCTTTCTCAGGCCAGAATGGATGATCACTGCATTTTCCCAGCATGCCATCGGAGGAACTTGTTTGAGTGTCGGCAGGGATGCTGGATATACCTCTGCTGAGGTCCTGGTGATGTTGCTCTTATATTAGCAACACAAAATGACCATATGTATATAAATTACTCTCCCAATGTTACCTTGAATTCTCGAAGAAAACTTAGTTTTTCTAGCATGCCTCCACGGTGAACAGAGGTTTAAAAAATGGAGAAAAGTCTCGATGAAATAAAGTTAAATGGAGACCGTGTATACACGGTCTCCATTTAATGCAAGCTCCATAATAATGGCAAAACTATATACTACACAGACTGACAGCTGGCCTGCACAAGAATAAGATGTTAGTGGCCGAAGAGTATTAAATGACTGCGTAAGCGAGACTTGGATTATGCTGCACCAGTGGTGTGAGAGTTTTTGAACACGTTTTGATAGTTTTGCTGTTAATAAACTAATTTATTTACTTTACTTCATTGAGACTTTACTCCATTTTGTATTCTCAGTTCATTGTGGAGGCATGCAACAAGGATTTAAGGTAACACGCGGTGACATACATATGGTCATTTTGTGTTTTGTGAATTATTTGTGAATTGTTTCTTTATTTCAAGAGGAGTCACTTTTACTTTGAAAGTAAGTTCTAAACATGTAGTTTTTCTGAATGTAAAGTATCTGGGGAAAAAAATGTTCATGACACACAATTCACATTATCAATAATTCATGCACCTTTTAATAGCTTCTAGCTTATTGTCTCTCATAGTAATTATGTAAATATTCTGCCCAAATGCAAACTGCTGAGGGATTTATGTAAGCCGAGCTCACAAGGTCTACACTTGTAGAAAAGAAAGTGCCGAAAGTTTCTGTTGTGAAACCTAAACTCATGCACCCAAACTCATTATACACAAAACAAGATGAGAGAAGAATGAGGAAATGTTTAAGATGATGGCTGAATCCATATCGCAGCATTCCAGACAAAGTAGCACTTTCCAAGTTTAAGCCCTCCAAAAGAGAAATAAATCAATGTTTTTCCATATTAAACAACTTCTCTCAGGCTGCAGCAGTGCCATCAGAGAATTCCATCTTCTTGTGTAATGTTCAGAAATTGCCTTCAAAAAGGAAACCATACTCGTCATTCCACTCCTATAAATCATAGAATACACCAAGGACCGCCTGTCTCAAGTATTTGATTCCCATCGTTCCTCTGTGCTAACAGTGATGACGGCGCTATTAGACTAATCAGTGCACTAATGTTCAATTTGACTGTTAAAAAGAACATTCCTGTTGAAAGACTACAAAATAGTGGCAGGTGGTTTGAACTCAGATTAGACTTCTGCTCACTCTCCATCAAATACTGTTTGTGTGGGCTAGACCAGTAGGTCCCAAACTGTTTGTATGCTCCTAGTCCTGATTTGAGGGTTCTAATGTAGAGCATCTAAAAGGCTTATTAACGTAAACGTAAACTAAGCGATTTAACTAATACATATCACCATGAAACTTCCACAGTTGATTACTTACATAGGACTATTATTTTTTGGGGAATTAAAAGTTTCTGAGATTTTATGTTTAAATATGCAAATTAGGCATTATCTAATGGTAACTTTTGGTGAGTTTAGGAGAAATCTACAGACACAAATAGCCAAAGTAGTAAGTAAATACCTACATATGTATTTTAAAATGTTTTCTTTCCACTTGTGGGCAACTGTGGTTAAGTGGAGAGCAGGGCCTCAATCAGAGGATCGGAGGTTTGACCCCCATCTCCGGTATCGCAGTTGAGCAAGAAACTTAATCCCAACAATGCTCCCTGTATGCATGTGTGGAGAGTCTGACAGGCAGGTGCCATTCAGTGTGTGAATGATGATATGTAGTTGGAAAGACTAGAAAGGTGCAATACAAGTACAGTCTGAAAGAAGACATCAACCCAAAATGAATAAGTGCATGAAAAGTTATGTTTTTTCTTGGAGTGTCTTTCCTTAAGAAAACTAACCATCGCCATGGTAAAAAAATAAAATAAATAAAAACAAACTTGTTTCAATTTTAATTTGATAACTTTAATAAATGAGATAATTTTCCGCCAACTCTCGTGTCATTGAATCACAGAAGCTGAATGGACCTTCCAGGAGATCCTGCTGTCACTTCATATCAGACACTAACGTACATTCATCTATTGATCATTATTACCCATTTATTGTGTTTGTGTATGTAGCTACACCCTTCTCAGAAATCATACCTGGCCCTAACAAAAACAAACAAAAACCGAAATATGTAGAAACTAAAACTAAACCAGTCTGAAAAACTGAAGCTATACTCTAGCATCTTAATCAAGTGTAAAGTAGCCTACGTCTTAATCATTGAAAAATATACATCGCTCTGCCATTTCACCTCTTCTGTAACTTGTGTCATCGACAACAACAGTCAGAACATTCAGGATTAAGCCTCGACAAACTGCTTACTTGATGCCCGTTACCACAGTAACTCAGCCCTGGCTGTGTGCGCCTAGTGAGACAGCCTATAGTGACTGGGTTTACTCCGAGCAGCAAGTCGCTGAAACGGCCGGAAAAGTCACAAAGTCCAGCGAGAGAGGCTCCAAGTTGGCAAAACTGTGTGTGTGTGTCCCTAAATTAAAACATGACATTCCGTACACACTAATGTTGCAAGATATTTGAATATGAAAACATGTGGATGAAGAACATCTAATAACAAATCACTACAAAAAATACACACGATAATAAGGATAGTAATACTGACTTCTCCATCACTATTGGTGTGTGTGTGTGTGAATAAATGAGAAACAAATAAAGTGCTTTGTCTGCTTATTACCGCTGCTTATTCCTTGTTCATTTATCATTCACCATTGTGCGTAACTGCTCCTAAAAGCAGGGCAGCTGGATGAGAAAATGACAGACAGTCACACTTGGTGCGATCTAGTGAATGTTGCCTATACCCAAAATGATGCTCTCTGTGGTGTTGTTGTAGCCTGCAGAGGTTGCTGCAGCTTCTTATGCACTACTTACTGCTATTACTTATAGCTTTCCAGTGATTGCAGGAAGCAGATCACAGTGAGACTAGTGAAGTAAAGTGCTGCTCTGCAGATACACCTTCAGAGTGCATTAGGGTTAGGCCATATCAGAATTCCCTTACTGACAATATTGCTTTAAGAAAAGCAACGATGTAACCGTCCAAAAAAGAGAGGCTGAAATCAGAGACACCCATAGATATAAATGTCTTTGGACTGAGGTGTGTTACAATAAAGAGTATAGGGTGTAAGGGCTATTTTACACCAGATCAATCTACCTGTAGGTGCTCTTGCAGTTTCACAATCCTCGACTGACTTGTATTTTGTTGCCTTAACAACAGCTCAGATGATTGAGGGTTGATTGACTATTGTTGGAGGAGTTTTGGTTCAGCTGTTGTGCATGGAGTCGTGGCAGACTGTTTTCTGCTAGATGTTGGGTGTTTTAGGATGATTTGAAGGAGATTTGTGGTGTTTCCATCTTTTGTCCCGACTTGATTATCACACAGCTTTAATCACTTTGTTATAATATTCGCTGGCTCTCGTTTCAGTTTATTTTTGCTGACGAGAGCGGACATAACTATTTTTATTTATAACATGTACAACCATGTGTACAGCAGTCCACCGGCTTCCACCAGCAAGGTTTACCATGACCAGTACATTGTACATTTCTTTTATCACAGTTAAACTGAAAATACATTCATTGCTACATTATACCATAGTACTTTTTAGTGAGTGATACAGCAAAATCCTGCACTGGTCTTTTACATATGACTTTCGTCATGCGTTTATCACCAAATTAGAAGAGCTTTGCTAGCGGCTATTGTTCAATAAAGCAAGTCTACTAATACTGCAGGGAGGAGCAGCAGAAGTAACAGGGGATGTTTATTGTGAAGAATAATTTATAGGAAATTGAATGTCTACCATTATTCACCATTAATGTGTACAGTGACCTTTGTCCACATCCGATCACCATCTGATCTGGGAGGTCTCATTGAAGTGTCAATAGTGGACTCACATATGTGGACACAGCTAAGCTCTGATCTGGAGCATCCAGTCAGAGAAGCCTCATTAAAAAGACGAGTGTAACCAGGGACAGAGTCTATCCATGTAAAGATCCAGACGCAGAGGCTACACTGAGCCATGATTAAGCCTTTCAAGGTCCACATACATAAATACTTGAAAATGAGTTTGAGTAACTTTAACATCCACATTATGAAAGTAAAAACTAATCTCCATAAAGCAGTATTTGTATGTTATGACCCATCTCTATCCAGTATTGCTTGCGTCTTTCCAACGTTGCTGTCTTACATCTGCAGCATTTGGAGTTGAAACAGTGGCTGCAACAAAGATGACTCGGCAGCCCCCAGGAACTATTGTGAATTATTAATACACAAACACATTAGCGGAGGATTATCGACTGTGCATTGTGCTGTCAACCAGCTGCAGTGATTGGCAGATTAGTGGCCATTTGCCTGTGTAGGGATTATGGTATTGGCTGGGCTGCCAGGCGCTGCACTTTGCAGGAATGCACATAGCTATGGTATGCTTACACTTGGTCTTCCATGCTTGTCTGCATATGAACTTCCAGTTCAAGTTGTGTAATGAGGAAGATTCTGACCATGTTTGCTCTTATCTAGATGTCACACATTGCTTGCTGGTCTTTTCACATATATCTCCCAAGACAATGCCTGTTCTCTTTACTTTATTGCTGCTACATGACATGAATTATAAGAAATACAAGGGGCATCAGGGCACACAGCCTTACCAGCATGCTGCTCAGTGTGTACTTTCTACTGCTACAGAGGTCTCATCTCATACACCTCTAGAGTTTCAGCAGCTCGACTCCTGCAGCAGTCAGAATGAGTAGACCAGATCGAATGCAATCTGATACCAGTTTCATCCTGGATGCATATCTACCCACAGCTGCTCGTATCTGTGATGTCTCTACTTCAGCAACTATCAACAACAGGATCGCTGATAGAATCCCAGCGCCCGTCCAGAAAAAAAATAGAATCCTCGCTCCGCTACGAGAAAGATCAGATACAGCCTGCCCGTATGTGGGTCTTGTCAGCATGTCTTGTTACCAATCTCAGTTTAGGTTGTCTGCCTCTCTGTCACCACACACAGGAAACATTTTCCTGCGAGAGCCCACTTTAGGAGCCAAGTGGCACGCTCAGTGCTCATCCGTCCCAGCATGCAACAGTGTCAATTGTGGTTCTGTTCACGGGCCATTTTTCACGGCTCCTCAAGTCGTTAACCTTCCCCTTTCTTCCCCGACATCCACTCTATGAAAGCTGTGTAAACTCTCACTCATGGTACCTCTGTTCCCTCTCCTCAACACTCTTGTGCTGCTACAGATCGGTGGTGCAGTGTCTTCAGAAATGGATCAGCGGAGGGAGGATGTGGCTGTGGGGCGGCTGACGGGGTGGAGGCTGATGGGAGGGGCCGGGTCCTGGAAGGCTCTGCTCTGTGGCTGGCCTTGTCAAATTGATTGATGAGAAAGGAAAGCGTGTGTTCTTGGCAGGCTGGGGATTCATCCTCCTGGCTGCACTGATACACTTATCTAGGTTTAGAGTGGCGGTGGCGGCGGCAGAGGTTGCCATCGCACTGCAAGGGTGTTAAGAAGGAGATTAGGCCACCGCACATCGTGCCAAATGAGATCGACGACCGGCTGATGCACATGCTACAATGTCAAGCAAAGGCACGTGGGTGTTTCTATTGAGCGCGCATGCGGTCATATGGTGTGGCTGAGTGGTAGAGAGCCCGCAGGGGAGAGAGGAGGGAGCACATGTTGGAGGTCCATGTCTCTCTGACACCGGAGTTTGAAAAGAACACGGCGTCGCTGGCTAAATGTGAGACAACACTTCTGTTCTGACAAATGACGGTCCACCTCAGAGGCTTTATGGTACTGTGGGAACCTTCAGCGTGATTTCTTTGCTCGTTTTCGCAGAATGACCCCGAGGTCTCTCGGTATCACAGAGTGAATCACAAACATTGGAAACCTTTCTCTCTTCTGTGTGCTGTTGACAAATGCAGCGTGAGATCGGAAATTCAATGCAGCTGAATTTGTGGTATCAGTCTGTGCTGGAAATAAATCAAGCTCATTCAATCCACCCAAGCCTAACCTCTCAAATTTTTATGGTCTACAGTGAGTCTCTGTGTCTCAGTTATTTCTGTATTCCACAGTGGCTGACGTTAAAAAAGTAGCTTTGCATCATACTAAGAAAGCGTTGATATTCTGCCTGCAAACAATGGAAATGTAAGTCCTTAGTATACATGATCAAAGGGAATCTGCTTAGTGCAATGATGACAGCACACTCACAAGCACACAAATATACTTCGACACTCATACAGACAGATAGACACACACACAAACCAACACTTAGTCAATCTACTTTTTTTTAAGTTGTACTGAACTAACACCTTTGTTTATGAAACACTAACATGAAATTATACAAAACAGTAATATTTTGGTAGCAGGGAGCAGTGGATATAAGGTGTAGCCTTTTTTTGCTATTTTAACCTATTTATGACGAGGGTCCCCTAATAAGGGGACCCTAGACACCTGGTCATTTGTGTCATATTTGGACCAGTGAACACATTAATTAATAATGATGTCGCATACCACGTGAAACGTCAGAAACCTGGGATAAAATCGTTTAAAAGACATTTGAACATACTCCAAACACAACTCAGTACTCAAACTTAGCATAACTACAATACCATATTCATATTTCGCCAGGAGTGTACACACTCGGGACATTTCCGGACTTAGCAATCATAGCTTGATGCTAACAAACAAAGCGAGATAGCAGAAAGCACGCCACAAACACAACGGTTACGGTCATAACCGTAACATTTCTCTCCGTCATACTATCGCTGCGATATGAGCCCAACAGACACCAGCAGCACAAATCACATTATCGCTTTATGATCATAAATATGACTCACTTTTGACGTTTTGAAGCAGAAAAATTGAATATCCCGCATGTTTTCTCCGGAAAAGGTTCAATGGACTTCCTGCCTTTGCAACAGAGACACACCTTTCCTTCGGAGGGGGTCATTTCACCCCACAGGGGAAGGCGTAACATGCTCTGTCCCCCAGAGCGTGCAAGTCACTATTTTCGGAGACTTGATGATTTTGACTGGCTAACAGTGCTGTCACTCATTTTCAAGTGATTAGCTCAATTCTATTGGCTCTAACGAATACAGAGAGGTATGTACCATGGAGGTCGGCCAATGGGAGCGAGAGTTATTGTTCGCCGTAAGTATAAAACCGAGGAGCACGCTGCCAGCTATATTACGCACAGCTGATTACGCTCAGAATGATTACAGCTGGAGCTTGGTTTCGGCTGCCTTTTTTAGTATCGTTTGAGTTACTTTTCACCGTTCGTTCATTTTTAGGATTACCGGTAATTAGTAAGATGTCGAAACAGAAGACTTACAAATATAATATAAAATAATATAATATAAAAAAAAAAATTCTTTTTTTTTTCCAAAAAAACCCAGAAATTGCTGCATTTGGATGTATTTAACACCATTAGTAATTTATAAGTGAAATATGTAGTTTAGTACATGAGGAAATTCAAATGGCACACATGGCACACATGGTGCCCAAATGCACATTTTGGAAATCTCGCCGAAACTTTCTGTACTAACACTTCTCTCATTTTGTTCTGCTTCACTTTATCAAAGTAAAACTTTGCAGAGAGACTGTTCACATATATGTGCTATGATTTGGGAGATGTTTTAGGCTGGGGGCTGCATCATTTCAATGAAATAATAACAATGAAGGGGCTTTTTTTTCAGGCGAACCTGAAACTTTTCAATTTGAGCTGTGTGCCATGTTCATTTACTCTTAACCAGTAACTTATACACTGATATTTACACATCTGAACAAATCTCACAAGTGTTCCTTTATTACAACACACCAATTATTCAAATAGACCTTGTGCTTGCAAAGATGCACTCTTTTGAGTTTGGGTATGCAATTTTCGAGCAGAGGCCTAAAAATAGGTCTAGGTCATAAAAGGTTAAAAGTAGGATTTGTAGCATTTGGAAGTGAAAACCTTAAACTTTCATCTCAGCTGTTCCCTTCCCAGAACAGCGCTGGAGGGAGAGGAAAATGTTCTTTCAATTCTTTCACCATGAAAGAAAGTTCAAATTGCATTGCCACGCCACAGCACTGAGGGGGAAGGGATTTGTCTTATAGATGTGACATTATCTTAATCCACTGTCCAGATCCCGGCGCGGAGAAAAAGATGTCAGTTATATTTTCATTCTTGCCATATTCTTATGCCTCGCCACAACATGCAGTGCTATTAAAGAGCTGTCTGGGAGGGTTTGAGGGATAGGGGCAGCTGACTTCAGTGAGCAGTGTGAATTGCATCACGCTGAACAAACAAGCCAAAACTATCTTGGAACAAAACTTCTCTTTCCAAACAAACAAATCTTGGATTTCACAGGTGCCTTTATTGAACTGCAGAAATCATAGCAGCTGTTGATATGTACATGGAATTTGTGTGAGTTTGGGCTGAAAGGCACAACCACAAACCTCCAAGCAGTAAGTGCAATCTGCATCAATGCTTTTCTTCAACTCCGTCCACGCCCCTGAGCCCTCGGAGCAAAGCAACGAGGTCAGTCCCCCCACCAGTGATAAATGAATGAATGAGATCTTTATTGCTTCCTATTACATCTTGAGAGAGCTGCGAATAAATGCAAACCGCAATTTCTTTTTCAGCCTTTATTTATCCAGGGAGCACTGAGATCTTAGACTGGACCGGGCCATTTGTAAACCGGACCGCAAGGAATTATAAACCCCGTACCCACTATCACCTAACTCTCCTCTGTAGCACCATCAAGACAGCTATGGTGCACATCAGTGTGAAAGCCTTCAATGCATTGTGCCTGCTGGGGGGTGGGATTGAAACAGCTATAGGACTTCATGATTATTGAGTAGTTACAGAACACTTTTTAGTCTGACACTAACACTCCAGTTTAGAAATCAAAGACTACTTTGAGGCAGATGCTGTTAGGTCACAGGTCTCTATATATAACACGATACAACATGGCAGAGACCAGCAGCTAGGTGTCCGTAGCCAACAATGCTATTTACACCCACCAGGGCACACATTAGATGCTGTATGTGCATATGTAGCCTACTGGCTCTTCCTATTTTTCCTCAACCTAAACTCTGAGTTTTGTTGCCTGAACGCGACCAAACTGTGACTGAAAACAGAAATAAATCCTGAATTCCACCACAACCTACTCCCTACACATATACCTTGTCACTCTTTATACTACTACAGTTATAACTGCTACTACAAGATAATTCTGCCAGAAATGCCTTGTTTAAAGTACAAGTTTTGCGAAAAAACAACAACTCAGGCTTTTAGTCACAAAAGAGCAAACTTTTGTCCACCAGGTTGACAGGTGCGTAGAAGAATACTTATGGTTGACAATAACGAAACTCCTGCACACTCTCCTCTACACTTGCTTTTATATTTATGTTTTGTGTCACCAGGTTCAATATTGTATATTATATTATATATGTTATATATTATATCAGGCCCCCCTGCCATAACTAATCTAACCCATCTCTTGTTGCCTGTTTATTTTAGTTAATAATTAATGTACAAGAAAAATGTATTGATTTCAGAAATAATAAAATGAAACAAACAAACAAACAAACAAGATGGCGGCGGCCCAAAATGCCGAACTCATGGCTTCAAAACCGTAGTCCACAAACCAATGTCTGCTGTCATGGTTACTGAGCGACATCATCACTGCCATCAATCTTCCATTTGTGCCTCTTGACAAAGGGACATTGGTTGCGTTGCATTTGTTTAGCAGCTCAATTTGAGTGATTTTGTCACAGCACATGATTCAGAGATTAACTTTGTGTCACCTGAAGAATGGACGGATCTACAGTATCGTAATTCAGTCTTCCAGTTTGTATGAAGGGGATGTTAGATAACTGCTTTCATATCATTTACTTATCCCAGGAGTGTTATTATATGTTTAACAAACATCTACCATTAGTAGATAGTAGTATTACAATAAAAGGTGGCTTTATTTGTATAGCACATTCCAACAACGAGGTAATTCAAAGTGCTTCACATAAAACCATTAAAAACATCAAAACATAAGGCAAAAGAAAAGGAGATTTAAAAACAATTAAGAACATTGATTGAAACATTAAAAACCGTCATTGAAACACTAGAAAGCAGTATAAAAAATAAAATACAGTAGTATAATGCAGAAACTGATTAATATCCTTGAATCTGGTTCAATTAAAGGCAGCAAACAGAAAGTCTTCAGTCTTGATTTAAAGGAGCTGAGGGTCTCAGCAGACCTGCAGCTTTCTGGGACTTTGTTCCAGATATGTGGAGCAGAAAAACTGAACGCTGCTTCTCCATGTTTAGTTCTGACTCTGGGAACAGAAAGTAGACCGGTCCCAGACGACCTGAGGGGTCGGGATGGTTCATAAGGTAGCAGCAGATCAGAGATGTATTTTGGCCCTGAACCATTCAGTGCTTTGTAAACCAACAGCAGGATTTTAAAGTCAATTCTTTGTTGGACAGGAAGCCAGTGCACAGAGTACAGTAGAAGCAGGTGGAAACTTCTTAAAACATCCATTCTTGAATTAAGTTGGATTTAAAGTGAATGCATTAGATTACATCTAAAATGTTCCTTATGAATTCCAAAAGTTTGGTTTCTACTGGAAGCAGTTTAGATTTTAGTTTTCAGTTATTGCTCTTTCTATATATTGCATTTCCGCTCATTAGCTGGAGAAATATGTATTTATTCTCTGCAGAGCTTTTCACTGTGAACAAGTGAAATGAAATTCCAATCGTAACAGCTGGTAAAATTCGTCATGATTAGTGTTTGAAATGCCCTGGATTCACCTGCTTATTGTTTCCCTTCTCCTTCATCTTACTTACACTACAGGAGATGGATCAGTGAGATAGCAAACCTGGTCCTAGGCCATGTGTGTGTATAACCATAACCCCTGATTCATGACTAGTGTGGTCTATCACATCATTTCTTATAACTTTGGACGCATTTGCTGAACATTATAAAACCAAATGTAATGCAAATCCAATCAAGGGAGTCCAACGTTATGCAAAGATTTGATTGGAGACCGGTGTTTTACTCATAAAACAGAGTTATCTTGTGCAGAGATTCCCTTGTGGCAGGACTAATCTTATTGGTTGAGTTAAATATCAATTGGCAGAGCGAGCGCAATACAGGCCAAATATGAATTCCAAGACTGCTGTTTTAAGATGAGCTGTGTGCTTTCAGTGGCATGTGATCTATTAAGACTCACAGCTGCTTATATTCCCAACTGGAAGGCCGTGTGCTGTGGACTGTAACCCAGTTTGGTTGCACTTTTCCCTGAAATGAATGTCAGGGCTTCCCATGAACATTCCCATGTGTTTATATTGGCCAAGTCAACGTTTGATGCATATGCAGGGATTCATTCAGGTAAACTACTGACGTTTGTATTTCTTCTCCATCTTTGCATTCTTTTGATTTGTGCTTTAGTAATGAAATATTGCATCATGGGGAACATCGAATGCAAACAAACGGAGAGAGGGAGGAAGAAGTTAGCTGGAAAAAAAGCTTACCTTACGGCTAAGGTACAAGCTAAACTAAATAATATGCGACAACAAAATGTTTGGAAATTCAGCAAAATTTCGGGTGACGTCCAATGCCAGCATTTCTAAAGATGCTCTCTTTCTAAATGAATCACACACAGCAGCTACAGGTTAGGGTATGCCTTGGCAAATACACTAACACGTTAAGGGTAAGGGTAAGTTCATTGTTATGGATAGTGTAAAGAATAACATGAACTCTCCTTTCCGTCTTGCTACATCATTTTGGGCCCTTGGAGAGATATCATATTAGGCCCCACCCCCACAGGCCACAACAACCCTGCACAATCAACCGACTCAAAGCTTTAATGGACTCTAATAACATTTGCAGGCATTTTAATCCAATACTTAATGTACAACATGTACTGACAGTTATTTGTGAAATTATAACACTGTGCAGACAGGTTGCTGAGCATGAAGCTGCATCTGTACATGGACCCGGCACCAGGCAGCGATGCCGACAGCCGGTTTAGTTTGAAGAGTTTGCTATAAGTTGGCCTGCAGGAGCAAAATGTAAACACTGTGAAGATAAAAATTAACTGATGTAAGCGGAGTAAACAAATCCTTCTTTACTATGGACTAAGCTAACAGTCCATACACACCCACTCACCCTTTTTTGTCAAAAACTGGGTGACATACTGTCCCCTCTTCTTCTCTCTCCTGTCTCCTCACTCCTCACTCTCAATTCACTCCGCTAGCAAGTACCATTTGAAATACAGAGGCTGTCTGGCTTCTTTAAGACAAGAACAAAATATATTTTATTCGTACATTGCACCGATGATAAGTTTATCATTTTCTATTGAAAAACATATCCTAAAATGTTGTCAGGCCCCTGTCACATGCCCTTAGAATCATCCTAACTCCTGCACCCCATAGGGCACTTCTGAGCATACTGGTTGTCAACACCCACTCCATGTTATTACCTAAGCCCACACATCACTGCCATCATGATGCAAAAACTAAAAGAATCATATGAACTCTCAGGACTGGGATGTTACAGTCACGGTATTTTTTTTTAAGATGAGCCGTGAGTACGTTAGTTATGTCGCAGAGATCAACGATGACAACGTGAGTTTGATAAATGTTATTTATGGTCATCTACTGACACAAGACTAGGCCGGTACGCGCTGCCCTTCACTCAAGAGCAGCACATACCTTTCCCCTATTAGTGTTCATTATAGTCAGGAAGAGTACTATCCATACTCAACCAGTTGTCACTGTGCATACAGTGAGGAAGACAAGGAGGAACTGATGTGTGCCCCTTTACTGAGTCTATATTCTAAAGACCTGCTTCATCGCTGGATAGACTTTTGAATTTTCACATCTCCTTGTTCTGCTGATGCTTGTAAATTGACTCACGGGACGTCCCACTGTTTTCTACCTCTCACTTATTATCTAAAATAAGAGAGAGCCAAACACATTTGTAGTGGTAGGAGAAACATTTTTTCTTCTCTCGCTTGGGTAGATCTTTAATCTTTTGCATTGCAGGGGCCAATGACATTCAGATTAACATAATTATGCATCAATATGCAAATTAAGCCAGATGTTCAACAAGCAACAGATGTGCACCTCTTGTACGCAACAGCTCAATATGAAAAACTGCACAGAGATGACGACAAAGAAAATAATAGAGAGCATGGGTCATTTATTACAATGCATTTAATCAGCACTTATTATTTTTTCAAAGAGCATTAATGATGAAGAACCAGACCAAATCCAACTTCCAATAAACTCATTGTCATAAACAGCCGGAACATCTGGAAGAGACCAACTCAGGATGAGGATGACAAACAAACAAAAGTAAACAAACACATGGATGATTTACATTTTCTAGTATTTCTCAAAATTATGTTAACAGCTGCTTAATAATACAGGAAGGCAATTTTGCTCAGCATAATACATCACTGCTATAGGAAGTGATCGACAGTTATGAGAGAAGTCCAATTTAAAGGGCTGTAGTTAAGCTACATCATAAAAACACATTCAAATGATCAGCCAAAGACATTATTCCTATTTCCTCACAAAGCAATACAGAAAAAAACCCGTTGCTATTGTTGATATATGGCATTAATACAGTACAGCACATACACACACACTGCATGGCCAGCTCAGTCTTTAGCTTCGTTTATACTCACCGTAGTGAAGCTGGCACGTCAGATAATGACGTAATCACAGCCTATGCATGATACTGTTGTATATGAATTGTACATTCTATGACCCTCACATAGTTAGAACCAGGGCTGGATTATGCACTGGGCATTTTTTTTTAACGTAACACGCATAAACCTACATGGCAAGGACATTTTAATCTTGTCTTGAGTCACTGTCTTGTCTTGTAGATGAGCCCAAGGACAAAATCATATTGTAGTTAATATTATGCTTAAGTAAAACTTATTTGTTTTCAACAAACTTAAGTGACTGAGGAAACCTGGGGCAGGATAGGATTCTGGTTGCCCAAGGCACGTTTATGCCCCACGGCCCACTAGCGGATTAATGTATTATCATTTTCTCGGACAATCTTTTGAAACGCGTATCCTACAGCTTTTATTTTTACCATACATTTCAAGAAAAAAGGGGGGACCTAATTTATTCTTCACTCCACCCTCATTTGCATCCCAACCTATACATGTAACACCAATCGCCTACAGCATACAGGGATATAGAGCATGCTTCACATGTAGCTGTGCTAGTTTCAGCTGAAGCTGTGATAGCGATGCAGAGAGTGCTGACGGTGGAGATAGAGATCACTGCAAACATTTTAATAATATATTGGTTATATTAACCATCATTAATAAATTGATAGTTCTTTTTTATTTTAATATTGTAATATTGCATAAAGATTATAAATTACATATTGTGTCATAGCTGATAAGAGACGATAACATTCTGATTAGTAAACTACTTATTAACATTTAACATATTTGTGCACACGTTATAACATTTTATATACTATACTTAGTATTGTTAATGATTAGCAAAATATTTGTAAACCTTTAAGACATTTCGTAAAATGTCTAAAAATATTACATGGATATTAGATGGATCAGAAATCAATTATTAATCAGTGACAAAGTATTCATTTTTATCAAATGAATGTTTATCAAAGCTTTACAAATGATCTATTAACATTTTAACAAGGTATTATAATCATCCATTGCAACTTTATAATAGCTATCCAAATACTCTGCCAGGATCCCTGTCAGACCCGTGGGGTGTTAACCTCTGGCATTCCCCTGTTTTATTATTGTGTGCCATGTGTTCGGTGTTCTTCCTCTGCCTGCCTCCAGACGCCTCCTATGGTCACACCCCTGATAGGTGCACAGCTGTAGTACTAGTTTGCCTGCTTCCGGTGTCTACTAGTTTGCCTGCTTCCGGTGTCTACTAGTTTGCCTGCTTCCGGTGTCTACTAGATTGCTTGCTTCCGGTGTTGGTCCACGGGAAACCACACCGCCGATCCTGCCTGTCATCCTGTGTCGGACCAAGGGATCCACACAGGTCATCCTGATTTGTGAACAGTAAAATAACTCAAGTTTGATTACCTATCAATTATACCATTTATTAATGATTGGTTATAAGTGTTACCGTTCTCTTCTGGGAAATCCAAAAGAAAACCGTGCCATGTTTCCTAACAATAGGGCACGCGCAGTGACACGCTTATTCTACGAGTAAACAGTGTCTGGATGAAGGCATCCCTGCTGCCTGAAATCATTTGCATGCAATAAGAAAGCACCAACGTGAAAGTTTCACTTGAAACCCTGTCTTGCATATGGGGATTTTCTACAGCTGGAAAATATGCAGCCGTTGTTTTCTGAATGGTGGGGGATGGGGCACTTTTCACAGGAATTATGTTTCCAGACATAAGCATTTGAGAAATAACAAGAGTGCTGGCTAATTTGTCTTAATCTGCATGCTAGCACTCCCTGTATGTGGTACATGCTCACATATTGACAGAGGTGATTCCTGGGGTGCGTGATCTCACCCCTTAATGGATGTCAGGATGAGTTTGGAGTCTCTAAGCGGATGTGTACTTGCTAATATGAAAGATGAACCTATAGCTGCATTAATGGTATGCCCAACATAACACTCGGTCAGCATCTGCAGAAGATGCAGAAGCACAGGACAACCATTTTTTTACCAGCTATAGTAACTAGTTACGTCACAGCTTTTTATTTTACATGCAAAACATATGTTGAAGTTACACCATATGGTGCAATGTTGTAGCTTTAATCAGTGGTTACAATGTTTTTTTTAACCATCGCACCTATCATAATTATTTTTCCCTACTATAACTCATCATGCTTTCTTGAACAACATACATGCATGTGCACCCTTTTCAGCTAAACACGAATGCCGGATATATGACTCTATTTTGGCAACATTTGACTCATAGGAAGGTTTGAGGAGGCACATGCTTACATTGCAGACAGTGAATTACAACCTGGATACACTGTTTACATGCACACCCTGATTAATATCGAAGTATATTTCTTTTTTTTTGTTTAACGGATATTCCAGATTTCTGAAAACAAGAGACATTTCCTGGACTCTCTATAAACCTTATCAAGATAATAGTACGCATGTGAACCCACTCAAGGATCTAATGCATTTAATAATATGACACAGTGATGGCCATGTGCATGTTGAGTATTTCACTTATTGTCAGATAATACTGAGGATACACTTTTACATTAAATCTTGAATGCAGGACTTACTTGTAACAGACTATTTTTTTCAATATGGTATTCTTAACATGAAGTAAAGGGTCAAAATGTTCTTCCAACAATGCTCTTTAGGTTTCAGGGAACTAACATAGACAGTGGAAATAATGCTATGTATAAAACACACCTATTGCCTTGGGCGGTGGATTTCAGGGAGTTTAAATATACCCCACTGAACCAATTCTGTAAACATATTAAAGTCGTCTGGGAACACAGGCTTCTTTGTGTGTTTGTGCCTGTGAGGCAGCTCTGAAAGGAAAGTACAGAAAAGCACACTGACCAAGAATGCAATGACAATCACAATCCCTCTCATTCCCTATTGTGTGTGGGAAAGGAACAGCTGAAGCATGACCAGCACTGGATCTATCAGGACATTGTTTGTAGAATTAGCCTGACCTTTTCACGTGTAAGGACAATACTCGTGAACATGCACACAACACACACAAACCTTCCTGATGAGCAGCTGTTGAAGACAGTACAGGGAGCCTCACTCCTACGTCTCCGCCACGCATTGTATGCAGGGCAGATGTTTCCTTCTTTCCATCAGGATCTAGTAGATTTAGCATCAAGGCTGGCATCATTTCTCAATAGTTTCCTCTGCGTCATCGAAGCTTTCTCCCAAAGCAGTGAGGAACATATTGTTGCATATAGATCACTCTGTCTCCATCTTCATGATTGAATTGCCATTAGTGTTGTGCAGATTACTTTGCATCCTAATGATGTAACTGAAAATGTACCTGCTGGAATGAATTAGGTGAGCACATCAATGAACTACAGTAACGCCGCAGAAAACAGTTTCAAAGGGCAAACTCTAGCTTTCCGTTTCTGCTGATTGCGCAAAAAAAGCCAGAGAGAGCCTCCTTTATGAGAACTTTATACGTGATGCTAACAGTGTTTGACATCCTTCATGGTCATGATAATCCATATCTGAAGTTACAACAGACGTCTGGCTTGGAAAAAAGTTAATGTAAGTTAAAAGTATATGTAGGCGTGTGTGATATGATGATATACGGCTGTGGCTAAGTGGAGAGCAGGGCTGGCCTTCAATTAGATGATCGGTGGTTCAATCCCCAACTCCAGCTTTGCTAGTCACATGTCGATGTGTCCTTGATCAAGACACTTAACCCCAAAATGTCTCCCGTAGCTCTGCCTACGTGTATGAATGTGATAGAACATTCTGTCAGTTGCAGTTCAAGGCTCAAGTGTTTACCAGCGCTGCTGCTGAAGGATTAGCGTTGAGCCAGAATTATAGATGGAACGTATCCTCGAACAACACTTCGTATACAGATATCATACGAAAAGTCACTCCTAATTTTTCATCCGCTTTCCACGAAAGCCAGCAACACGTTTCAAGTTTTGCTCGTTACATGCATACGGCCTTTTCAAAATATACTTCCGTCTTCACAGGAAACTCAGTTCGGTTGAGGCAAGAAAACGACTTAGTTAGGTTCAGGAATAGATCGTAGTTTGGGTTAAAATAACCACGGAAGTGTCGTTACTGAAGTAGGCAAGTTACGTGACAAAAACATCAATGTTGACTTATTGTTTCACACGGGAAACGAACGGCGGTCTCCTGGCTAAATCACTGGTTGTTAGACCCAGCCACCTCCTCCCCCGCCCACCCTGTGTATGATTTACCATTCTTTCTATGTCCTCGGTCAAGACTACAGGGATATCTACTAATTACGACAGATGGTTCACGCTAACATGCCAACATATTCTTCGGTTGTGTTTTCAGCTGAGACCAGAGAATATTCAGTTCAAATTGATCCTGATTGTTCTCAGTGAAGTCAGCTGGAAGTGAAGTAATGTAGCGCCGCTGACTTTTATAAGTGACGAGTTAAACAATATCCTTTTAATTGTTATATTGTTTGACAGCAAATGGTCATATTTGGTCCGATGTGCTCTGATTCATTTGTTATGCAGTTAACACAGCAGTCATAATTTAGTTTGAATGAGAATATTTTGCTCCTTGGGTTCTTCACGTCTGTTTTGGAAGAATCAAATAACGAGAACAGGAGAACCAGCTTTTTGAGATAAGTGCTGATGTCTAATTTATGTGAAGAGTGCTTTCATGTGGAATTGAAAAAGTACCTGATAAATACTTGTAAAAGTAAGAAACGTGTTTAACAAAGTATACATCTTTTAGTAAATAAAATATTCTGATATCTGTAAGATGTAACAAGCAGAAACGGGGTCAAATGAAAATCTCTATCGCAGCATATCACATATGGTTTATAAATTATCAAGATGAGCAGGTCACTTGGGTAATGCCAAGGATTATCATATTTAATAAATCCTCCCTGTGTTGCCATAGGGAAATTCACACTGGGGAGATTTCAGGCTCACTAAGCTTGAGCAGACTGCTCTGTCTGTACGTGGCTGATGTTGAGAAGTTAAATATAATTTCACGGATCTTAGCTGAAGTAAGTTTCCGCTCTGCCCTTATGAAACTTTCTTCAGGTACAAGGCAATTATAAGCTAATCATTAGTCATTCTAGCTGATAGCAAGGACCTTATCCCCTTTGTCAGTGTGCCTCCAGCCTTATTATTATGCTGGTCATCTTGCATTCCCTATTTGATGTGGAACGGGTGTTTGCCATCCTGAGGATGCTTCCAGTAAACAAGGTCAATGCATTGTCTTCACCTGGAAAGGGATTAATAAATTGCAGCCATATATTACAAATTACTTGTCGGCTGTCTTGTAACATGACCTTGTATGACACAGCTCTACTCCCCGATCAATAACACTTGTACAAGGATTGTTGCCCCTTGCTGAAATGTAGTGGTTGGCTCCCAATTTAACAGTGGAATGCACTGCCAGTGTTGATTCGATTTAAAAAAAGTCATCATGGAGGCGGTTGAGAGGTGCTCTCTCATATACCACAGGCTTGACCCTGAAGGAGCTCTGGAGAATGTTCCATTGAGTTTGACTTCCTGTAGTTGCTTGTGATGCATTTAGAAATCTGTTGTTGATTCTTGATGAGAACACTGTTCCTCAGAGGTGAAACGTACTGTATGTAATGAAATATTCATCTTTCTGCCTGGGTATGCTGATGCGGAGTTGTTTTTTCTAAAGATGAAAAAAAACTAGCTTTGCTTTGACATCCTTCAAATCTAGCATTTTAATGTCCAGCCTCAACTGACACTAACTTGGCTGGCATGTAAACACATGCACACAGAAGAAGACAGCACATCCCCCCCCCCCCAAAAATAATAATAATTAAAGAAAAATAATAAAAACACAAGATTATTATTATTATTACTGTTAGTTATACGAATACACCAATATACTAATATTATAAAATATCTTATTATTGTTATTATCATTATTGTTGTTAATATTAATATTATCGTGATTAGTCATTAGCGATATTCGAATTCCATCCTCAGAAAGACTAATGCCAAGTACTATGAACTAGTTCACCAATATAGGACCATAAATAAGACTTGCATAAAGACAAACAAAATGCTTAATCAACAAACAGACATCCTTCTGTTGGGAACGTAGAGGAGCGTGTTTGGGTTATCAGCATCTAAGAAACTAAATTCTTGACATCAATAGAATTATTAGTCAGTAACAATTATTAATGATTATTAATAATAACGGGGCACCACCCTGCGAACAGGGACCAATAACCAAACGATAAAACTAAGTCTCATAATTAGTGTTCACTCACAACAGTCAGTAGTCTGAGTACTATTACACATTCAGAGTGTAAGTGAAGGTTTTTAAGTTCGAGCACAGACCACATATACAGATATTATCACAATACGCATGCACAAAGTAATCACAGAAAGCTGCTCTTTAAAATATAACAGAGTTTATTAAGTTCTAATACTCATGATCTAGTCAACTAATATCTAAACTAACAACAACAACTATACATTCATGAGCACGCTATCTAAAATCAACAGACTATTGAAAAGAGGTGGGGGGGTGTAGTGTGTGTGTGTGTGTGTGTGTGTGTGTACGTAGGGGGGGGGGGAGCGAGGGAACAGCTCAGTGACGTGTGACGTAGTTGGGACGTGGTGACGTCTCTCATGCGCGAGACCCAGTGTCTACATGTGCCGGTAGCTGTTTAGCACGTAGCTAGATTAGCTCAAAGCTATGTGTGTGTGGGTTAGTAAAGGAGAAGGGAAAGGAACAAAACAAAATGAAATTAAACAAGCGATTACGATCCTCTGCGCCGCGCGGGAGTACGGAAGATTGCTCTCTCAGCCAGGGGAGCAAGAACAGCGACTCTTTGTCTCAGCCGGCGGTTCTGACCTCCTGAACTGATGAGAAGCGGTTTCGACCTCACTGCGGCTGTTTCAACACAAATCACAGTAGCATGGAATACACGCTACTTCTACACAACCCCTACGATCTCAGCGATCGTTAGTGTCGGCGATTATTAAGCATACACCACGTTATAAAAATGAACAGTACTTTAAGCACATAAACAAGATAAAATAAACACAAATGAACCCTCTCTAACTCTGCCCAGAATCTATTCGCCTTACGGTACGATTCAATCGTGGTGATTGAGGGGAGTCTTCTGGGGGGTTTCTCCTGAGCTTCAGTGGGCTCAGACTGCGGCTGCGGAAGCCGTGTTCTCTCGGTGGGAGAGAATCGCTGTCGTCTGGATAAGGGAGTTTCGCATCCTTATGGCCGGAGCAGACGAGGCCCTTGGTGAGAGTGGAGAGTAGAAGCTCTCTCTCTCTTTCTGAAGAAGTCTTGCTTCTTCACTTCTGAAGGATTAAAAGGGTTCGCTTCGTGGACACGAGCAAAGATAAAATAGACAGTTTGGTGAATTCGGCCAGCGAATATAACTGTGAAACCTAGGATTTTGGTTAAAAGGAGGAACAACGTTGCAGTGTGTGCCTCCTGCTAACCCCGTGGGGATCGGTGGAAAAAGCATTGAGGTGGGGGCTGCAGGAGTTTTGTAGAACGGTTGCTGAACCACAGGGGTTCTGGGGTGTCTTGGCCCTCGACCAATGAGATTGCAGCGGTGCTTTCAGGTAACTTCAGGAACGCATAGTTTTTGGGGGGGAGGAAACTCACACCCTAATGTGAAATTCCTTCAGAGGAGGTTTGGTGCTCATCAAACTACAGTCAGAATGAAACCTTTGCTTGCAAAAGGGAAGGCCTGACTATTTGTTCCACAGCACATGTAGAAGCCATATAGTCAGATCCCAACACTTCTGTTAAGCAAACATTTCAGAGCAGTTTGGACCATGCCCATATCTGAAGTGGAAAAATCAATCTTCCAGTGGAACGGCACTGATGGCTGCTGTGGGAGCAGTAAGTTATGGACCATCAGCTGGAATATAAAGGTTACCAGCACAGGCCTCAGACACATCAGCTAACACATGATGGCTAATGGTGTCACTGAATAACACTACTGTCACTGTCGTGATTTATCAGCCGAAGATGGAGTCACATCCCACGGTCATTTTCCAGCTGCAGCACCCTGCGTTAATATTGACATCAAGTGACGTATGAGGCTGGTGCTCAGGTTTACTGCTCATTCCACAGCAACGTTTGCCACTTTCAAACTGACTACAATACAAAAAATAAAGAATTCAAACTTAACAAATGTTTATTTTGTTGTGTATTAAAAGACATAAAACTGAATAAACAAGGGATATTTCTTCCTTGTTTTCTTTTCACTTCCCCCCTTAACAGTTGATTGTGTATTCAGACCATGCTGGTGCAGTTTCTTTCATTTCTGAGACATTTAACGCAGGTTTTAGAATAAATCTGTCACCTTCCTTGCTGTCTATCACGGGGTGACTGACTCAGCTGCTGACTGTTTGTGGAGGCGGTCTGAGGTTGTTTCAAAGTATTGTTGTTGAACATTAGTGCGTTATGGACAACTGCAACAACGGACACTATAGTGGTGCCCTGTCCATATATTACCTTTGCCGTGTAATCCAGAACAGTTCCTTCATTGTGTTGTGTATTAATAACAGCATGAAGTCTTCACTGCATTGGACGTTTTTATAGTATTGTTGCTATGAACACATGCTACTTTGTGATGGGGTTATTGTCATGAGATTGTGTAAAATCAAAAAGCAGCACTGTGCAAACTGCCCTCTCTGCCGGTCCCATTGTGACGAGGACTGGTCATAGGACAGGAAGCAACCCACAAGCCCAACTCAAATAACGTTACATAAGTGACGTGATTTAAGTACTTTTCGTTACTTTACTTGCAAAACTTAAAATAAGTGAATGACTTTTGGTTTCACATGGGAGGTCTCCTGGGCCAGAGTCCTGTTTGTTTCGTGACTTTGTTGCTCATTATACAACATCACCTGACTTCCGGAGCAGTTGCTCTAAGCATCTACTATTTCCACAACCACATCGGAGTTATTCGCAGGCCTGGTGTGTCTCATATACACACTAAAGGGTGCCTTGTGTGTTTGTATTAGACGCCAAAGGCTGTGACAAAACTACAGAACCAGGCTGGTGATCAGGTAGTCAGGATGAACGTTAGGTCACAGGTCATATTGCTGGAAATCTTAGCCAATGAAAAAGACCATCTGGCAAAAAACAGCTAAAGGATGGCTGGCGTTTATGCTGTGTTGCATTTACCGTTAGAATTCTGCGTCCGGGAATGATGTCACATCCGAGTTGACTGTGTTCCAGTATAAGTCGGAAAACCAAGATGACGCCAGCTCTGGGTGGGTCAGTGATCGTTGGCAATATCAATCGATAACAATGCATTGCGCTGTATTTTGCACTTACAAACACTGTAGCAGCATGTCTGCAGATAGAAGTCGGACATTACTGTTTGTACAACAAATAAGACAGAGATGCAAATATACAGGATAGTAGAGCTTTTACTTTCGGTTGTTGCAGAAAGCAGCTATCTTGAATTTTGAGGCCAGGGTTGGTGAGGTTCGTCCAATTATTGGAAACAAAACATTCAGACTTCCCAGGTCAGATGGAACATACCTTAAAGCGGCCCGGGTAATCAGGAGGACTGGTGGAGTAGGTCGGGTGGGAGAACTGGAGGACAGGAGGGAGTGGCAGGGTCTGCGATGAGAAGAGCGTTAGTGATGATGCAGTGTAACTGAGCAGAAGGAATGGAGGAACACCTAGTGATAAGGAAGGAGTTGTGACACCAATGCAATTTGCAGTACTTACAAAGCACAGCAGGGCTACAAAAGCCCCGCATGAACACCATGAACGTACTGATGTTGTATACAGTGATTTCTTTTTTTTGTAAATCTCCTAAAAAAGTTATTTATGTTTTTACTACATCTCCTGGCCAGAGTTCTGCATAGGGCCAGTGTTGAAACATGTACCGGTATGTCCGTCTGCATCTGAAAGGGTTAGCACTAGACACACATGTTACCTGCCATTACCTCGAAATCAATTCCTGATCTGACTCATAATCAAATCTGCTCTGAGCTATCTGCTGGGCACTACAAGCTGTAGGTGCGCACCTAAAAATGAACAAATGAATGAATTGAAACAGCAGATAACGGCAGAAGCACCCTCCATGTTATCAATGGATTTGGTTTGTGCACGCTTAACACAACTGGCACAGCTGGAGGCATTCAGCTGTTTACTGTGAGATCAGATGCAGAATTGTGGCCAAATGTGTTTCATTTGTTAAGGACGTATTCATGTTTATTGGACTTAAAATACATAAACAGGCTTTTCAAGAAAGGAGAGCAAGGAAGAACAGCACATTTCAAATGTATTGTTTCAATGTACAATAAATATACTGTGTTTACTTTACACAATGATGACCGGCAGCACCAGCTTTCAACTATGCAAGTTAACTTTACAATATAGGTACACAGGAAATAATTGGCTTATTTTTATGTTTTCAGGGACTGTTGGAGTTAATAAGGGGGTCTAGGAACCTCTGAGACCCCCTGTGATTCTCACACTGAACAGTATTATTATTTATTGTGGGTTTGATATTTGAATTTAAAAACAAAAAGAAGAATATATACAGTACACGTTTTCAGTGCCAGGGCCTGTATCTTTGATGTTACAGCAAACCTCACCTCAGGATTGACAAATGCTAAAATTGTGGTTGTGACAAGGACATGTTCATGTAATCACATTATTGCCTCACTGTGGAAATATAATTGAATTGTGTAGCTCGGAGGACAAGTCAAGAAGGATCACATAAAACCTTTACGGTCCCACTGTGGCATTAATACATGTAGATTATCACCCATATGGCAAGCATAAAAACACACACTGTCAAGCGTGTTGGCTGTTTATTTGTTCAATTTATAACCCAATTAGACTTTCCAGGAGTTTGGAGGCAACGTGCAGGCTCCACAAAACCCCGGTCACTATGACAGCTAAAGCAGCACGTTTCTTCCACATGAACAATGTGATGCTACCCCTGCTGATCAAACATGGTATAGAAACCTCTGCAGCATCCCATTATGGGACTGAGCAACTCCCACCTGTCTTGAATCTGTTTTTAATTCTTTCAAATGAACCCATCTCCGTCTCACGGGTTCATATTTATTTTTAGTCAGAGATTGTCAGAGGAAATCTCTTACCACACAGCTGTCAGAAATTTCCCAATGACAAATTAACTCATCAGAACCAGGGCGAGTCCACATGCCTCATATGCTCCATCTCGAAGTTGAATATTAGGTTTGGGCAGAATTTCATAAGCCACCGTTTGTGATGTTTTCTTTCTCTCTTCTCCTGCTTTTTGTTTGCTTTGCTGGGAGCCTGAAATCACAACCCACCTGGTTTGAATTGCTATCCAGAATTGGCTGATTGATTGACAAGCCAGAATGCAGACTGTGCGTTCTCAGAGTCTCAGGGAAAATACATTTTCTCAGGCTTTTCGGTGCTATAGGCTGCGTAGTGTGAAGGAGAAGATCGGCTGTGATTTAACTTGCATTGTCCGTCAATCCTCTGTAAGTTGTGTAACAGCGAGGTGAAGTCGGGGCTGATTCGTAATATTCCAAGTGAGTTACCGTGGCTTTACACTTTGCTCAGAGGGTAAAACTCACTCTCTGCATCACATTCTTCACACTGCTAAATACAATTCATGTGTAGCCCTGCTGCCAACTGCCTTGTGCAGCTGCTAAGTCTATACCTCACCTGTGTTCCTCGTCACGTCTGACTTCAATGTATTTAGCCTCACTTTGCCATGCGAGGAGTCAGAATTAAGGCCCAACGCAACTTTATTTCCGAACGGCCACGAAGGCCACTGAAGTAGGAGCAGCCTGGGTTGGTTATAGGTGAAGCACTTGTTCATTAGAGCGTGCCTTCCTCACCTCAAGGCTTTTAATGCTCAGGTTTTTGAAGATTCCACCACGCAAATCATAGGTTTTTAACGTGCGTTACATACTAGCAGCCTTTTTCAATACGGCCTCCCAGCTTCTCTCTCAGCCTCTTCACCTTTCACCACTTGTTTTATGAAGATTGATTCAAAGTCGGCCTCTCAGTATATTCTCACACATACCTTTGCCCCTGGAAAAGGCTTCTAGCCGAATGCCACTAACACAACCTTTATGAAACAGCTTCTCCATTACCCAACTATTTCATGCTTTCTTCATGTATTGGTGTCATTAATGGAAAACCTTTCCATTCATTTCCTTCTTTGATTATTTATATGCAATGAAAATCACACATTTATTTCAATGAAGAGCTGAGAACTCTAAAGGCCAGGGGTGTGCAACCTTAGGCATGCATGTTGGTAGCCTAAAAAATGGAACACTATCAATATACTTACATACAATATATATATATATACTTATTATAAGAGAGTTTTAAAATGTAAATGTTGAAGTGCCCTCTCCTCCGCATGCCAAATGAACTCATGCACAGCTATTTTCAGCTGGTTTTATTGATTTTATTTCCATATCCGTGAAGACCCGCCCTACTCTGCCTCCAATTGGCTTCTACTTGTTACATTCTTTTTTTGGTGGTGGATTGGTGGAAGGTTGGTAGGGTAAGGATTTCAAAGCACAGTAGGATGCTGAGGAAATGACTCAGTATTCTGGACAATGCCTCTCATCCCCTGCGCGCCACACTGAAGTCACTTCAGAGCAGCTTCATCCGTATAGACGGAGACCACTGAGGTGAAAAACAGAACACCACAGAACGTCTTTTCTACCAGGGGACAGCAAACTATATAACTCCTCCCCCTTCTGCAGGAAGGATGGTGAAATCATCGGACACTTATAACAATAATAACCACGTGGGCAATGCCATTTATTTCAAAATTGTGCAACAATAAATTTCATGTGCAATATTATTTGTATTATACTATGTGCAACATAACTTTACTTTACTACTTTTCAATACCATTGACAATATCACTCACAATATCATGCTCAATATTACACTGGTCGCATACACTTAAATATTTTACTCTTGTATATCTTTGTTGTTGCAATTAATTTATTTATCTTACTGTTATTGCTATTCTGTTCTATTTTGCAATGTTGTCAGTGTTACTTCTTTTACACTTAATCATTGTTATTCTATTGTTCATATATGTTTATTCTCATTCTATTGTTTTCTGTTATTCTTCTGATGCAATCTTTAATCAAACTCTGGCACAATAATTTCCTTCGGGATTATTAAAGTCCTATCTTAGCGTATCAGATGTGGATGTTTTCATAAGGATACCAGCCTTCTTGTATCGTGCTCCTAGATATAATAATTCCTGTTTGTGGGAGAACAATGTTGTTGTTGTTGTTTTAAATGTTGCTATGCAAGTTGCCTTTATGGATGGAATAAAACGGATCTGTTGGAGATTCAAATGTTGATGTGGTGTGAACATTAATGGTAATGTTAACCATAATGTTGATATGGCACACTGATTAACAATAACAATGAAAAGGGGAACTTCACATTACAAACCCCTGCTGTAAATGGATTAGAGAAGGGACTGAATGCCTCCTCGAGTAGAAGCTGTAGTGGGACACAAAGAGGTTTCCCATTCAAAAATATCGTCTCAAGAAAAGGACAAATGCAAAGCCTTTTTTGTGGTCTTGTCTCGTGTCCATGCTTTGCGAGGTCCACATTTTGTGTTCTATAGAAATATCAAGCCTTTCTTCTTAAGGGCTGTCTATCCTCCGTTTTGCATCAGTTTGTAACGGAAACATTTCCGCCTTGCAATAAAAATGTGCAGTTATTGAGGAGTTAAGTATTTTGTTCTATTGATTTTCAGAAACCTGGTGAGGTCCAAAGCACTTTGGGTTCCGGCGTTGTATGTGTTTGTATCTTTTCCTTATCAATATTTGCAGAGCGCAGTTTTCTATTTGTTATTGTTCTGATTGCCTTCGGGAAACACTTATACAGCTGTAGGCCAGCCATTCTTCTACTTTGATTTTCACTAGAGCGTGGTGGCTACATGTTTAAAGCCTTAAAGAGCACAGATCCGGCTTTCCTGTCTGTTTCTCTGCTGTATGGAGATATTGTACTTGTAGTCCTTTGAGTCATGTAATTATACTTTTTTACTGATTTATTTATGTATGTATTGCTCTCAGGCAGCCGCATCTGCACTGGTATTGCTCCCTCCTCTCCGACACACTGTGGACATATGCTCGTGTCTGTTTTTGCATGCGGCAAAGCATTTAGTTAAATAACTCAAAAACATCCTCAACCTAAATATCGTAAAAATACTTGAGCTTGACTTTCTTTTGAAATTTTCATGCATAGATAACCAACACAGCATTCGCAAACACGAGCGCCATCCGTAGAAAACAAAGCAACAGAGAACAAGCCGATAACATCTCAGTGAACACCGAGCTGTGATCAATACTCATTATGCAATGATTTGTTAATCTTATATAGCACTCTGAAGTTATTTATGTTCTCTTGTCGTACAAAGTCAGAGAAAACAACAAACCATGAGTTGTACGTGTGTTTTAAGCCTACATTTGGGAATCCACAGATACACGTTTGAAGTGAAACGCTACACTTGATCCTAATCTAGACCGGTGATTATTGATAAATGTCAACTTTTCAGGCAATGATTATCAGTATGTGGATTTAGAGAAAATCACTGTCGTCATTTTTCATTATTTCTCACTAAACAGCCTTTATTAATTCCTTTTTGGCCCAGCTGTTTCAAAACCTGATGGCATGTACGCATTCTTTAGGACCCTCTCAAGCAGATCCAATGTGTGAATTCCATAGGGGGGGCTTCCAAAGTTGAAAATAAGTTTCTATCTGCAGGCTGTGGGAATAGAGGTATGGTACATGTTTAACAATAGGAGGAAGAGACTAAAGAGGCACTCATCTACTTCCTGGGTTTGAGCTGAGGAGAGCAGATGGTGTGACACATTACTGTGCCCCATGTGTACCTGGGCTTAACTTGAGCAAACTTGCATCTTGCAATTTGTTCAAAACTGCAGAGGGGCAGCTCTGTTAACTCTACTCCTGTGGGGGAAGATGTTTAGTATGAGTTTAGGCTAGTGGCAGTGACTCTCTGTTCATTGTTTGTACTGCATGTAAACCTGATGCTGGTGCAATGTTTATGCTCTATTCTACGCCATATAGCCCTCATCTGATTTTGCGATGGCACTGAAGCAGCCATGTTGTAAGTTGTCAGTAAAATTCCCTTTATTTCACCCCATGTCTTTCTGTTCATCACCTTCACAAATATAGGTACTGTGCATTCTTGCACCTGTTAGTTTGTCTGTCAGCTTGATACGACACAACTGAATGTGTACTATTATCACAGTGCACAGATCAAATCTGGGCCAAGATGTTCCAGCATTAATCAATTACTGTAATTAAAAAAAAACAACTATGAACTATTCAACTACAGACAATGTATCCTTATTTTTATAGCAAGGCACAATTGAATTGTACTTAAACTGCAAGGTGCAGGATCATACCATAAGATAAGATACTGTAGATATAATGATGTCACTCCTGGACATGATGTGAAAGGTAAAGGCATGTTGTGTCTAGTTGGAGGTGGAGTTGAAGGGATTGTGTTGGGTTTGCACTTAGTTCCTCGCCTGATATCAGACTCGTATCACAACATGTTATAATTACAGTCTGTGAAGATACAAGCTTGGTTCTTTCATATTCAAGAAGCGCTATGTTGTCTTGTTTTCTGTGTAATCATTACAGGTATTGCTTGGGAGTTATGGATACATTTGACTCTCGGACATCAAAGGCGCAGCTGTAAAATGGTGATCAAACATATTTGATTTCCGATAAATTACTCACAATTAAAGTCCCCCATCATTTTTGCTGCTTCCTCTTCCTCTTCAGTATTATTAGACTAGATTTTTTGAAAAATAGCTGCTAACAAAGCTCTTCTTCCTATAAATTCTTCACAATAAAAGTCCCCATTAATTTTGTTAATTTAAAGCTTTTGTTTTAGAGCAGCAAAATGAGGAAATGTGTTTTCATCAGCAGTAAGTTAACAGGAATCAGACTGCAGGTCTGGGGTCTGTCCTGGTTTGTATAGACTTGATAGTTAATGCGTCATGGCATGATCGCATGACAAAAGTTGCATTGAAACAACGAGTGTAGCCACCGCCATAGATAAAACATGTTCTGTGTTTAGGGTCAAGTGAAACGCCTTTAGCCAGGCACAGTTTAGTTATAGTTTACTGGGCCTGCCAAGAGGCTTCGCCGTCATATCCTCAGTGAAAGATGGCTTTAAGTGATGAGCAAGAAGCTGAAGGCTCTCACAGAAAATTCAGAAAACTGGAATTAAAAAGCTCTGCAGCCCTCCGGAAATAGGTTCCTTCACCCCTCCTCCCCTCCTTACCCAGTCTGTCTATCCGTCCATCTATCCATCCGGCTGTAATATCTCCCTCTGTGTCTCTCTACTCCCACACTTAAAAGCTCTTCAGCTCCCTGATTTATATTTGGTGCTGTCCGAGGATTTTTTTGCATGCAAATTTCCTCTCTGGGTTGCCAGTTACTGTCACAGCAGCGCTGAGGTCTGTTTCTTAGCCTCCGTCTGTCGCTTTCCGTGCTTGCTGACAAAGTGTTGGAGTAGTTTCCAAGTAGTGTCCAAGTTTTTAGTAAATCCTTCTGATCAGCTACACTGGGAGTAAGTGGCACAGGGTGGCACGTATGGGCTGTGCTCCAGTAACCCTGGCTGATTTGTCTTGCAAGTAAAGCTGAAAGTGTGGCCCCTTGTTGAAATGCTTGGGAATCATCCGGGACTGTCTCCCATGCAGGGGACGACAGAGTCCTCGAAGGTTCTGTAGAAGAAGCTTTTATATGTTTAGTTTTAGTTTTTCATTTGGTATTGTCTTTAGATATACCTGTCATTTCTGAGTGACGGTAACCTCTTGTGTTGAGACAAACCTTTTCTCACCACTGTCAAGTTATTCATTGTGAGGAGCTCAGCCTTGTCTTCAACGTAATAATCTGAAGCTGTAAGCAGAGCTGCATTCTGATAAACCTCCTCGGTATGTATAAAGACACCATCGGACCAGGAGAACTTTGAGAAGGGAGATGTATTTAGGTTTACTGGGTGCAGCCGGTTTTATTTCAGAGAAGCTTTCACGTTCAGCTTTGATTGAGTGAAACAACATTTAGTTAGAGCATGACCATGAACTTGAACTCAACAGTCAGTGTGCATTTGCATCCAACTTAGTTGACGTTGAAACCACAGCAAGACAAATGTATTCACTATGCATAACACATTCTAGCAAGTAATGCAGTGTTGTGTGATAACAGACTATACAGGAGGAGTTTCTCTTCAACTAAAGCTAAAGTAAACCTTTAAGAGGCATGCCTTTTTTGATTTTCCATATTGCAAATCTTGTTAATTACTTTCATCCTACTCACCATAAACCACTCTCATTAAAATGCAGTCAACTGATGCATCACAGGAGAGCTCCGCATTTACAAGTCACTAAATGATTTCATCAATTAATGTATCATATCCAAAATCCTCCATTGCTGTGTTTCTCCAGAGTTTAAGCAAAGAGCAACACATCTTGCAGTAGTACGGCCACAGACAAGTGATATACTGAAGGAAATGCATATGTGCTTATCGACAGTAAGCCGTCTGCTCTGGTACAGCACTCCGTAAAGCCAGAGGCGCAGAGCACAAATAAACTAACAATGCATTTCTTCACCCTCACTGCATGCACCTCTCTGAGTGGAATAAAACACACAAGATAACAAACATGAAATATTCATGCTTTTTGTACCACTGAAAATGCAGCTCAGTTAGCGTGTCTCGGCTGGTTTGAAGGTAGTTGTGATCTCAAAGTGTTGCCTGTTACTTTATGTGACCTAATCGCTGATGTGTTTAAACTTTCAAAGTCTTTGTTGTTCACTAACAAACACCACACAGTACAACATCGGTATAATTATTCCACCCGTAAACTCCCAAAACAGCAGATGCAAAAGGTTGTCTTCATCTGTGATGTTGTAGCTTTTTAATGACTTCATTACAAAATGTTTTAGTTAGAGGAAATGCTATTTGAGTTCATTTTTGATACTTTTGATTCAAATTTGTGATGTAATAGCCCCTCGGGCATCAATAATCCACATTTAAGCACTTAGTTTATTCATCTCATCTTCTGCCAATCTTTTGGTGTGAGCTGCTGATAAGAGGATGTTTTCAGATGCTTTGGTTAGAAGTTTCAAAGTACTCTGATTTACATAAACTCACTGCAGTGCTTTGAACAACTGAAGTGCAAGTGGGGCCAAGTTTCCTGGCAAAGTGCATGTGCCGCTTTCTGGTACCATCAGCTCCACATGTAGAATCAACAGCAGAGTGAAAAGCATTCAGTGATGAACAATGCATATGTCTCATCCATTTCCTCTGGGGTACACTGGCCTCCACATTTGGGCCAAAGCCGTTGTTAAAGCGATCTCTGTCAAAAGGGTCCAATGGCTGCAGGCTGGTTTTCAAATGTAACCAACCATGCTAGCCTGACTGTATACGATAGAAATTGCATTTGAGGAAAAAGTCATGAGAGGCAGAGCTCATGCTGTGAAGGCTTCTTTAGAAATTGTCAGGAAACTGGGTCAGGGGGGAATGTACAATCGCAGGGCTTCTATTAAATAGAAAATGATTATATGGTACTAGTTTGGATTGGAATAGACGGAGATGTATGCAAGGAATTTTCAAAGTTCAACAAGTTAAGCAACAAGTATGTTTGCTTTTCAAAACTAAGGTTTTACATTAGCCGATGTCCTCAGCCCATTTCTATACCAGTAACTCACTGCAAAATGAAGTCATGATTATAGTTGTATTCTATGAATGCTCTGGAAAAAACAGCTCCCTTTCAAAACGTCCTTCCAAAATGCATTTTGGATAGATGTGTAGCATGTCTGACTTTCATGCAGACTGAAGTTCACATTGCATCAGATACCTGCATTTACATTAAAATCACCTTTTCATTAACCGTAACCACAACCTTTCCCTGACCTCAACCACATGTTTTAGTCACCTAGCCTCAGTCATACCTCAACCGCAGTGAAGGCGGCACAACCTCTGGACAAATAGACAAATAGACATAACTAATTGCGTGAACCAAGGCTGATATATTCATAAGAGATATTTTTGGTTCAGAAACATCAACATTCTATGTATAACGTGGTTTGCAGAAACCTACAATGCAAAACGTTTTTCTGGCGACTGGGTTGCGCACTTAATACACTGCTATAATGAGCATATAACAGGACAGGTTGTGTTGCGGGCCAAGCCACTGGGGACGCTGCCATGGAATCAACAGAGTAGAATCTACACATTTTTATGAGAGCGTGTATTTAAGAAACCTTTTTTGTCATATTTTCTTAATTCTCTTTGAATCTTAATAGCAATCAATAACGCAAATTTGCTGAAAAAAAGAAAGAAAGTAAAAAATCTGGTAACTCTGTTGCAGGACTGTAATTAGCACTCACAGTTGTAAAAACACCAGCTTGTGGAAGACTCTGGTGTTTTTACAACTGTGAGTGCTAATAATAGCCATGTTGATTCATAAGGAATCCTTTTGACGAAGGCCTGAAGGGACGAGCTGCCATTGTTGCTGACTTGGCTTCTTTCTTGCTAGATTTAGCAACTTTTGGAGCTAGTGTTGCTAGCTACTTTCATTGGGAAAGAGTTGGCAACACTGGCCTGCGTTTTTCAGTTGGATGCTTTCAAAATCTAGCTTACTCTTGCAGCGTCTCCAATGTTGCCGACGCCAGCTTTGAAGTGCAGTAAATTGATCAATGGTCTCAGGCCTAGAGAGTAGCTAGAATGTAATTGTTGAGCCTCCGCAACATACACAGTAGATACATAGTTTAGTGTAGCGTTGACATTTTCGTTCCGGTCTACATAAGTTATTTGATGTTTTGAGGCCTTGACACAGTTGGTTAGGCCACTTAAAGCCCCATTTACTGATAATGGTGCCATCTTATTTTTAATAGTATATGAAAAGGTTCTGGGCCACTCCATTTCACAATACTGTGAGCACTGACCAAAATAATGTAAGAATGTTTATTTCATAAACTATTAAAGAGGTGCCATATTAGGTCAGCCTGACTCTCTGCTATTGAATGTGTGTAACTGTGACTCTCATTATGACGATATCTTTGAGGCTACGACATGCTTATAGATAAGTGTGTCACATCATTATAAAATGCCACAAAAATCATGAATATATTTAAAGTGATGATTTTGTCAGCAGTTAGAATTTTAGATAATAATTCACACACACACACAATACAAAATATACTGAAAAGAGTTTATATTACGATATTTAAATTGAGTTTATGATGGACTGGGTAGGACTGATTGCTGCCACTTGTTGCCTCTTTCATCAATCTACCAGCATGATTTTTTTGGATTATGTTTATAAGACAAAGATGTATTATCTTTTTTTAATGTTCTGGTGCCAGAGTGGGTCAACTCATCAGTGCTGTGTGATGATTATGTTTTATGATTGAGCTTCACTGGTTCTCATAATCAAGTCAGAGACAAAGAGGAGGGGTTATTTTCAACAGGAAGCAGATGTTTCTGTGGTTAACAGGGTTAACAAGATGAATACTGGCTAACACAGAAATTGCTTTGTATGCCTTTTACAACTATTACAATGATAATGTCTGTTTCAAGCTGCGAACTTTGGTGCTGAGAAATAAAGCTAACGAGGTAATGCCAAAACCTGCAGTTCGTCAAATGGCCACTTTTAGGCTGGCTCCAAAAAGGAGTTAATCCCATAGACTATATAACATAGACAGTCTCTGCGACGTCACCCATACGTTTCTTAAGAGCCTAATTGAAGTTCAAAGACGGCGGCTTTGGCCTTTGCCATCTTGGTAGTGATCATCATCATTGCCCTTCATGCCTCCTGGCATGTAGAGCAGCAACAACAGTCTTCCACTCCTGTCTGTCCTGGGTGAGTCGCTGGATGTTGCCCCATGAGTGGTTTAGGCTCTACATCTCCTTCTCCACAGTTCTTCTCCGTGTTTCTTGGTCGGCCTCTTTTTCTTTTCCCTTCTGGTGTCCAATGTAAGGCTGTTCTTGTAATATCAGCAGGGTCTTTTCTCAACACATGTCCTCTCCATCTTCTTCTCATTAGGATGGTCTCCATGCATTCTTGTTGCCATTTGTCATACAGTTCTTTATTTGAGATGGTGTTTGGCCAGAAGATGTGCAGTATTCGTCTTAAACTCTTGGTATGGAAGGTTGATAGTCTGTTGAGATCTTCTTGTGTCATTCTCCAGCATTCAGAACTGTACAATAGGGTGGATAAAACACAGCTCTGATACAATTTGAGTTTGGTCTTGATGGTGTACTGCTGTGACCTCCGTATGTTATTCAGTACTTTGGAAGCGTTCCTTGCCTTATTGAGACGATTCTTGATGTCTTTATCTGTGCCCCCATCTTGTCTGACAGTGCTGCCCAAATATGTGAACTCGTCAGTTTTAGGGAGATCTTCTCCGTTAACCTGAATTGGTGAGGGATTGGGAATGTTCAGAGTCATCACTTCTGTTTTCTTTTTGCTGATCTTCAGCCCAATCTTCTGACCAAAAACACTGAGGCGGGATGTTTTCTCCTGCATGTGTCGATGAGTATGTGAAAGAAGAGAGAGATCATCTGCACAGTCTAGATCTTCAAGTGATGAAAATAGTGTCCGTCGAATGCCTTTATTTTGGTCTTCACTTGTTTGTCTCATTACCCAGCCAATAGTAATATTGAAGAGCAAAGCTGACATCACACATCCTTGTGTCACACCTGCCTTCACTTGGAATTTTTGGAGACAGTTTCCAACCCTGCATGTGAAGTTGGTATAGTGACACAGCCTAATAAAAAAATGGGCAAAGAGGTGATGTGTGGATGGAGCCGAGGCGGGCCAAAGCCTGGTTGCTGAAACACGCTCACCAAGCTTGAAGCTACAAAGCTAACTAAGGCAAACAAGGCTAACAACCTATGCTAAAATGCTACTCTGAGTTGCTAGTTCCCGATAGCCTGTTGATCCTGGTGCAAACATGTAAATAATACTAACAATACTATCTGGAGCGCAGACTTCTTTGGTCAATCATTCAATTCATTTATCACATGAAATCATACATTACACATTACAACTCCAGTGAAATGCAATCCTGTCAGCTCCCCCAATTTGTGCATTAACGTTAATGTTATTCACCATAAAGCACAAGTCTCCTCCTTTCTTCATGCCAAAGTACTCTGTTTTGTCAGATTGGGATATAGAAAAAGAGTCGAGGTTGAATGCCACTGTCTGGTACTTTAGGACTTAGCCAAGTTCCTGATATCCTGTTGGACACTGATGCCAGCACAGAGGTCACCCAGCGGCAGCCTATCATTCAACACAGAATCTGAATCAGAAATGGTTTATTGCCAAATATGTACACACAAGGAATTTGGCATGACAAAAAACACAGTACAATAGCACATTGGCCAGCAGGATGCCCGGTTTACATGAACCTTTACAGCGAGCCTTGCTATGTGTCTGGTATTTGCATGAAATATTCTCTAAACCAACTACAGAAATTAACACGCTTCTAATGCAGGCCTGAAGTGGCCATTTGATAAACTGCAGGTTTTGGCACATCTTTTCGTGTTAAAATGCTCAACTTTACAGCAGTTTGTGTTTACAGCCTGGTAAAAAATTATGTTTTGGTCTCTTTAGCTAATTTCTCTGTCCATGACAACTGTACGGGGATTGCATTTTTATATAATTTAGCATCAAATTATATTAAGCCTTAAATGTATGCAAAATTATGTGGGTACATGTGGGTACTGTCTCAGGTCGCTAGCTGCTAGATGTCTGCTCTGCTGTGTGACTGCCAAGATGGTGATGGCCACCCACTTTGGGGTACACAGCCGCTCTTTAAAAATGTTTGGGTGACGTCAAGTCCATATCTTATACAGTCCATGATCTGCTCAAGGGAAATCACAATTCATCTATAAAAACAAATGACATCCAATAGCTATTCATGCCCATGTCTCTGTTACATCCCAGACTATATCAGACTGGCTTCCACTCTTCAAGATGAAATGATATACACCTTCCCCCAGAACCACACATAAATATTAAATGCACTAACAAAGACAAGCAGTACTTGTGCACAGCGTTCCAAAGTGCAATAGACTCTTGGGGAACCCTTACCTTTTCTGTGTTGTTCTTTCCTTTGTAAACTGTTGGTTTGAAGGCCACCATGGGCCCCCCGATGCCAGCTGAATAAAGGGAAATCACTGGAACCTGTCATCTAGATTCACCTTGCAGCCAAGCAGCATGAAGACAGGGGAATTAAGCTACCTTGTGTGTGCTGTGTTTGGGTTTCTCTTCCAAATGCAGTGGCACTAGCCAGAGAGAAAATCCAGTCCCTTGAGCTCCTTTATTTTCCACAGATAAAGGATAGCCACATTTTGTAACTTCTTGAATCCGCAGTTTGTTAGTTTGGTTGATGTTTACATCCCTTTATCATAAGCAGGCACATCAAACACATCCCCCTATCTCCTGTGCTGATCCCATCCATCAATTTTCAAGTCGCTTATCCTGGTCGATGTTGCCGTGGCAAGGACCAGTAGAGTAGCTCAAGCGTTTATTTGACCAGCATCTTCCTCCAGCTCTCCATTTGGAAATGAAAAAAAAGACAGCAGGAAGAGAGAAATGTCAAATTAAGAGGTTTTATGCAGCTTCTGCTGAGACTCACTATGCTTGTTAGCCACACAGCTGGCCACCTCCAATGCAAGTGGAATCCCCAGAATCAAAGACAAGCCAATTTCAAGCAAACCGGGAGTTACACATTTGCACACAGAAGCTCAGGCTGATAAAAAACCATATATCCAATTATTGTTGGAATGCTGTTAAGCATTCCAACAGCCCTTTTCTGACTTTATAATGGGTGTGTATTGGGCAGCTTAGAGTGCGTGATGTCACCGCTAGAGTGAAGAGCAGCTTGAGATTCTTGTGAAAAAAACATTTGTATTTTGCCACTGTGGCCACAATCTTCACTCTTCATGCATAATTTCTGGATGTAGGAGTAGCTAATATTGTCCTTGTCGTAGAAAAATTACTGTGGAATCCCACATTTGACACAGAAGCCGTTAATTGAGAGGAAAACCAACTTTCTGCTCCATAGAGACCAATGTTAAATTTTGCTTCAAAAACATCTTCCACAGAACACGGTACCCCATTTGGAGACCGCCAGTTAAGCCACATTTTTTACACTACAGACACAATTTTTACAGGATCTGTTTCTCAAGTCATCCTTCCTCTCAATTATTAATAACTTTTAGAGGACCCCCCCCCCACACACACACACACACACACCCCATTTTAAAATAAAAGCCGCACACACATGATCAAATATGGGTATTCTGATGAGTTTCCTGATTCGAGTGACATTTACACACACCGCCACACAAGAGGGAGAGACGAGGAAAGACATGGCAGAGCAGGACAATAGTTACGTAAACTGTAAAAGATAAAACATAGTACAATCTCCAAATGAGAAAGTTTGCCAGAGATATCAGAGTCTCTCTTTCTCTCTCTCTCATTCTTTCTTCTCTCACTAATTCTTTCTTCTCTCTCTCTCTCTGTGTCTCTCTCTCATACAGTCATTCAGGTCTTAGAGACTTTTAGAGGACCCCCCCACACACACACACACACACACCCCATTTCAAAATAAAAGCCCCAAAGAGTGAATTCTAATTGAAATGCTTGTGATGAAGCCAGGCATTTAATAACCTCTGTTTATGTGTGTCAGACATTATGATTATGTCTCCTCTCCCCCTCTCCCCCCCACCCAGCACCACCCTTTCAAAATAAAAGCCCCATGGATTAACTGTATTTAAACAAGCTCAAAATTAGGCTTTTTTGTTAAAAAATTAATGCTCTTACTAATACTGCGACAACTACTACTGCTGCTGCTAATAGTATTACTGCTACTACTACTTCTACTCTAACTTTTGCTATTGCTACTATTACTACTACTGCTACTGCTATTACTGCTACCATCAATATTATTACTACCACTACTGCTATTACTACCACTACTACTATTACTTATACGACAACTGCTACTACTACTACTCATGCTACTAAAAGTAGTAATACTACTACAGCTATTAGTATGACTGCTACTAGTACTACTACTACTGCTACAGCTTCGACTGCCATTACTATTACTACTACTACTACTGTGATATTAAATACTATGACCAATACCTACAGCTATTACTATGACTACTGATACTACGTCTTCTACTACTTCTTCTAATTACTTATACTTCTACTGCTAATAATACTTCTGCGACAACTTCAACTACTACTACAAATATCACTACTACTAGTAGTTATTCTAATGCTACTAATACTTCTACTAATAATACTAATAATAATATCAAAATGTTCAGCTCTTTCAGGAGATGTGTGCTATGACTTTTCATATTTGTAATCTTTAAACTTTTTGAATTATTAAGCTTTTTGCAATTTGTTTTTGAATTGGATATCTATTTTCAGCAATGTTTTTGCGATTAATTTCAGTTTTCAGCATTCCAACGCATTTTCAGCAGGAAATGCTTTTTCTAGTTATTATTAGGGCCCGAGCACCGACGAAGTCCCTATTGTAATCCGGTAATGTGGTAATGCGGGAAAATTTGAGATTGTATGGGTCGCATGCTCATGTATGACAAAATGGCTCATTAGCGCCCCCTACAGTTTCACAGGCCACGGCCATCACCCAACATTAACGTGAAATTTGACACACATATTCAGCTCTACAATCAACGCACTCTATCCTTTTAGCTCCGCCCATTCAGATTTCCACCATTTTAGCTTTTGTGAAAAACATTTTTGCAAACCGCTCCAAAACACTGTGTCCGATTGCTACCACATTTGATGTGGATCATGATTTAATCGATGTCATCAAAAGCCCCCTGAGAACTTGTTGATAACTTATCGCGTTGAGAAGATATGGACCAATGAATGTATCAGGGGCGTGGCTCTGTACTTCAATCAACCTAACTTTGAAACCATTGTGCTTATCACAAAATTTGAGACAAATCTCCAGATTGCAGCCTGTAACATACCCTCACATTTTCATTTCCTTCAGCCACTAGGGGACGCTACAGTAGTTATCTCTTATTGGCCATTTTTCCCATTTTCAGGCTTTGTATTTTCACGAACTCCTCCAGCACAATCTTAAGACTTTTATAATGAAAAGTTATCAAAATCAGTGAGTTTTCAAGCAAAAACCATGGTGTGGCGTGGTGTCCATTTTGTACAATTTTCTATGAAAATTTAAGTTGTTGTAACTCCAAGGTACATTGTCAAATCTGCCCAAAATGTCTTATGCAGGATGCTAGTCCAGAAAACATTTGCATGCCTCAATTTTCACCTATTGGCAAAGTGAAATTACAAGTTTTACACTTTGATGTACTCCTCCTTGCCATTTCACCAGATCAACCTCAAATCATGGAACTTTGTACATATGTTGTAGGTGATGAAATTAAAGATCTCATGTGGATTTGTGGCTTGGTCGTTATAAATTGCCTCTATAGTGCCCCCCTGCAAAATTTCAACAAAGCAGCCCCAGCACCTTGTTTAACTTACATGTATGAAATTCGGTCAGCACATGTATCAGACTTAAAGAAAAGTCTCTTGGGACCATAAAATCAACCGGAAGTCGGCCATTTACATTTTTGTCTGAATTTTTGTCTGAATTTTCCCTTGATTTCTAGTCGCTATACTTTAACGAACGTTAAACTCCGGGACTCATTGTCCGAAGGTCAAAGACATTCGCGGCTGCGTCTGCCAGCGCCCCGCCAGTACCCCGAGACGCGGGAAGGTGCGAGGGCCCGTACATCGCTGCTTGCAGCTTTAATGTTCCACTTACATTCTCTGTGGAAGTCTTTCACTTGAGAAAGTGCAGGAATGTGTTATGAATAACAGTAAGAGGTGGTGAAGGGGGTGTGCTCTTAATGGCTGCCAGCCATGACACAACATGCAGCTTTCTTCACCTATTATGATAATGTCGGTGAATACTGTTGCCCCATTAACCCTGACCAAGGTGCACTACACATACAAAGGTGCCACCCCTACTGTGGGGCTTTCACCCCAGAAGTGGCATATTCATCCCTTATTACGTTTTAAAGTAAATAAGGTTAAGTTGTTTTCTTTTTTTACAGTATTTCTTTAATAAATAGAAATATTTAAGTGGACACTAACACCCATGTGTTAATCTGAATACAATAATCTTGACTACTGTAGGTCGGAGTAGCTGGATTGGCCTGCTGATAAAAAGACATTTTCAGCTTTAGAAAAAAACATGGTAAAGGAGAGCAGGGTGAGGGATCTGAAGAAGAGACAGAGGATGCCAAACAGAGATCAGGAAATGGCAGAAAGAGAAGAAGGAGATGGAGAAGAACAGAATGTGAGAGATGAGTATTATGTGATTTGCAGCACTGTATGTTTCATGCAGTTGAATTGAATGCTGATTTTCTTGCAGGAAATGTTACAAGGTTTAAAGCAAAACAAAATAAATCTGAATAGGATGTCTATAAAATTCAAACTTTTAAGAATTCCATGCTTTTAGCATTACAGACAACAACCTTGGCTAGCACATACAGTGCATTTGTTTTGGCTACATTTAACTCAATTTGTTTTTACCGCTTCAAATGTAAATTCCTACATTGATGTAAAACCATGTCTTCCAATCGGTGTTTCCTTTATATATACATTTTGCAACTGTGTTGGCGAAATACGAGAGCTACAGTAGCTTGGATAACAGCGCTATCGAGCACTGCATTTGATGAATTCACTGTTTACCAGGCCACAAATGAAATGCCAGCTAGCGCACTGCATGGTCCCACCACATCACTCCCCACCAGTGGGAGACTAAAATGCCGGGATGAGTGGACAGCGGCTCCAGAGACGGACCATCAGTTAGCGACTGTAGCAACATCAATTCACCCTAGCACTGGGGGTCACAGCGGGCTCTGGGTCGAACCTGGCTAACGGTAACAACAGAAACTTTGCTGATTTGGTGGGGAGTCATGGAGGTCAGGGATCAGCAAACTTTCTGTAGCCGCCGTTACAAAGGTTAGACCCAGCCATGTCACTGGGCACCAGACTTCTGCCCCCAGCGCTACTACAAACCCTTTCCTCCCCTCTTCTGAAAAATATTACATACCAGTCTAGTATTGAAAGGATCTGTTTTCAATCCTTTCCAATCCGTTGAATGGCCGTGAAGGTTGACTCATGTTTTTGCCCGTGCTCTATCTCAGTCCCTTTTAGCTTTTTTATTGTTCTTCAGTCAGTTATTTTCTTTTTCACTTTTTGTCTTTTATTTTAACTGACCAACGTACTACTCACTGCCAAACTTTGGCTGTGAAAATGTAGACATTAGCTCTTCCTGTCTGTGTGCTGTAAATCGTTTTGTCTGATGTTAGGGGGAATCAGACAGGCATTGGGAACAACAATTTTCTTGCTGGTGGTCTTATTTGATTTTATCTGTCATGTAGAGGCATCAGTATTGAAGTGAGACAGTTTGACCGGTTAACATCTCCTTGTTGTACTGTTACTGTAAGGAAGTGAGGGGAGAAACGGTGTCTAGCAAAGAAACCAAAAGAGACAGAGTTCAGGATGAAAATGATAGTAGTTATTGGTCTTCACTTGAAACATAGTGAAAAAACATTTTATTGGCTTAGGAAACCAGATATTACAGTGACTTCTCTATTATTAGACTGTTGCTGAGTGAATAAAGGCTACTATGTCGGCCTGGTGCTTTGATCAAGTCATCGGACAAACTGTATCTTCATGGCATATTTGTGTAGCTTATTGTCAGGCTTTCAGCTAATGTTGTTCTAGATCTCAGAGGTCTGCAGCAACACTCCATGGTTTCATCTGTTAATCATCAACTTTAACTTTTTTTTTTGTTGTTGTGCTACTTACAGTATATAAATACAGCAAAATTATATGCTAAAATATCTTTCTCTGAATCAACGGGACTGCCAAATTATGTCCAGTCCCACTGTAACAATTCACAGAAAAATGATGTGATTTCTTTCATGTGCTCTAATGATCTTTGACAGCACACATGTATAGAAGAAAGATGTGTCTCACCTTCGACTAACCCATTTGAATTTTCCTTTTGATGGACGTGGCACCACAGACACATGTATCTGTTCAGATCTTAAACTCTGACAATGCAGGTGAACAGGACACATCTATTAGCTCTCAGTATGATTCAAAGTGGGTGTAAATAATGACAAAAAACTACGTTCTATATCACTTGGCTTTTAAACTGGCAAGGCCTAGCTCTAGGAAGAAACAAACGCCAAAATGAACATACCATGGTCTCCTTCGAAAGGTAAGAAACTAAAGAAAGTGAAAAGAACTAAATTTCAAAAGATCACCACTATAACCAAGAACCCATGGATAGTTATGCAACTGAATATCATTTACTACTCTTAACTACAACTGGGACTGTAAATCGATGCAAATAGACCAAAATGCATAATTTATAGTACAATGTATACAGATGCACTTGGGGGTCTCCATGTTTTGGCCATGTCCACCGTTTACGTGTTAACTTTAATGGTCACTCTTTTTCGCATCATGGTACATTAACGTGGGATAAAAACCTCAGTTTCCAGCAATACTAAGAATATTATTATGATAAAATGATCACGGATCTTTTGAACACAACTTGCTCTAATATTTCCAAAGTAATATCAGTACTTTGGAAACATAACTTTGATAAAATACTTCACAATGAGATATAGTTTGGGCAACATACAGTTAGTTTACAGATTCTGAAAGCTCAAGACGTCATGTTTTCAAAACAGTATAATATCTTCATTACACTATTCCATTGAAACTGTTTCTTACTACCCCACAGGGTTTGACCCGGTACCGGATCTTTTGGGCTCAAGGAGTAATTTATCCATCCCTGTCTAACCTCCACTATATGAAGCCCCATTCACTGTGATGCTAACATATATTAATGTGTGATTCATGCAGAATGGTACAGTACAGTCATACCGTGCATGTTGATCAGTTTCATGCTAGCTGTGTGCAATAAGTTGACAAGCATTTCAAGTGTTTATTGGTGTCTCATACAAGAGATAAAAAAACAAACATCTACGGTATTTTGGCAAACACTTTCATTTGCTTTGAAATGTATTTGATTTGTTTGTGTGGCTTATGTTTGTGACAGCCGCTTGTCAAGTTGATGCAGACTTTATTTTTAAAATAAAACTGCTACAATGTTTTCCAAGGATACCTTTCATATTCTAATTCTAGAGAAAACTGTGAAAATGCCTTTGCATTTAAAAATGTTGTCGTTTTGCCAAACATAGTGTATCAATACTCAGTAGTCATGTATTGACACGATGCTCTTTGATTTAAATGTTTTAGTCCTTTCATCTTGGAAAAAGGCAACAAAAAGACTGTGTGGTCATAAGAGGGAGGGTCATCAACGGGAGATACATCCCCTCCCGGTGGTTGCAGCAAGGACTACAACCCATCATGGCATCTGGGTAAAAACTACAATTCCCATAGTCAGCAGGGCAGCAGGGGCCAAGGCGGCGGCCCAGCTGAAAGATAGGGGACTGATTACCCGGGAGAGGTTGGTGTGGAGAGGAGGAGGAGGACAGGAGCACACGAGGAGGAAGAGAGTTTTATTTTACGTTAAAGACAGCGAACCCGAAGAAAACGGAAGATACTTATGTTTACCTTTGTTTGAAGATGCTAAATATATTATTTTGAGTTAGAACACAACCGCTTGTCTTCATTTATGCACCCACGCCTCACAAGCTGATCCCGGCCTCTCAAGACATCACAACTGTTACTGGCTAATTTGTAAGCATAATCAGAGTTGATTATGTAGATTAGTTACATTTTTTTAAATCCAGACCATAAGGACAGGAATCTATGTGGTACACTTCTTTCTTTAGTTCACCTCACCCTGGGGCAAAATGCCTCTGCGTGTCTACCGTCACTTTGAGATGCTCCACTGGAGGGAAGGACTAATCACTCTCCATGTCAATACCGTTGGATGTGTATCTCCACTCATTAAATACACTAACGGACTTTTGCATTCTGTAATTTGACGGACTGTTCAGCGCTTAATGAAGTCGTTGTACATGGCTTGTTATCCATAGCAGGCCCTGGTTCTTTCAGCAGTAAGTTGCTCATTAAAACTCCCACTGTCACAGTTGAAATGCTGTTGCTGTGGTAAATACATTTACAAGCACAAGCAGGCTGTAAAACATTGACCAAACAAACAAGAGAGAACATAAAACGTGCCGGGTATTAACAGTGTGATGGTAAGAGGGACTAAGCTATTTATCTTATGCTCAGTTGAAAAAGGTTTAATGATTGAATTAAACCTATACTTGACTTTTATATAAATGTTTTTTATCCCCCTTCTAGTATAACCTCTCATTATACACATATACATATGATGCCGTTACTTTGATGTAAAATCTATCCATCTGTCAATCAATCTTGTTCTATTATTCTATATCACAACTGCCAAGTCAGCCTATTAAGTATCATATATCTGTTTTTTTTTGTTTTACGAAATGGAGGGGAGGGTTAACGGGGAGCAACAGGGAGAAGGAATGAAGGAGGGATTAGCAGAAGAGGCCAGATGGTGGAGGGAGGGAGTTCAGATGGAGCCCTGGGCAGCCAGAGCTGGGGAGCAGAGCAGAGCAGATGGGAGGATGAGAGGCCTCATAAAACCATATTACCACCGGTATTACCGTTGTCATGATTACAAGAACCATACCAGCGCAACGATGAAGCTTATTATGTCAAACATTAGATGCAGAAGGACCCAGGGCTGACTGATGGGGAAGTGCTCGGGGCGAGAAAGAGGCTCCAAATGAGAATATCTACTCGTTTGATCTAGTTGATGGGGACCTCCTAAGTTGGCAATCAGTGGCAAATGAAGGCTGCTTCAAACCAGTCCCAGAGAGAGCGTCTTCCTACACCGACAAAGGTGGACTGAAGTGGTACCTCGCATTTCTCTATACTGAGCTCGCTTTTTCAAAACCGTCTACACAGCTCTCTTTACCAACATTCAGCACAGCAGTTATTCTAACATCCGAAATGTGCCAACGCAACACACATACACATCTCAAGATCAACTCCTCTACCTAAACACAGTATTACACAACGACTTAATAAACATGAACAGGTAGTGATACGATTTGTATCACCATTGTCTGTGAAGTATCTTTTATTTATTTATTTGGCACAAACTAAGATTGTCCACGGCAATTTATTCCATGGACAAGACTGCCATGCTGTTCAGCTCACAGAAACGACCCAGAATGCTTCAACAGGTTTCGTGTGTTGTAGAGTAAAGTGCACAAAATTAAATCAAAATAATTCCACTAATGCAATACAAAAGTATACATAGAAATGCAATTGGGTTAGTCTTCTGCGTTTAGCCACAAGTTCACATCCACACCACACCTCAGGTCCTCTCTTCTAATACCTGGAAAACATTTATTTGTTTTGCATTTGTGATCCATCCTTGGCAATTTTCTGCAGACATCCAGTGTCCAGACATCCAGTGTCCAGACATCCAGCGTTCATTTTGTCCAAGAGGGACATGTGATCATGTGGCTGGGGATCATAAACCTTCCACCTCTATGAGCAACACTATTCCTCCATAGAAGTTGAGAGACGGAGAGTAAGTTGGAAGGACTAGTGACTCTATCCCTAGATGGGCTGCAAACCAGTCAGGGTCTGTGAGACTGTTGAAACATCACATCGTCCCATACAGTTACACAATGGCACTTTTCCTCACCTGGCACAAGTCTTTCATAGAAGTCATCAAGGAATGAAATTAGGCGCTCCGTGTTGTATGTCCCAATTAAGGCAGATGCTGTTAGCGCCCAGTTGTCAGAAGGCACCAATGATATTTGTACCTGCAGAGGCTGTAAACAAGACAGAGTAGCTGAAAGAAGAGGGAGAGAGACTTCTCCCTCTGCTCAGGTAGACATCACTCCACTATATCTGTACAAAGCAAAACGTTGTCTGATGCTATATTAATCTCTGGATATTGAGTACAGAACCGTCAAGGATTTGAAGAAAATTATAAATGCAAAATCAGAATTACAAAAAATAGCTAAAATGAGAAATGTTCTTAACATAAAAGCTGTTATTGTAACCTCTAGTCCACACAATAGTGATTGTATGGCATAACTAGGTCATAAAGCAATAAAGAACACTTTCGGATTTGTTTTTGTGAAACCAGGCGCCCACAATGCACGTAATGGTGTGCTTGGCTAAGTTTTGAAATGCTGGTGACCAGAGGCGCAATCCTAGTGTAAACTCAGTGCAACATACAGCAGTGCCTGAAAATATGAAACAAAATCGATGGAACATTTCACTCCTGTTCAATCAGCTGAAAGAAGATGTTTTATACATTCCTCGAGCAATTATGGAGGATGTTATTTGTAGAGATTACTCATTAATTTAACCGAGTGCAACCTCTGCATTTAAAATTGAAGTCTGTTGTATATTTTAATGTCAATGCTAGATTTAATTAATTTGATCAAAGGGAACGAAATAAAAGCAGAAGTGATCTTGTGTGCTCCTTCACCAACTCAAGCAAGCTGAAACTTTTTGTTTGCACTTGCTGTATGTTTGCAGTTAGATGTGGTCATAGTGGACAGAAAAAAGCAGTTTCATGCTAAGATGTATACTGAAATTGCCCTATGCCACCTGATCTGCATGAATTTAACATGAGCAGTGCCACTCCGCCCACCTTGGCTCAGGCTAGTGTGCACAAATTACAGAAACAATAGGCCAAGGTCACAGCAATTTATTTTTTTATGCTTAGTTTAGAAAGAAAGTGAGAAAGAAATGCACATGTATGTTTAGTCAGTAAATCAATAACCCTAAAGACTGAATGGACACAAATCAAAAAATACAGCAACAGTAAATCCAAGAAATTGTCAAATAGAGTTGAGCTCCCAGGGAAGCTGCCTTAAATGAGGGAATATATGTTCGGTATGTAAATTAGGCTAAAGGGACATAAAGCGTATAATTATAGTTTAACGGATGAAATCGAATAATCATTTTAAAGCAAGAGTGTATTACATAACAAATGTAAAGTGATTTTAACAAATATAAACCTGATAATAATAATAATATGTGTATCTGAGTATAGTGCAGACTGTTTGTGTTAAAAGTACGGAGAAAGAGGAAGTAAGCAGGGTGTTGGCTTCAAGGGATGGGGAAATAACGGCGGTTGAGAAGAGAAGACACAAAGCATAATAATGATGAAGGATGAGATCAATAATCATTTTATAAGCAAATCTGTACTAAGCAAAGTGATTAACAACTGTAACTGTGATTATGATAACTCATCTGTGTTAGAAATGTGTGAGTGTAGGAAAAGGGGAAGTACAACAGATGTTGAACACCCAGACACACGCGCAGGGCTTGATTGTGTAAGCGCCCAGACAGGGAAGTTGGGGTGATTACCTCATGCACACACACAAAAGTTAGGTACTTTTCAAAGCACATGCACCAAATCAATGATGTCATGTTAATCATGTGCTGAGGGAGGACGTGTTGGAGAAGAGGGGGGAGAGACAGCCCAAAAGTGTTATAAAAGAAGTAACTTGCAAACAGCAAGACGGGATTTCTACACGAGAGCCATCCAAGTGCTCTGATGAGGAAGATATGGACGATTTGCAACAGAAGTATTTGAGGACTCCGTCTCTGCTCACGAAAAGAAAAGATTGCCTTTCGTGGACAAAGATTGAAAGACGGAGAGTTTCCCTCTCCCCACTGCTTGACTTTACCAACTGAGCAACGGAAGAACACGGCAGCCCTGGAAAGACTTTGTACTGAGCCTTGAGGACTGCTGATCGAACTCCGCTGTGAGAGCAGGAGGGCCGAGGGTCTGGCCAGACCCTCGCTCCTAACAACTCCAAAAGAACTTTTTCATCGAACCTTTGAAATCCAGCTCCAACCGAGCCACCTCGGCATCAAAACTAATGAGTATAATCTAAGAAGAAAATTAAAGTAACGAATCAAGTGTAGTAACATTTTTATTATGTGAGCTGTAGCCTAACCCTTGCTAACAATATATATATAACCTGCAATAAATATCTAATCTGCATTTAAAGTAAAACTCTCAAGTGCATTCATTTGCTTAAAGTGGTAAATGTTCCTCGTGGCAAGTAAAAAGTTAAATCTATTGTATGTCCAACAACTGAGTTCTGAAAGGTTATCCTAGTGACCAATCCACTTAACAACCCCTTACGGTTTTAGAAGTGATCCTAGCCGTTAAAACCTAACCTGGCAATTTACCAAGAGCACGGATCCAAAAGAGGGAAGCTGCCATAACTGACGCGACTGGTAGGAGCGCCCGGGGTCAGGGTGGCCCCTCGACCGAGTGCGCATTTACCGGAGGAAGCAGGGTAGACGTCAGGAGTAACGGTAGTTAGCAGAGCCAGGCGAGTTTCCTCGCAAGAACACCAGCTCTAAAATCTTTTAATAGAGAGCTGAGTCAGTAAGTAGCCCCGTATCGGGCCAAAGAACCCCAGCATCTAACAAAATGTAACATCACATCACTGGACACAATGCTTGAATGATCGTTGGTGGAGGTGTCGATGCAAAAACACCACTGCGATGGCGGCTTACCATCACAAATGGTGACAGCTTAAAAGAAAGGAAGATATTGCTTCTCTGTGAAGGCTTTCTACCTGCTAGAGAATGACAATACATTTCCCGAAGCTCAAGGTGAGCTCGAGATGAAAAGCAGCAGAGAAAAGTGAAGAGGTGGCACCTGCAATCAGTTTGACAGTGTAGCACTTGTGTATTCAACATGAAGAAACATGTCTTGCTTTGTATAGCCGCACTCTTGCAGTCCCACAAATGTCAAAGCACAACAGCTCTTTATTTTCCCGACGGATTGCAAAACACACGTGTTGTACATGCATACTATTTAGGTATGCATGTGATTATATGTGTGTGTCAGAGAGAATCAGAACCGCTTACTGCCATGGTATGTTGGCATACAATCAACACAGAGTGTGTGTGCACATCTGAGCATGCGGCCTAAGCTATGCCAAGTGCATTTTAAAGTATTTGTCATGTAATTGCATTGGGCTGCGTTCAGCAGCATTATAATGTGGATGGGGACAACCTCTGATGAATAATACAACAAGTTCATAAAAGGGGCTTCCAATGAGCTTAGCTACCTAGCACTAACAGAGCAGGAAAAAAGGAAAAGAAAGCTGGTGGAGGAAATGTTAGAGAGAAAGGTGTCATGAATGTTTGAAGAGGTTTTTCAAAAATTCAGCGTTGCCTCCCTAGTTTGAAGGTCACATCCCTGTCGTGATGTTTGTGCCCCTTCAAAGGGGACATTGAGTTATCATTCATTGCTTAGCTGAGATCAGTTACAGTTATTGCTTGCCAAGCAATAACTGTGCCAGTACTGAAGGTGGACCAGTGCTCAGTGAACTTCAATAACACAGAGACCTCGGTGTAAATCTAACCCGAAGTGGTTCACACATGACCTTTGCAGCCAAAGACACTGATGACACAGCATGAAATGAGTCCAAATTCAAAAGAAGTTTATTTGCAATTTTGAGGTTGCAGTAAACAATCATTTGAGATATTCTGTAAGCCCACCCCAAGTCTGATGAGACAGAGGCTTATTCCTGACTAAAGGTAGAGTACAGCCAATGTAAACTGTGGCCTCCTATAGTCTGATCGCTCACCTTTAAAGGCTGAAACCCACAGACCCAAAATAATGCCTTTTTGACTGCCTACAATAGGTCGTTTCTGTCATGTAATACACTCTTTTTTTGTCTACTTGTAATCACGGAATCATCAAAGTTATGATGTAAAAGCAGCTCCTCTTGCTAATCAAGTCTGTGCAATTATTCATTTGTGCTTTTCATCGTTTCAGCATCAACCCCTCGATGTCTTCTGGCAAATATCTTACAAGATAATTACTAGGTTTGGAATATGATCAATAAAAAAAGCAATTAGTTAAGGATTTTAGATCTCTTTAATTATTGATCACTCCCCTCGGGAGTCTGGACTTGTGCGGCACATTCAATCATTTGGTTCACTAAACATTGTTACGCAGAGCTTTGATTTGGTCAGGCTCATGCTACTCCCTGAGCCTATTGTTAATTGAATCATCAGTGTTAGACTCAGCCTGCCTTCAGCCGAGGCGGGCCGTATAGATCAGTAACAGTGAAAGTAGAATAAGGTGCTTGTCAGCGGGAGACGAGCCAGGGTCAAAGCTGCAATCACCATGAACGAGAAGAGAAGCCTCACACACGCTCTGATTTGCAGAGGGTTTTCATCTTGCTGCTGCTTTTGCACTGGCTATGGAGGGAGAGGTGTGATACTTCACAGGCAGAGATGCAGGGGATGGCAAACAACTTGTCATTTCTTTATAGTCTCTTTTGTTATCGTCCGAGCACAGACCCACAGGATTGAAAATGACTTGCACTCAGGCTCTATGCATCACGCTATACATTATTTCTTCAAAGCATGGAGGCAAGTGTGAAGAGTTTTCAAAGCCTTTCTTGCTTCACTAACTTTGATTGCTTTTCTTTGGCCAGCTGTTATGGACACTCCATAGTATCAGTTCTAATGATGTGAAGACAAAGCTGGGACGGCACTAGAGGTTGACCACACTGCCGAAAAGGGCGGGGCTACACAGTGATTGACAGGTTTCTATTACGCGTTGTCCGTGTTTTGATCTTAGAACTTTAACATTTTTAACATGTTGGTCCCCTAAAATGTCTTATTCAGTGTTCGGTTGTACTTCGCTAAACCTTCTCGTGTCCCTTCTGGTTTAAAAATAAAAGATTGTGAGGACCAAAATTAAAGATGGCGACAGCCACAATGCAGAACTTGATAGTTCACCAACCAATGGGTGACGTGATGGTGACTACGTCCACTTCTAAATGCCATGTTCATATCAATATCTGAAAAGTGTTAACATCCAATATTACTTATATACGAAAACCTCTGTCATCCAATGTCCGTCGTTCAATTAAACCAAATGTCATGCATTTAGCGCTACTTTGTCGATTTGCAGTATTTTTAACCCTCACAAAACCAATTCCGCAATCACACAACCCTACTCCAAATATTGAACAATTTCTTAATCTGACATTGCTTAAAGTTTAGACAATATACTTTCTTAATTTTCTGCATAATTCTTGAAGATTTTTACAGTTAAATCCCTCCATCACGCCATCCATCCTTCTTCCTCCCCGTTAAAGTTTTTTTTGGGGAGTTTTTCCTGTTCCGATGTGAGGGCTCTGTGTACAGATTGTAAAGCCCTCTGAGACTAATTTGTGATTTTGGGCTATACAAAATAAATTGAATTGAATAAATAAAAAGTGAATGATATGTGTGGGCTTGCCAGTGGAATGACCCAGAAATGCCAAATTTGAGGACATTTAGGACATTTAGCTGTTTAAAAAGCACCTGAATACTAATGTGACTAATGCAGCAGAGCTTAGGACTCAGCTCATTTGGACACATAAATGTCAAGTCGTTTTTCCAGCCCATCCTGCTAATAATAGGTCGACCTCCCCACCCCCTGTTGTTTGCTCAATAACATTAACAGCAAATTTAGCTGGCAGGGCACAAAAAGTGCATTTTATATTTGGCACTTTCCTTACTTTAACTGTGGCAGACAGCTCTTTACCTTTCACTTTGTCACAATTCTCTTCTTGCAATACTATCTGTGTGCATGAAGGATTACGGACATTGGATAGGAGTATTTATGTATTTTAACTGGAAGAGGAAGCTCATCTATTTTACAGTCCCTGTTGTCGCTCCATAAGGTAGAGATGTACCTGAGATAAAAAAGAAAGTATGTAAAGGAGAATAAACAGACGACATAAATCCAAGATACTGTTCCTACGTCGTGCATGTGGCACATGTACACCTTGTTACACCATGTGACAAAGTCCCATGGACATGACATCCAGAGCTCGGGAGATATAGCCGGTAAGTGATGATTGTTCAATGATATCAGTGCTGTAGGTGTGGAGACAGGTCTTTGCCCCTAGGGTTTGGATTTGCAGTGCCAGGAAGACAGTATACCACGGCAGAATCTGAAAAAGAGCAGTCATTTTCTTTCTGCCTGGAGGCAATGTCACCTTTCAGTTTCGCTATTGGCTTGTAGTGGCTGAACAGCAAGGCTTATTTGGTGTCAGGCAATGAGGCAAAGATCCTCTGGGGTACGTGGTTAAGGTGCTAAGAATGAATGCAGTCACCCAGGAGCCAGCTGGGCTACAATTGCCATCGGATATTGGAGCAGAGGCACCTGAAAGCACTAATGTGGCTCCACCCTCATTAAAACCAACGGATCATTTTCTTATGAGTGGCTGAAAAGTGAGCCGGTCAGAGGTACTATTTTGGGTTCTGACCTTATAGATCAAGAGATGGTGCAGCATTTTCTGTAAAAAAAAAAAAAAAGTAAGTGTGAACTTGTGTTACAGCTGTATCATTTGTGTCTTAAATGATGGACAAAATAAGAGAAACCCTGCAATACATTCTACCTTTGTGACAAACGTAATGCTTCCTGTTGATGGGACTGTCAAAAACGTGTTGATTTAGTAGTGTGTGGTGATCGTTGAGGCTGTTGTGAATCACAACAAGCTGCAAAGTGTCCTTCAGTCAGTGACGGTGAGGGTCTACTTGTGAGCACTGCTTTCCTGCAGTCTGTCTGTGGTGGCATCAGGTCTTCATGGGTTTGGAGACTAAACTTATTTGTGTAGCTGCCTGTGATTTCTGCTTCTGCTGCTGAGCTGGGCCGTGAGCAACTGTGTCCATTTCAGTTATATGCCGACATGGTGCAAGTGCTTGTCCCACAGCACAGCAGCCAAGAGGTAAAAAGGGTCAGTGTCGCGTTGGTGGTTTGCTGTTTGGCACTATGTGCAGCATGTAAACTGCAGCTTATCATCTACCAGCTCACTGTGGCTGTTTCACCGTGTACTGTTCCTCCCTGCAATAGCAAATAGTAGAGTGTATCAGACCATGACTTTAAGTGGGTGTAGTCAAGACAAAGACCAGACAAGTGGTCTCACACTGCATGACACACTTACATTAAATGTGGAACATGCAAATGATAATCACTCCTCAAACTGATCTGAAAGATCCACCTTCCCACAAATGAAGTTTCTCTTCGTTCCCCTTTTTAATTAATTAATTTGATATACCAAATTTGTAAAAGGGTTCCATGAGAAATGTCTTCATAAAATAATCAAAAGGCATTGAAAAGATGAATTTTATGTGTGGGAATTTTCTTTTACCTTCTATGAGGATTCACAGTAATGCTGTTAACAAACATATCAGACAATATACAGGCAGTTTAGTGATTTCCCCACTGTTGTGGTCTTGACTGATTTTGAAATAAAATCCTGAGTCCTCTTCGACTGAGACCAGTCAGTATTTAGACCAGACACACACTGTATGTTGATCATTGAATGAGCCGATACAGTGTAATAGAAGGACACAGAGCACTGCAGGTTAGTAGATGCTGCAGGTCCGCCTACTATCCTGTAAAGAGAAGGACTTGCAGTGCGAGTATACAAACCACCAGAAGTCCCAACAAATGCAATCTGTAACCCGAAATAGAATTATAATGCTGCTATATGTTCTATATCTATTGAATATTTATTATTTTCCTGATGTGCAACCCCTTACAGTCATGGCATGGTACGGGTTGTCTTTAATGCTTGTCTGAGATCAGTAGTTATTTGCCCTGTGATATGTTACATCTAGAGTAGACACTTAAATAATAAATATTACACAGGAAATTGCAGATGAACATGTAATATCAATGAATCCACATTATAGTCACTACCACTGATTTAACAATTGAGCTGCAATTTAGCACACTGGCCGTACATGGTCAAGCCTTATACAGTATTCGGTTTCCACCTCCTTGTTTAACATTGACACGGTTTTTTGTAGGTAATGTGTCTGTGTATTGTCACACCTAACCCATCGCAAGGAATATTTAGCTGTAGTTTATTACCCGTCAAAACCAAACCTTCCTGAAAAGCCTGAATAGACATTATCAAAAAAGCAAACAATGGTAATGTACAGTAATGTGAAAGTGAGAAAAAGCTTCCGGAGCAAATTAGATAAAGAATGTGACTGTGTGTCTTCCTTCATGGGCGGCAGGTTAGAGGAGCAGCGCTAATGTAGTTGGTTCCACCTCATTGTTTGTTGCAGGATGATTGTGAAATCATCAAGGGTGTCATTGCCTCACTTCCTCCAAACCCATTCCCCTCTCTGCCTCTTCACAGTGAAATGAAGAGAAGTACTGTCCTTGAAAACATGATGGGGTCGACGAGACTGTCTTTTGTGTATGGAAATGATACACAACACTTCTTGTGCACTTTAAAGTAATGCACGACTCACACTTGTCACCAAATGGTAAGAACAGCCGCAACTGTGATGAGTGTCTGGTGCACAGACCCTCCACTACTGAGCAGGTGGAAATGCCAGTCCGTGGGTGAAGTTTGAAATCTCAGATATCAAATTTCGGCAAGTAATGGTTGAATCATTGACAAACAACCCTGGCAACCTCTGCAGATTTATTGTAGGGTAAAGCTTGACAAGAATGTTGAGACAATTCTACAAAACCCCAGTTTACTCACAGCGGGTTTTTTTCTGTCCAATGTCAACATTTGAAATCTCTTGCCTTCTACAATGTGTGCACATGGGAACCATGGTATTTTTAAGGTTAGGACAAGACATTGGTTACTATTAGGGGAGACAAGCTGTCCTGCACTGCTCAGAAGATAGAGCGGATAGAGGATCGGCGGTTCCTTCCCCGGCTCATCTAGTCCATGTGTCCTTGGGCAAGACACTTAACTCCAAGTTGTTCCCGAAGACTGCGCGATCGGTGTGTGAATGCTTAGATAGTGGCACCTTGCATGGTAGCCCCTGCTATCAGTGTGTGAATGGGTGAATGATGGCATGTAGTGTTAAAGACTAGAAAAGTGCAATACAAGTATAGTCCATTGTTACATCCCTTTTCTATTGGTCCAGGGGAGGATTAGGGACTAACACAAAAACAACCCAAATGATAACAAACCCACCGAGCAGCATGACCGGCCCCCACAGGTGAAACCCAATCAACTGACTGATACCTGTTAGGAGCATGAGAGAGAGAGAGAAAGAAAGAAAGAAAGAAAGAAAGGGCAGGAGGGGAGAAAACAACACGTAACACCATTTACTATTAATATGATCTGAATGATCTCATTCTGATAAATGATCAAATATGCAACCTGCACTTTTGACTTGAATTCCCCTGATTGCAATGGATGTGACTCATGAAGGCAGAATCATCCAACATGGATGTGATTCCTACGGTACTGGGCTGGTTTGAGTGGTGGTGGCTGCTTGCTCTGTCCACTAATGATTTCATAACTGTTGCCCAAATGTTTGAAATCAAAGCTTCGTTCAGTATGATGTCACACACTGTATGACCATGTTTACCATGTTTTCTAGTCTATGGTGACATGATGCTGTAGGGATGACAGCATGGTACCTTGCAGTCCTCACGGTGCCTCTGATAATCCTAATCCAAGCATCTTGAATTAAGACTTTTCAAAGTAGTTTGTTTCGTTACACCTTGGCAGTAACGCAAATACATTGATTTATTCAATTATTTTATAAATTATTTATTTATTATGAAACCTCCACAGCTCCAAATGTCTGTTTAACTGCCAATCAATGTTGGTAGTAAGACATGTGGGCTTATTAAGACAGTATGGAAGCAGACATAATCAAACCCTGGGGCTGTTCAGGTGACAGGAATGACAACAACCCTGCAATTATGACCTTCAGAGTGCAGCTCTCAAGGGCACAGAGTTGACTGAATTCCAATTCATCATGCAGCTGCTGTGTGTGAGAGAGCAGGATGAATGGGACACAGTCCGGGCAGTAAAAGAACAGTGGGTTAGCTCCGTCTCTTTTGAATTATGAAGCCAGGTCAGTGCATTAATTGATTGAAAATTAGCTTTTTATCCATATTATAATGTGAATAGGAAAAAAAAAATCAGTGTGAGATGATAGGTGGTGATGGGTTGCTGTAATTACAGGGCAGGAGTCCAGCAGCTTTCCCCAGTATTGTATGAGGGCCGTTTGCCAAGTGAAAAAATTGTCATATTGGGTGCAGATACTGGCTGAACTACTTCATTTGGAGTTGTTTTGTAGTCTTGTTAGACTTTGTTAATATAAATTCAACTTGGAATAAAAACCTATAGGATACCGATTAATGTATTAAAATGTTTCTATTTTAAAACTGCAAATGTGCAGTCATGGGACAAATAATCAGATTCAAGATTACTTTTCATTTGCAACCGTTGCTCGATAAGGATGTGCAGAGCATTTTTTTTATTAAGTATCAGAAGAAATAAAAACATTTGCTCATGTGTTTGAAAGGGCGGGTCCATCACTTTCATTGTTGTTATTTTGTTGAGTTTTTTTATATATGCAACAGACTTTCCATCACTTACCTTTTAAGGGTTACTTCAGATTATTCAAAGTTTGGTTCTATGACGTAACACTTCCTATCCATAGTCGGAGTGTTACCTACAAACGATGATGGTCGATATGCTTCCAGTTTGGAGAAGCAGACAGGAATACCGATGGCACGGAAGCTAAGCAATGTACTGCTGTGTGGTCGCCACTTTATTTGGATCCAAAAGTCACACTATAACACAAACTAACTAACCCATTGATGCAGCGGTAGACCAGCATCTCCCATGTTCTGTAAGGTTAAATTACTGCTTTTGTCAGAGGAGTCTGTGTCTTTGAGGAGAGCAATATAATGGCTTCAGGTCCCAGTTGAAAAATAATGTCTAACCGTTAGGTAAAATAGTCCAAGTATAGTGTACATTAGGTATTGATTTTTCATAGGTGGCTAAAATAGGCCTACGTTTTGCTGCTGCCTCATCTGCATCACTACATTTCTTTGCTCCTGTACTCCGGTCAGCGGCTCCAAACAGAGCATGCTGAACACTATCTGCTGTAGGTAATACTCTGTAACCTACGTCACTGCTCCTTGCTAACGGATGAGTGGGCATTTCCATTTGAAAGACATGGAAAAGACCACAGATGGCTCGTCCCGCTGGGTCGACTCCGTCTGCCGGCCGGTCCCTGGAACGTCTGGTCCGTTCTGCTACTCTTGCATCTTGGACTTTGTCTTTGTTGTCTCGAGTCGCCGTCCTCCCAAAGCCTCTCGTCGCGCGTTGAGTAAGGGATGGGGTCAGGCTCTGGCCCCTCTACAGGTCGGATTTTTCTGGTCGATGCTCCTCCGTCGCCTGCAGTTCTCCTGTGCTGGCTTGTAAATACCACACACAGCTTCGATTCGTGGATGTCTCGCAATCGGACTTCTTTGAGGCTTGGGCAGCCTTACTTTCTACCCAATTCTCGCCTCCTTCTCAGGTCTTTCGTACACGAACGGCAGCCTCTCTTGGCTGCTGGGGTTCTGCCCCACGTTGGGCGCCACGTGTTAGATCCTGGGGTTCTTTGGCCCGATACGGGGCTACCTACTGACTCAGCTCTCTATTAAAAGATTTCCGAGCTGGTGTTCTTGCGAGGAAACTCGCCTGGCTTCCGCTAACTGCCGTTACTCCCGACGTCTACTCTGCTTCCTCCGGTCGGTGCGCGCTCGGCCGAGGGACCACCCAGGCCCCGGGCGCTCCCACCAGTCGCGTCGGTTATGGCAGCTTTCCTCTTATGGATCCGTGCTCTTGGTAAATTGCCAGGTTAGGTTTTAACGGCTAGGATCACTTCTAAAACCGTAAGGGGTTGTTAAGTGGATTCGGTCACTAGGATAACCTTTCAGAACTCAGTTGTAAGACATACAATAGATTTAACCTTTTACTTGCCACGAGGAACATTTACCACTTTAAGCAAGTGAATGCACTTGAGAGTTTTACTTTAAATGCAGATTAGATATTTATTGCAGGTTATATATATATATTGTTAGCAAGGGTTCAGGCTACAGCTCACATAATAAAAATTGTTACTATACTTGATTCGTAATTTAATTTTCTTCTTAGGTTATACTCATTGGGTTAGGTTGACGCGTCGTCTCGGTCGGAGCTGGATTTCAAAGGTCCGATGGAAAAGTTATTTTGGAGGTGTTAGCAACGAGGGTCTGGCCAGACCCTCGGATTCCTCCTGCTCGCACAGCGGAGTTCGATCAGCAGTCCTCAAGGCTCAGTACAAAGTCTTTCTAGGGCTGCCGTGTTCTTCCGTTGTTCAGTTGGAAAAGTCAAGCAGTGGGGAGAGGGAAACCCTCCGTCTTTCAATCTTTGTCCACGAAAGGCGATCTTTTCTTTTCGTGAGCGGAGACGGAGTCCTCGAATACTTCTGTCGCGAAATCGTCCGTATCTTCTTCCTCGGAGCACTTGGTCGGCTCCCGCGTAGAAATCCCAGCCTGCGTATCGCAGACGTCTCCTTATATTGTCGATTTGGGCTATCTGTTCCCCCCTCCTCCTATTCTGAACACATGATCTTTATCCCACCCTTTTGTGTGTGTGCTTATGTTTGGAAAATTACCAGATCTCCCTTCAGTCTTAGGCCCCCACCCCTCTGGGTGAGTGCGTATGCTTGGAAAGAACCTTATTTCCCTTCGCCCCTTGTTTTTGCAACAGAGTCCGAAGCATAGCGGACCCCGCCCAAACATCTGTTGCTGATCTCACTTTCCGGACAACTCCTACATGATCTCACTTCCCCAAAACATGTCCTAACACATACCCTTGTTACTTCTCAACACAGTTCAACACAGTTCATTGTTATAATCAGTTTTACATTTGATAAATCACTCTGTATTAAACATTCGTTATTAATCATGATCATAAACTTTATCGTTTGATTACACTTTAACTATTGATTTCTGAGTATATTCTTTATGTTCTTATCCTGACCTTTCCCCAACACGTCCTCCCTCAGCACATGATTAACATGACATCATTCATTTGGTGCATGTGCTTCGAAAAGTACCTAACTTTTGTGTGTGCATGAGGTAATCACCCCAACTTCCCTGTCTGGGCGCTTACACAATCAAGCCCTGCGCGTGTGTCTGGGTGTTCAACATCTGTTGTACTTCCCCTTTTCCTACACTCACACATTTCTAACACAGATTAGTTATCATAATCACAGTTACAGTTGTTAATCACTTTGCTTAGTACAGATTTGCTTATAAAATGATTATTGATCTCATCCTTCATCATTATTATGCTTTGTGTCTTCTCTTCTCAACCGCCGTTATTTCCCCATCCCTTGAAGCCAACACCCTGCTTACTTCCTCTTTCTTTGTACTTTCAACACAAACAGTCTGCACTATACTCAGATACACATAATTATTATTATTATTATCAGGTTTATATTTGTTAAAATCACTTTAAATTTGTTATGTAATACACGCTTGCTTTAAAATGATTATTCGATTTCATCCGTTAAACTATAATTATACGCTTTGTCCCTTTAGCCTAATTTACATACCGAACATGTATTCCTTCATTTAAGGCAGCTTCCCTGGGAGCTCAACTCTATTTGACAGAGACAACCTTTAAAATTACCACACAGTAACCTAACAATGTGTAGCTTTACATAAAGAGCCTACTGATCCCCATTTCCAAAGTGTTCGCTCCACAATGGAGGAAGATGATACATCCTCTCCCCACACCGTTGCCGTTCACAACCTGTCCTACTGAATTGCATTAGTACATTTTTAAACTGTGCTTTGTAATCTGGTTGTATTAGCGCAAAGCTAAAGCCTGTCCATACGGCCAAAGTGAAGGGAGAAAAAAGAAGTCGAGGACTTAATTCTGTATTTGAATGGAACCGCCAAGAATTTGTTATGCTTGTTTCGTTCACTGAGAATTTGACTAAATAGTTTGAATCAAAAAGTTGCTTGTGGGTGTCTTAATGATAAACAACGATCTCAATGTGCTGCATGACCTTGTTGGAACGGTTGAGTTCAGAAGTTGGATTTAGCTGCTGGGCTCTGACTTTAAAAGCCAGCATTTTTCTGACTGCAACGGGAGAACAGCACACTGAGCAGTTAGAGCTCCTAATGCATTGAGGCACAGATTGCAGGCATGTTGCTACCCTCTTTGTGAAATAGATTTTTAATTCATAATGGGCAATTGCATATTAAAGTACTAATAGGCTCTAATGGAAGTACATTTTTGTCACATTGGGACACAATGTTAAGCATCATCAGATGCTTTGGTTGAGCGGGATTGAAATGATATTGTCAAAGATTCTCAAAAGCTGTAATTGTTTGGTTTTGCCACTAGTTGAGAGATGCTTCCAGACTTAAAGGATTATGGGTAGTGGTGACACTTTGAGACACCCACAGATGACAGGATAAGACAATTGTCTGCAGGATCTGACAATCTGTACGCAGTCAAATTTGGACTGTTAGGGTAAGAGCTAACACACTCATATTACAATAGTAGTGTAATCGTGTAATTGCTCCATTAAAGTACTGTAGATCCTTTGAGCCAGATGGAAGCAGAGGGGAATGCATCTGTGCTAAAGGAAGACATTCTTCAGCAGTCTATGCAGCGTCTCACCACAACAAACACAGACAATGCTGCAGCTGGTACATCAATAGCATTTCAGACGAATTTGACTTGTCATCAGCATTTCACAGTGTTTGGCTTTCTCTCAATGAGGAAAATAACTCAAATATGAAAGGCTTATTCACAGCGTTTGATGCTTCCTAGTTAATTTTCAAAACCCCATTGACATAATAGTTGAGGAAGAATAAACAACAAGGTCCTGAGTATCTCTGAAGAAGGCTTCTGGTGAAGTAGAGGGATTTCTAATTTGAAGTATGAATGCCATGAGTCACTGGTTTACTTGTACATTCCACTAAATTCACAATAAACTATGTAATATTTTTTTGTGCTTCTTAAAAACATATCACTTGCAAAAAGGTTCCTCCTGAATCGGTCAGTGGAACGGGGCTCATGCAGCAGTCATTAATTTGTAGGATGAGCTGAATGGACTCATCCTTCATGTTAAAGGTTCATATTAGTTCTTGACTGGCTAATAAGTTAGCTTGACATTTATTTCATGCATTAATTACCTGCAGTGGATGTTTCATTCAGTTTAACCTTGGCTGTGAGGAGAACAGAGGAGATGATTGTGTGCAGTTCATTTAGAAAAAGCAAAAACCATTCCAAACCAAAGTCATATTGCTTTATATCTTTGGATTCACAAAACTGAACATTATCAAAAAAAAAGTTAAATTCTGAATTAAAAAATTTTTTTGATAAAAAAAAAACAGAGTGGAAGGTACAGTGTGAAAACACAACATCCTGAACATTTGAAGAACTTGATTTAGACCTCAAAGTTTAAACAATCTAATCAAAGTTCAGTCGAAGATATCTAAAATATGAAACTGTATTATTCTGCCAAGCTCTGAACATTGAAATTACTTTTATTCATTTAATTTCACCATCTTGCCCAAAAAATCGGTGTTGGATATACCTGAGACTGATAAGCTCAAAGCAAATTTCCAATCTGAATTTACTTACAAGACTTTCAATCTCATACATCTGCTGACTGGAGCTATAGGGCATCCCAGATACCTGTCATCGTTTAGCTTTTCAGCTAGAGATTTGCTTGACTGACTGCAAATGGTGTATGAAACTAAACTAAGTCTGCTTTGAATTCCCATGAGACACAGCCTTTTTTATGGCTCAGATTCCTTGGAATTCTTTTCATGGAATGATAAACTGTCATCTTAATTTCAATGTGTAAACTCAAAAAATTATGTTGTGACAAAATGCTAACACCGCTTTGGATATTCGAATATCTGACAAGAATGTGAGAGCAAAGTGTATGAATATTGCTAATTTTGAGTTTTCTCTATTAAATATCATTAATATGACAATAATTGCTGGAAAAGATCTGACGCTGAAAATTCAAATATGCTAGAGAATAGCTAAAAATAGCTCGCTGCTGATCTTTGTAATGATTAGAACCTTCAAACCAGTTTCCCTGTCTGCACACACACACACACGTTCACGATTAAAGGAGGCTGGCCATTACACCTATGACCTTCGTTTTTCATAAATGGATCACACTGACCTTTAACAGAGCAAATATTCCTTTCCAAATTATACAAATATTAAAATGACCAACTTTTCCAGTGCCCATCAGATGAGGGTGTCATTCGTGACCCCTTAATCCCCCCTCTTCCTAAAAGACACTGATTGCACACACAGGAAACCTATGTCCCGGTATGACAAATTACTGTTTAAAATAAGGCTCTCCCGGCTGAACCCACCACTCAGGTAAGCAGATGACACCATAAAAAAACTGTTGTTTCCTCTTTCACCTGTCGAGACTCGGAGCGAGATGAAGTGGCTCTGGTGTTGATGAGATCAGCCTGTAGGTGCAGTCATGCGCCAATACGTACTAAATCAGGCATAAAATGAATTTCAACAGGGGCCTGTGTAATAAAGCCAACACCCATTGTAGTCAGGATCTGTCATCTGCAGTGGGGATGTGTCACTGGATTTGTCCTTCTCAATCGGCAGGTGTTGTATATTCATTCGATTTTGACAGGAATTGGGGAGATTAAGAATTTCAACAGAGCATTTCAGTGGAAAATGCATTGTTGCTATAAAACTTATAATTGACTGATCATTTAGCATATACAATTCTAAAACACAGCAAAAAAATTTGCCCAAAGTGACATGTTGAAATAAATTACAAACTGAAAAAAGCAAATGATTGCCCTTTTTTGCATCCTAAATGATTTGAACAAGTAATCAATTATTAGAATTGTTGGAGATTCATGAATGATTGATTTCCAGCCACGCTAGCAGCATGGCTCTAGAATGAAATATCAACCGGTTTTCACTCCCAACCACTTCACGTCACGCAATCACTGACTTCCGCTGACTTTTCTTCTAGTGTCACCATGAGGTTCTCATGTGTAGTTTTGACGAAATGTCGTGAAAAGGAAGTATTGTAGAAGAAGAAGCCATATACACGAAATTTGACCCATCCCTGTATATAGGGAGCAGTGGCCTGCCATTGATCGGCGCCCGGGGATTCAGTGTATTGCTCAGGTACACTTCGACACGTGACACGTCCCAGTCGGAGATCGAACCACTGACCTTCCGGTTCCCAGACGACCGCTTAACCCAGTGCGCCACGGTTCCTCTATCTTGTACATAGTCATGTCACCTTTAAGACCAGTTGTAATGATTTGGTTTATGACCAAATACTTGCAAAACTAATGACATATACCCATTAGCCTCAGCAGTCCTAATCAGCTATTGTTAGCATGCTAATGTGCTAATATAAGATGGCGATCATGGTCAACATTATACCTTCTTAGCTTCAGCATCTTAGCATTGGTGTTGTGAGCATGTTAGCATGTTGAAGTTAGCATTTAGCTCATAGCACCATTGTACTAAAATAATCGACATCCTCCGAGAGCTGTTAGCACGGCTTTAGACTCTTAGTCTTGTTAACTGATATTTAGATGATGAATTATTTTACATACTTTATTTTTTATACACAAACACGCATATAGAGGGAGAGAGAGTCTATGTTACCAGTGTCAAAGGAGAACCTTCTCTTTACGAATGTCGGTTGCCTCTCGCTCGTCACTAAATCAGTAGGAGAAACCTGCTGTTTTTTGCTGTAACACAACCTGCCGAACATCCGGTTGCGCGCCCGAAGCACTCGGTTCTGTTCCCGCTCAGTCAAGAGTACCACTTTTACGTCGCCGGGGCTTGAGCCCCGATAGGCCCGTGCATTGAAATGGCTGTGGTAGAGAGTAAATGATGAAGGAATGAAAGAGGTGGAGAGTGGTGTGTTCTCCCAACAGAACGTCTTTGGTGCTGCGGTGCTGTCATTTCTTCATAATCCCCCCCCCCCCAGCAATAATAAGATGAGATTGTGTCAGGTTGTATTTTCACATCAATTGTCGTCTCATCTTTATGAACAACACTGACACTGAGATGTAGTCACAGTTTTTCATTTTCTAACATCAATTTCATCTTGTCAGAGAAAAGGTTGACGCGCATTTATTGTGTCACAATTGATGTGGAAGAAATGAACACTGGTGAAGTAGTCCAGTGTGGTGCCTAAAAAAAAGCTATCAGATCAGTTACTCATAGAAGGCTGCACCATTTGTGGGGGGGGGGGGGGGGGGGGGCAACTTGTTTGTCTATGATTATAGCAATTTAATGGAGGACCAAGCTGGGTTGTAGACCCAAACCAGGTCTCCAGCCTCAAAGTGCTTTCCTTTTTCCCCTCACGTCGTAGTTGTGTTTTTGTCTCACGCCAGCACTCAGCTGCTGTTTCCGGGCAAAAACGTGGGCTGACTCGAGGCGGTCCTGCAGTCTCCTGGCGTACTCCGGACCTGGGGGGGTGTCTGGGGAATCAGGTCCAAAGGCCATCTCTGCGGGGGTGCGGAGCTCTCTCCCCAGCATGAGGAGGGCGGGCGTACAGGATGAGGTCTCTTGCACCGCAGAGCACACGCCATGAGCATCAAAGGCAAATGCCTGTCCCAGTCACGCTGGTGCTGCGAAGTGAGGATGGCAAGCTGCTGGCCCATGCTGCGATGGAATCTTTCCACCAAAGTGTTACTCTGGTGGGGGGGAGATGAGAGTCTTGTGCATGCCCAATCTTTCACATATGGAGGCAAACACCAGAGACTCGAAGTTCCTTGCCTGGTCGCTGTGTATGGTCTCCGGTACTCCGAAACGGCTGAACATGCCTTCCACCAGGGCCTCCACGACGGTCTGGGAGGGCGTATGCCTCTGGCCATTTTGTGAAATAGTCTATGGCGGTGAGAACGGCGGCAAAAGTCCTCCACATCCCTCCTGCACTGTCCCCAGTAGAGACTTGGCGGAGGCGGCAGAGTGTTTTTAGAAACACCAACATGTCCATACCCTGCAGCTCCCTGCATGGCTTCCAGCACAGGGACAAGAATCGCCCTTACTGGTACGTCCCACTGCAATGACAGGCATGCACTGGCATCTGCTTCTGGGGGAATTGGAGCCTGGCTCCCCCGGCTGAGATGTTGGGCTCCTCCATCTGATGTTGATGCTTGTGAAGACAGGGTTGGCGTTAGGGCCGGGGTCCGCATATCCTCCTCTATGCGGGCCCTGAGCCATTTCCCTGTGACTTGCTTGACTTGGTTGACCACACCCCCAGCAGACCCTGGGCCCGGGACGTGGCCGGTGTGTTTGCTGTAATGACACAGCCCTAATCAGTTCAATCACTTCAGTCAACCATGCTGGTCTGTCTTCTGAGGAGGAGCTCGGCATTACAGCCCTCATGGCAGGTGGCCCCTCCCTTTCACAGTTTCCAGCCGCTACACCCCACACATTCTCTCTCTCCACAGCCATCACCAAGGCCGCTTGCACATATTGTGGGTGTTGCAGCTGTACCTGGACACGCAGTTCAGTGGGGAAGATTGCTCTGATGAACTGGTCCCGTGCCAGCTCGCACTGTACTTTGGGGGGCATGTGTACATAAGCCCGTCGCAACAGGCTTTCTATGTCGTTGGCCAACGCCCGCAGCAGCTCCCCAGGTTTTCTGCAACGATTATTAAGTTTATTACGCAGGAGCTCAGGCTGCAAACACTGTCCAAACCGCCTCTGAAGAGCCCCCACCAGCGCTTGATAACTCCGTCTGTCCTCTGGGCTCAGCAGCAGAAGACAGGACAGCGCATCGTCTGTGAGGCACAAAGCCAGCTGCAGTGCTTTAGTCTCTATGGACCATCCCCCAGCATGGGATAATAGTTCAAATTGGGCCAGGAGAGCTTCCCAGTCAGACCTACCGGAGTATTTGGGTGTTTTCATCGTTGAGACTGCTACTGGGTGCCGGGCGCCGCCATTGTTATTTCCATTGTCCGGAGAAACGGCGGGAAATGTTGATGAGGAACATACCAGCGTCTCTAGCCTTCTTCACCGCAGACTCTCTCAGGCGATCCCTCGCCTCACTTGAAGCTCTCGTGAACTCTCTGGTTATGTCCTCCGACCACCCGCACCCTCCCTCCTCCTCCATGTCTCTCCTTTCCTTCTTCACCTCCGTCCCGCCGACACAATCCATGACCAACAGCAAGCTAACTGGCTAGCTTACGAACGAAGCTAGGTTAGCTCCCGAACGGATTTAGCATTATGTCTACGTCCGTCACAAAGTCACTTCTGACACCAGTGTAATGTTCCACTTACGAGTCGGAGACAGAGTGAAGTCCTTGAAAGACAATAGTGCCGAGCAACAACAGCGAACATTATTGGCGTTCATACCGTTTTCATCAACACACTTCTTCGTTGGTCCCGAAGGTTGGTTGGTTGGTTGGTTCTTCGTTGGCTAGTCAAGGTCTAACACCTCCTCCCCTCTGCTCTACCAATCACAGGCACGCACCTTGACTAACGTGTACAGTGCATCCCCTGATTGGCCAGAGAGAGGGAGGTGACAGCCTGACCCCTCTACTACCAGCCCTTACTGTACAGGGTCGCTACAATATCTTTCAACTTGAACCCTTACTACTAAGTTCTGCTAGCTAGCGTTCAGCTTCACAACAGTCACGCGAGCCCACTGACCAATCACACCGCATGTTAATGCTGTCATACTTGTAGGCCACCTAGACAGCTCTGACATGTCAAAGAATACGCCCAACATGTCAAACTAAAGATCTGATTGGTTGAAGACTATGACAATCAACAATATTGTCCCCATTTACTTAATCTGCAAAGGCTTCCTATCGGGCCTCTCTTCTTACCTCGAGACACAGAGGTGAAATCTGATTGGACAAAAGCTCTACTTAAAACAAGCTGCACTGGAAGCAGAGGAAGACAGTAGCTGTGAAATGAGAAAAAAAGCTAATGGGAATTTTTTTTTGAATACATGTAGTGTAATTATGAAAAATTATAAAATAGCTATAACTTTGTGATTCTGTTTAGGCCAGCAGAGAATGCTTTGCTGGCCCTGACGGACCACCACTGATCAGATGATTGCCAGAGCTCTCTGTCGCTCGCATCACTGTTTATCTAGCCTCCCTCCTCCTCTATCCCTCCATCTAAACTGTCTCTCAATCTACCTGCATTCTCCCTGTCTCAAAAGCCTAATATTTAACAGCTGTCGGGGCTCATTTAGCCTGAACAGCATATGCAATTAGCAGGCAACTCCTTATCTTTCGTCCTTCTTGTACCTCACAGGGCTGCTTGGTCCCTTTTAGGGTCCCTATGTGTACCCGCCTCACACAACTATCAACAGCCCTCTTCAATTCAATATCTATCCTTTCAAATCTAAATGTGTTGCTCATACGTGTGTTCTAGTCTTGAGTTAAGCAACAGGGTGTCCCCAATGGAGGGACGCTAAGCCTTTAATTTGCTTCGGGATTTTATTATTTCTGACAGCAGCTACAGTAAGTTCTCTGAGTTCTCCATGATGTAAGGGCCACCATAGTGTAGGGTTCACCACAACCTTTCACAGTGGCTACCTCACATGGAATAAAGAGAGCGTCTGCTAACATGAGAACAAAATCAACCCAGTTTCCAGAAAAAATGTTTGGCAATTTATGCTTCCTCACCAAAAATGAGTTTCATATCAACACTTCTACACATCGATGGCCAAAGAGCAAAACCTCCTATCTGAAAAATGCCTGGATCATTTTGAAGATAGGATCTTTGCAATCTTTCCATCATTTGGTGCAAATTGGAAGAGGTTCTACAAAATTATGCTCTAAATTAAGTTTCAATAAAAGGACCGGATTATTTTAAAACAGACTGAATATGAACAGCCTTCCTTGTTCTCATCATCCAAAATGAAATCCGGAAATCAGAAAATTCGGCAGATAGGTTTTGTGCTTTGGCCCTCGATATGTATATATCAACATTATAGTTTTCAAACTGCTTGTGATGCTTTTGCAGTTTCAAAACTGCATTCTCAATTACATTTAGGTTAAGGCAACAAAAATACTTGGTTAGGTTTAGTAAAGATCATGGTTTTTGATAAAGTAGGTAGCCCTCGATACATTGGGTTTCACACAGGACACAATCACCGGTCTCCTGGGTGCAAGTCCTGTGTTTCATCCATCCATCCATCCCAACCCAAACCCCTCTCCCACCTACTTGGACTCATATTGGACGTATTTGTGATACGTCAAAACAAATTCAGTTTCATTGTATGGGAGAGTAATCTTTAGGAGACCAGATTGGAAGAAATTACAGTTTGCACCGCATATAAGTGCAAATGCAAGTTAATTATGTGCTAACATACCGTACTCTGTAACCATAGCTCCACAAGTTTCTATGTGGAAACGAAACATTTTTCAAACGTATATCTGCAACCTCTCCGGGTAACGAGAATCACTATTACACAATGTTTAACCACGACTAGCTCCAAATCCACTTGCATGAACATGAAGCATATCTGAAGGGATTGTTGAGAGTCTATGTGGCAGAGCCGGAAAGCTGTCAGACCCTGGTCTGAGCAGGCCAAAGCTAAGTTATGATGGCCGGTCTGCTCTCGAAGGGAGGGACTTAGCAAAGGGTCAATTGGCTTTGTGATTCTCCCTGTGTTGAATTTTGCAAATGTGGAGCAAGAGTGTTACCTTTGCTGCCGATGTGATTAGTTGAATGGTTTGATATTGAAAACCAATGTGGTGTCCAACAGAATGATGTGAACAACAGCACCTACTGTCTGCTCAACAGCTATCTGTACTCCCTTTGCTTTCGGTTGCCACAGTTTTGTCTTCGCACCCTTATCTTACCTGTGCGCTGCAGAACATGCAGTGTAATGCAGCTGTAGTATGCTGCAATGTGTAGTCATTTCACCCTCGTAATATCTTTACATGCTTCAATTAGTTAAAGTGTTTAGGAGATTTATTAACGCCTGTTCTTATAGACAGTAGATAGTCTACGCAATTACTTATAGCTTTCTGCCTGTATAGAGACATATGGTCTGAATGTATTCAGCATGAACAATATTTACTCAAGTGAAGTACTGTCAACAAAGAACAGATGGAGGCATTTAAAATGCTAGTTCAATGAACATGACATAACAGCCGCTCATGGGCCACCATTGAAAATGCGTGTGGGAATGTAAGAAACACTGCTGTTGTCTTTAACTCATAAAGCCCACAATGTGTCCTTAATTGAGCACAACTTTTATTGACATCTCTGCAAACTACACCACCTTTGCAATTTGAATGTATTCAGGCAGTTAGATCATTTGTTACGTAATCTTCAATTGTGACATCAGTGATATGAACAGTGAAAAATTCACTCAAGGCTGTCACGGGAGTTCACGGGTAGGACCCAAATGCAAGACCACAGGAGACAGAGTCCGATGAAACAGATTTTATTTTGAAGGTGTGGAGCCCGTGGTCCGACACCAGAGGGCAGGTGGATTGACAGTGTGAGTCCCGTGGCTCGACACCGGAGAGTACGCAGATCGACCAGTACTCTACACCCGTAGCAGAGAGGAGAGAGATTAGTTCGGGAAGATACAACAGGGTTCAAATCACGGACCAGCGGCGGAGGCTACCGAGGCAGAAGACAATACGGACTGACAACCCAGGCCTGCAAGACCAGGGTTGATATGCTGCCGGGTAACAAGCCAGATTGTCCGCAGCTGTGCATCCATCAGGGCGGTGGCAATGGGAGGTGTCTGGAGGCAGGCCCGAGAAAACACCAAGCACATGGCATAACAAAACAAACAGGGGAATGACAGACACATGAGGAGAGGAGATTAGTGGGAAACAGAGGTGAACACACAATGGGTCAGACAGGGATCCTGACAAAGGCCATATGATAACAATAGAATCAGCTATGGCAAATTTGATTATACTTGATTCCTGTCTAATCACGCTGTAATTATGGGAAATATCTGCAATCTTTAAAACTGTCTGCATAAGAATGCTTTTACCTCCAACTCACCTAATCAAAGCCACTGATTATGTGGAGCAGCAGAAGGTGGGAAGGGTTCTCACCAAGTGCTTCTGTAATCTAACAATCCTCAAGGACCAAGCCAACGCTGCAATTGACTTTTGGGCTCTAATATCAGGGTGTTGTCCAATTTCCATCAGTGCCAACAATGCAGGTGGACTCAAAGAGTCTGATTTAATCTCAAAGAGCAAGAAAATCAACCAGGCTAAAAAGAACTGCCTAGAAATCAGTGGTGTTTGTTCTTTCTTTTTTTCTTTGTCGCAAGCAAATCAATACATCAATGATTGACTACAGATGCAATGTGATAATTTATGCTCCAGTGCAGCTCAATCAAGAGCAGTTCCTGTCATTATTTCCAAGCACACAGTCGGAGATGTTTTGTACTGATCAGGATTGTTCCTTTGTCACACAGCTGTTTGTCCACAGTCTTTTCTAGCCACACAGCTACAACACCATCATCAAGTTTGCTGACAAAGCTATTGCAATCGGCCTGATAGCCAACGCCGACGAGAAAGAGAGCAGGTCAGAGATCTCACAACTTGGTTCCAGGACAACATCATTCATTTCAATGTCTGCCAAAAACTACAGAGCCGATTGTGAACTACAGGAAGAAACAGCGAGAGGCACCTTCATCAAGGGGACTTTGGTGGAAAAAAACAGTAGCTTCAGGTTCTTTGGGGTCCACATCAGTGAGGACCTGACCTGGACTCACCACACTGACAGCAAAACAGCAGCTCTTCTTCTGCAGTCTGACGAGGTTCAACATGGACTCCAGGAAACTCTGCAACTTCTACAGGTGCACCAGTGAGAGTATCCTGACCAGCTGCCTAGCATGCCTAGCATGGCAGTTTCCCCATTCCCAACTTTAAAGCTGTACAGGGGCTGGTGAAAATGGCACAGCACATCACCAGGTAGAAAGAAGAAGAAGAAACATTCCTTTATTAGTCCCGCATTGGGGAAATTATTCTCTGCATTTGACCCATCCCTGTATATATAGGGAGCAGTGGGCTGCCAATGACAGGCGCCCAGGGAGCAGTTAGGGGTTCAGTGTCTTGCTCAGGGACACTTCGACACAGGACAGTGCAGCCGAGGATCGAACCGGTCCTCCTGAGCTCTTCACTTGACACTCTGTCACTTTCTTCATCAGAATCAGAATCACAACCGTTTATTGCCAAGGAAGTTTGCACCTACAAGGAATTTGTCATGGCGGGTGGTGCATAACATTTAACAATAAACAATAAAATTAAACAATCAACAACACAGTGCAAGAAATAGAAACATTTTAAAACAGATAACAACAAACAGATAACAGGACTGTAAACAAGTGAAATGTAAGTGAAATGTTAAGTGTTGAGTGTGTTTAAATAAAGAAACATCGACATTACGTACATTATTGACTGTTTACAACCTGTTTACATATCATGTATGTATGAATGTATGTATTGATGTATGTACGTGCGTTTGTATAATCACCGCCAATTAAACATTTGGCATCACCTGTTATATGGTCGTTTTTCTCCTTTCGTTCAATCATGACTATTTTAAAGGAGACAACAGTATAATTCAGACACCAAATATATAATTCACAAAGTTTAAAAAGTTTAGAACTTACATTAAGCAAATGACCCCATTGTGTTCCATGCCAGGGGAGAATACTATTGGAACCAAATACCCTTCGGTTTTTAAATAGTTTTACGATCCAGAAAAGCACAAGTGACCCATTGCTGAACCACAACTGTGCTTTCATTTAGGCTCTTGATATGTTGGGAAGCTGTTGGTCCCTCTGCAGTCTACTCAGTGGTTAGAACAGGTTTAAACTGGGATTTGTCAGTCCATAGTATGTTCACCTGATACTCTGTGATCCAATTCCAGTAGTGCCACCCATACAATAGCCTTCAATTCCTATTGTAATAGCTTTGCTAAAGCAACACATTACCTGTTAATTCCAGCTTGTTTTAAGCATTATTGTGGACTTGACACTGAAAGAGGAACTTGTTCCTATTTTAATCTGCACACATTTTGATGCTCATCTTCCAGTTTATTTGACCAATGACTGGTGGTTTCTTCTGTTCGTGTTCCACTGTTACTGTTACGATCTTTGTCTGTCTGTCAGTTGGTTGATCCATTGCACAGCATTTTGTTCTCCATGTATGAAACAACCCTTCATAAAAATAACATATACTGTATATTAAGGCAGATGTCTGAGAGGACTACTCTATATTTTTGAATAGTCTTTCATGTTTTTAGGTTGAAGTAAATACAATTGAACAAGACACACTGTAGTTTAAGCGCCAGACAGAGTGGGTAACCAGTACAGTTCTAGCTAGTGTGTATATATGTTTTACATTTGATGATATGTTGATATCCGAGTGAACAATTCAGTTCTTTACTGTCCACACTGCTATGCTGGTAGAACGTTTACAGTGTAACAGCATCGTTCCGTCACAAAGATAGAACAAGGACACAATTCACATGCAGAATCCTAAAGTACACATTGCTCAACATGTGCAAATTGTGCATAGTGCAAATCACTGAGTAAGGCGATAGATGGCTGAGGAGCTAAGGGTCCAGGGTCATACTGCAGTATGTAGTTTTAAAACCGTTTGTCTTGCTGAGATTTGTTGTATAGTGCCTCCCAGAAGGTAATGACTAGAACAGGTGGGTGAACGAGACCATCTGAGGTCATTTTTGTTCTTTGTGAGAGGGATGTTATTGATGGGATGGGGGGTCCCCAATGATTTTGGATGACTCTCTGAGCCATTGCGAATTCATTGGCATCTTTTGTGGGTTTGACTATCTGAACTGTTGTGCCATACTGAGAATGATGAGAGGATAGTTTTTCAACATTTTTTTCTTTGTGGGCTACAACAAGAGAACTGTCAATCATCCATTGTACAGGTATACATGAGAAAGTCTGAAGCTCATTAATAATCTCTAGAGTTTTATTATCCTGCCTTTATTCACCAAACAGGAGAGCTGCAGTCTGATGTCTGAGACACACAAACTTCATCCCGCTTATCTAATATAATGCTTGAATGTGACAGTGATATTGATTCCAATTGCTTGAAAATCAATTATGAAGTGTACCTATGATATTATCACCAATAAATGAATTCATGACCTTGACTGAAGCGTTGGAGGACACATGGGATATTGCAGCCCTCAGCTTGCTGCGTTGCATGTTAAATAACCACCCATATACAGAAGATCAGTTTATTCTGGCTCAAATGGCTGTGTGTCACATACTATCACATCCTGAATGATATTTCTATTTAATCAAATAGTGAGTCCCCTTTGGCCAGTCAGTGCTAAAGTAGAAGACAATGAACGAATGAATGAATCCACGCCTCGTGCTAATGCAGCATATACACTCTGAATGCATGATGTAATTGTTTGTTTTTTCTCTTTTCTCCTGCTCTCTCTAGGTAAGTGAAACAAATTGCTCAGGCTGATTGAAAGTGGACCGCCTTGGGGTTTCACATTCAACAACACACCCAGCTCCGGTACAGTACCCAGCCCTCAATCTGACAGAGGCTTTGCTCCCCACGCACACTGGCTGAATGTTACGCACAGTTTTTCACATCTTGATTACAATAGTGGGGTGGTGTTGGGAGTGCTCCAGTGGTTTTGATGGGTGCAATGAAGTGCTATGATTTAGGTTCCTTTGTGGAGCTAATTAGGCTCAAACCACGTTTGCAGTTTTGTTGGGATTCTACGCAACGCTGGAACTGGAAGGAAATATGTGCCAGAACTCTGATCCAGCAGCGCCACGGCATTTAATGTTTATAGTATGTTGTCCTGGTAACAAAGTTTAATTCCTAGGTCCCATGTGACACATAGTTCTGTATGATCATGTAAATCATGATGAGGTTATAACAGAAATGACTTGTAAAATAAGAAATTATAGTTAATTTCCTTCGCAGCTGGAACTTAAATGTAGATTGCATAAAAGGTACAGCCTTTTTATTTTGTTGCACACACATACTTTGCAAATAAGCTTCAAATTACAAAAAACAAGTAATTTATGGGCCTAAAGCGTAAGCACAGAGAGACTGAAACTAAAGACGAGTGGGACTTTGTATCGAGACCTTTTTACAACAGTAATTGCATCTTAAATACAGTATAGTGTGTGAACATGAAGGAGGGGTTAGGCTCGTGTTACCACTGAGTACAATGTGTAGGTGTGATTTGCACTGAAGTCAACCAATAAGTGGCAGCAGGAGAAGAATACATTGAAGATCTTCCTTTAGGAGTCCCTTGAGTTTCAAGCCTATTGTCTTTTTTTGGTCTGTAGTGGCAAAGTCCTTTCCCTTCTAATGGACTGCCATGGGACCTTATCTCTGAAGAAAATATTTACAGTAGTCAATGATGAGGGGCAAATCATTGTTTGACCCTGTTTGAATTGTACTGTTAATACACATTTGATGTTTGTCACTTTAAAAGACCATTTTGCACATCATGTTATTACCATGTTGTCATAATTCTGTTAAAGTATAAGACTGCGAATATACATAATTATAAACCACACACCTTAAAGATGATGCTTGTGTGTTTCATACCGGGATGTTATCACAATAACAACGGGTGTCCCTCGTTCTTTCGCTTCTTGACTGACAAAAAGAGACGCTGGATAAAACATTACATTTGCATGGATATAGCTCAGTAAGCTAGCTAGCTAACATGCCCAGCTAACGACCACGTTGGTGTTGGTGACATACATAGTACAAGACAAGAGATGTAGTTCACTGAGCGGTTTCAAACAAAACTAAATATGACAAACCTACAACAAACTTTGTCTTGACTTGAAAAATCATTTTTTAGATTGACAAACATCATATGTGTAATTCAAGGCCCAGTTCAAATGGGATTCAACAAATATTTGTCTCTCACCGCTGCTTATCTTACATATTTTTACAGAGATATGGTCCCACGGGTGAAACCGGAAAGGGGAGGGACTCTACCTCTCTATTGGTGCTGTATGTAGCAGTATGGAGGTAGCAGTATGCAATAAAAGCTAGTGATATTATTCTGTGTAAAAGTCCTAGAGATAGGTAGAGATAACAGACTAACAACCTAAGACAGATACGTTTGTGTTATGTCACTAAATCTGAATTAAATAGAAATGAGTGAAATTTGTAATAATATCATTCATTTTAGAAACAACCTAAAACCGAAACAATAACTTATTCAAGATTCTAAAACAGCCAGCAGAGAGAGCACACAGTGATTACAATTCACAGATAGTCAGGCATCAAATTCAATGTAAGCACCAGTTCTACACGTATTCTGGTATGGACTGCATTCAAATAGTGTTTTGTTGTTGCCTCTCATTCATCCATTCACACATACAATGACAAAAGCAGCTGCTTTTACATGTACGGAGCAGTGGACAACACGCTCTACTGAGCATATTACATGTTAGAACCAACATGTTGAACTTCCATAGGAAAAGTTGCAGCCAGCAATGTGAAGGCCTTGTTTTATTGTATCGCAGCATAACATTTTTCCTCCGTTTAAATGTCACCAAAAAAAAAGCTAATTTTCACTCAGCGTCACATTAACGATTGATACTTTAAGTCTTCAGGGAAAGACAATGTAAACCTCTGATACAATAAGGAGTTGTTTGTCTAGAATTACTGTCATTTTAAACAAGTCTTTGTATGTGCAACATTCATCTCGAGTCTTGGCAACCAAATGGGACTTTTATACAGGCGAGCAGACTGGTAAGCAACTTCTGCCATTCTCTAATGGCTGAGATGCACTCAGCCAAGACATTTTTGAGCTCAAGTTGCCTTAATTGTTGAAGTAAATATTTTGTGATGAAGAAATTATGACTATAACTTCCCGCAATAGTGCCGTACCTCTTGGTTATACACAGCCCCTCTCCTTTGTAGCCTTCTAACTGCTTTGCTTTAATTGGCAACCACTCATGGCGCGTATCTTTTGTGCTTTGACACAGTCATTTCTCAGTCAACGTCCACTGGCTCAGAGGTGAAGACACTGCATTTGTGTTTGACTCAGTCTGGCTGCGTGTCAGGCAGCATAATTGAGTTCAAATTGAATATGAGCTACCAATCAGTGCAATTAATGGAGGACTGGATATTGTCTTGTGAGGGCAGGAGGTGCACACATCTCAGCAGTCCTCAGACATTATTACCTGAGCACCCATGCGGGCATACAGTGACTCTCCTCAGGTTGGTCATGCTCACGGCTGACAGAGGAATGGCTTGCTCTTTGCTGCCTCATTATTTTAGAGAGGACAAGAGGAGAGAGGACAGGAGGAGAGAGAACAGAGGATAGGAGGACAGGAGGACAGGAGGAGAGAGGACAGGAGGAGAGAGGACAGAGGACAGTAGGACAAGAGGACATAGGACAGGAGGAGAGAGGATGGAGAACAGAGGACAGGAGGATAAGAGGACAGGAGGAGAGAGAACAGAGGACAGGAGGAGAGAGGACAGAGGATAGGAGGACAGGAGGACAGAGGATAGGAGGACAAGAGGACATAGGACAGGAGGAGAGAGGACGGAGAACAGAGGACAGGAGGATAAGAGGACAGATGACAGGATGAGAGAGGACAAGGGGACAGAGGACAGGAGGCGAGAGAACAGAGGACAGTAGGACAAGAGGACATAGGACAGGAGGAGAGAGGACGGAGAACAGAGGACAGGAGGATAAGAGGACAGGAGGATAAGAGGACAGGAGGAGAGAGGACGGAGAACAGAGGACAGTAGGATAAGAGGACAGGAGGAGGGAGGATAAGAGGACAGGAGGAGGGAGGATAAGAGGACAGGAGGAGAGAGGACAAGAGGACAGGAGGAGAGAGGACGGAGAACAGAGGACATGAGGATAAGAGGACAGAGGACAGGATGAGAGAGGACAAGAGGACAGAGGACAGGAGGAGAGAGAATAGAGGACAGTAGGACAAGAGGACAGAGGACAGGAGGAGAGAGGATGGAGGACAGAGGACAAGAGGACAGGATGAGAGAGGACAAGAGGACAGAGGACAGGAGGACAAGAGGAAGAACTGATACTGATGGGTGTCTGTGTTCTCCATTCTTTATAAACTTCACTCAGAAGAGTTATTTATTTTATTGACATTTTACATTTGTGTCCAGTGAGATATTAGTGACTTTATATAGAGACTTTTGGTTTTGTAAACGTAATTGTTGCTGCTCTAAAAACAATATTTAGATATATTTTAAATACAAATTCTAATAAAATTCGATGTATGTTCTTAAAAAGCAATTATTTAGTCATTGTAGAGCAAAATATGTACAACAGTAGCTCCCTATTAGTTATAAAATCCTAAAGATACCTATGCTTACCTGTTGGCCACCATCGTTCTCCAACACGCTTGGAAAGGGAAGGGGAGCTGAGGGGTATGTGCAACCTGCAACACAAGATGCCACTAAATCTTACACACAGCCTTTAAGGGACAGTTCACCACAAAATCAAAAACACATTGTTTTCCTTTTATCTGTAGGGCTTTCTATCAGTCTAGATTGTTTTGGTGTGAGTTTCCTAGTATCGGAGATAGTGGCAGTAGAGATGTCTGCCTTCTCTCCAGTATAATGGACTGTATGGCACTCAAAGAGCCAAAAATTACATTTGAAACATTTAAGAACATTTAAGATGTCTCTTTCCAGAAATCATGACAAGGTTACTCAAGATAATGCACAGACCTTGTTGTGAACTGTTTCATTTAGGAACTACACCTGCCAACCCTATCGGCGCGCAGCAGGAAGCATGTCGTCTACTCATGGACGAGTGGCTCGCGACGCCATGAGACGTAAACATTGATGGCGTTAGTTAGCTCAGTGGTGCCAGATGAGAGCAGTATAGAGTGTATTATTTTTGGTGCTTTGAGCACCACAAGCCGAGAGCCAATTTGTTCCATTATGTTGGAGAGACGGAAGACATCTACGGTCTCCAACACTCCACAACTCACAGCAAAACAATCTAGACTGATAAATAGCACTACAGCTAACAGAAGAAATATGTAAATTTGATTATGGAATGACCTGTCCCGTTAAGATGTTGTCAATTTGTACACTACATGTGTATCTGTGTCTTTATTGGCATCAGTGCTGTGTGTGTGTGTGTGAACATTTTAAAACAAGCACAAGTCCTGGGTAATAAATAATTATTGTATTTTTTGTGAGCAAAAAAATATTGTATTATGTAACAAGCGATCACCCCAGAGAGCAATTCTCTATTAATCCTTCCACCACTGGCTGCGCTGCCACCTGGCATGGCACGGCCCTCTTTCTGTTATCCTAGGATCTGTAATTACAGACCTCGGCTCCAGCAGTATGTAATGTAGATATCCTGATGACATTTCATGTTTTTAAGGGAGACCCAGATTAAATGCTGTTGCTCATAATATATTCTTATGTGACAAACGGTAATGTGACACACAGACTCGTTTATGTGGATTTCCTCTCATTTCATTTGCGTTTTCTACAAGCTGACGGCTTTCATGTTTTTACAAATATGCCATGAAATATTTAGAAGCTCTGTTTATAAGTCACACAGAATATGGCACAAGCACTGTAGATAGGGATTTCATGCTAAAACCGAATAAACTCTGGGCACTGTAGGGCACATTTAGATTTCTATCGATAACAGTATTTTGCCATGACAGCCTCTACCTCCACTTGTTCCTAGACCAGATGTGTGAACACCTTCAAATACAGTAATGCAGAGTAAAAAAAACCTCATGTTTTTTGTTGCTGTTAATATGTTGAAATCACATTCTCCCTTATCACACTCAATTGTTACAATCAGTGGGTAGAAGGAATAAAAGCTGTTTTGAGGTTGTTAGATATCTACTTAGTCATTGTTATATCCAGTTCACTTATTTGTTCGTCACTATGTTTTTACGTCTAATTTGACTTTGAATTCTGCTGGAGATACAAAGAATTGGTTGCATTAAAGAAATTGCAAAGCTTTTTAGTGATGATGGAGGACATGTGAACGTGTTCTAAGAGGTGTAATTGATGATTTTCTGATGGCTACTTACCAGAGCACTTTAGTTCTTTGTATGCAGCTGCCATTATTACGTCGTAAAGTTTGACACACTGACACTTAGCCAACCTCAGGCAGTGGTAGTTTTACATCTGGCTGATGGAAACAAATGGCTCAGAATCATCACATTGTTTCTTTGCATACAGTACGTTTCTGCACAGGACTAATGTAACTGTAATATCAATATATAGTGTTGTCAGGTAGAAATGTAAAATATATCTCACACAATACATCACATTAACACAATCTATTGAACATTAATACATCACAGCTAGGGGGAATCAAGATGTGTCTGCATGGGAGCTCATGTCATCATTCTACTCTACTCTACGCCTTCTGTCTTTTATCAGCTCCTATATCTGTTTTTGTTTCTTTGAGGCATTATGACCTCCTCCATCAAAGAGGCAGCGTTGGCTCCACTTCTGGCTACATAATAAGGGCACTTTGTTTTGCTTTATATCTGCCTCAGACTATGATTGACAATGAGTCAGACACCTCTGCTGCACAGCTCTAAGGAAGCATTGTAACCCCTGCTCTATTGTTCTCACCACAGCGGTACATATTGTGTCCTGGGGTCTCGCACTGAAATCCTTACATGCTGATTCAATGTGGATTCAAATGAGGAGAAATCATAAGAAACAACACTGTGACAAGAAATAAGAGGCAGGTATCCGAGTACACAGAGACAATCTCTCCGTTCTAGTACAGTATGCTCCATTGCTACCACCACTATGCTAATGGCCAAGGCAATGCCGTTGAAGTGATTCGTTAGTGTAATGGGAGTGAATTCTTGCCAAATTACGAGACGTGGCTGATTGTCTGCCATAAGACTCAGTCAGACGTGAACATACAAACGCGGGTACAAATGTACTCACAAACACACACAGCCACTTGCACAAATGCATGCAAAGGTGAAGTGCAGTCACCCAAGAAGGGTGACTGCACTTCACCTATGACAGGCACTCCATTTAGAGAAGCTACACAGGTGCTCACTGCTCTGAGACAGATAAGATCTTTGAGTGGAATTGACTGCGAGATGACAGAGAAAAAGACATGAATACTGAGCAGCTCTCTCAGCAGCAAAACAGCGCAGCAGTCAAAACCTGGTGTGTCTCTCAGTTGATTGACTCACATGCAGACAAGTGGATCCTTAAAGGCGCTCAATGTCAAATCGAGAACATATATTCAGCCTCCACACGGCTCTCAAAATGGCAAGAGCTTAAACGAGGAATTCAGAGCATTTGGCCGTGGCTAACAGTGCAAACAATGCTAAAACAACAGTGCCAAAAGAGCTAACAATGTTTACCTGACGGGGAACCGGAGGTTGGGCGCTACGCTGCCTAGAATGACGTCATCGGTTTGGATGGCGTTATCAGCTCTAACCGCAATATAAGAGCTGTGCAGAGTGCCCAGCTACGTCAACTAAAGCACAGAGATGTTCTGATTACACACACACAGAGGGAGAGTGACTTCATTCTCTATATCTTTCAATAGGGGAGTAAATAGTTTTTGCAGCTATATTAACACTCTGAATTCCAGTCGATTACAGAACCATCCTGAAGCAATACTATCTAAGCCAGTGGCATTCACAAAGCTGGCTCGATGACAGATGATACAGATTATTTTTGCTTGAAGAGGCTTTGCAGCGTGTCGAGCAAATACTTCCAACTTTACAGAAATAACTTGCTCATTTACACAGGAGTCTTAATGCGTGTTGCAAAAGAGCAGTGTTGATTAACCAGCAACAGTTGCCTCCCTTCTCTCCTCTAATCCGGATGTGCATGAGTGTGTGCCAGTGGGTGTGTTGAGAGAGAGTACATCCTGGATAATGTCACATTAGCATACTTCTATCACGGCGCTGTCACTCAGTGTACAATTGAAGACATACCTGTAGAGTCAGCCCTATACTGTCTCCAGAAATACGTCTCTAATGTCATCGGGAGTCAGCCAGGTGTTTCACTGCAGCAGCTGACATATCAGCTCCGTGTGACCCACTGGGGGCCGTGCCGAGGGAACGGATACATTAGTTTTAAAGGAATATAACAGGTATGGTTCAGCCAAGTAAAACACAATGCGGCAGGGGTTCACATTTTCTGCTGAAATCAAACAAAATGTTCAGCATGAGAGGTGTGAATGCAGCAATATCAAAGTCTGACAGCTGGAGCACTGCTGCCATCACTGCTGAAACCAGCCAGTGAAAGCTGCTCTGAAATAGTTTAGCAGGTTGCCACAGCCACCAGACCTCCACGCCGACACGGCCAGCATAGACGGCCGGATAAAGCACACACCTGACTGGAGCTTTGTTCAGGGTGTGAAATTTGTTCCACGTGATCACTGACTCAATTTCCAGTCTAAACGGTTGGAATTTATTTCGTCAGGAACTGAATGGAAATGAGTGAGGCTGAGAGCCTCACCAGGATATTGTTATTATGCATCTCACAACAATTATAGAAGATGTGATTCAAAACTCCTCCAATCGAATTAAACAACACAAGACGAAGAAGAGAGGTTGTCCTATACCTGGGCTATTCGTCGGTGGTGTCATGTCTTGGACAAATGATCATTGAAGGTGAGATGTTTTCTGCTGGGAGTCTTGAGGTGCTGGGGGCCATCTGCCTGTTGACAGGATGGTTTAACAAGAAGAGCTGTCCCCCACCTTCTGCTCGCTTTGCAACGTGTCACAGAGGAGCGGGTGGTTTCTGGCTGACCTGCTGCACCACAGTCCACAGGTCAGCAGGTTTCCAATGTGGCTTGTTGTCATGGCAGGAGGTGAAGTTGTGAATCTATATTAGAGGGCACAGCTTGGGTAAATGGGTTGTGATGCTAGTTATATGATAGATAGATAGATAGATGAAGATATGAGATGATAAGATAAGAATATGAAATACAAATATAAGAGAAATATGTAGAAAACACAAATTGAAAGGCCTTATGCCTTACAATTTGTCTTTACTAATATAGCCGGTAACTGTGAGACAGATCACAGATGATCACAGGGAGAGCCAGCTGATGAAAGATCATAAGATGTTCCAGTTTTATTGGGAACAACCTGGTAAAGTTAAGGCTCATCCTAGTTGCAGTGTGTAGTCGGAAGCATTCCCAGTCATGTCAGAAGGTTCTGCATTGCAATTTGGGATAGTAAGGAGCAATTACCCAATAAAAAAAAAAAAGAATAAATAAATAACATAAAATTAAAATAAATTATATATATCTATATATATATATATCTATATATATATATATTAGTGCTGGGCAAGTTAACGCGTTAACGCATTCATTAATTAACGCCAACAATTATATTATTGCGCGTTCACAAATTTTTTTTTTAATTATTAAACGGACATTTTTAACACAAGAACCAGGCAGCGAGCGGTGAACAGCTGTGTTTGTGTGGCGTCACTTCCTTCTGCTGCCGCTCTCCCCCCCCACCGTGTGACACGCCTGATCCAGAATCGTCGGTCCCTCCTGTCTCACACACACATGCACGCAAGATCGTTTCGTCACAGGATCAAACGTGACAATATCAAAATACATATTGTCGTGTTTTTAAATGAACATATAAGCACGTGAGAACAAACTGCTTTTAACTGCAACTTTTTATTTGCATAACTTCCTCATGCAGGTTACTGCCACGGTACAGACTACAGGTTCCATGCTTCACCTACATTCCCCTGGGTCCTAAGTCCCTCCAAATACAGCTTCTTATGACCTTCTATCTACCAAAGTACATTAATAACAAATACCACACATATTACAGTAATCAGCGTTGCATATATGTCTGACTAAAATACCAAAAAAAGCTAAAAAGAAATGATTCATTTAGATTGTTTTTTTTTAGTTGTTTAAGTGTTTTTGTTTGGAATATGTATAATAAGCATCATTTAGTTGTCACTCCTGAGAATTTATCAAACATAAAAACATGGTGTTGATATGTTTGCAGTTTTCAAGGTGTATATTTCACATTGCATCTCTTACACACACCGGCTGAATATCTATTATCAGAATCATTATCACTGTATTAACTGCTACTGTGTAAAGGGAATACTGCTGTTAGAAATAACCTGATTTGTTTAAAGTGTTTGCAAACCAAATGTTATTGCACTTTTGTTCATATAGCAGTACTTTTAAAATAAAAGTGCGCAATACACTAATTTTGAATTAATTATTGAGTTTTGCGCATAACAATGCGATTAATCGCGATTAAACATTGTAACCGTTGCCCTGGGCAAAGATTACAACAGTATTCCCTTTACACAGTAGCAGTTCTATATCTCAGTGTGCTGACTTCATGTGAAACGTTCCACTGCTGTGCAACAGGAATCAAATGTTTCAGCACGTTTCAGCAAAAATGTCTGTCTTCATGACAGTCAGAGCATCTGAATGCAGCTCTACTGTTCATCAATATAATGCTGTAACTCAGAGGTGATGATGGTTACCCAGCGATCAAAGTACAAAGACACTTTACACACGATTTAGGTGTATTTTCCCTTTAACTCAGCATGCAGCATGTTTTATACTTAATGTGAATATAATTCATACTTTGTTGTCATCTTATTCTGAAAACCGGATGTTCGTCTGAAGAAACTGGATGTTGTCTCACGTTAATCTTTCTGCTAACAAAGTCCTTCGCTCGCTCCCGATCTGTGCCGTTGGAATGCGTTTACCGTGAATTTCAGCATATAACGTAACGATGGCCTGCCTCGGATGGCGCTAGCTGCTATTGGCCTGTCTCGAACGATTCCGTCGTGACGCCCTTTCCGGTCATTACGCTGTCATTTTTTTCGGGGATCGCCAACGAAACGTAAGTAATATTAATTCATACATATCAAATAATCTACATGTCAAATTTCATTAATATATATGGACGTTTATGTCTAAATACTATAGGAAAGTGACTTTGATGAGAGGAAGCAGAAAGAACGCTCGGGCGATGCTTAAACGGCTCAAATGGAAATTAAGGAGCTTTTATTGCATCATTTGGAGTTGTTGAAGCGTGATATCTTATTGTGAAGGACAGAACTACGGTCCCGGATGTGTTGACAGCATTGATGGTCATTTTTGTGACCCTGGAACAAGCGAATATCCCCGAAAAACCAGCAGCAGCCAGTGTTTACAACGAGGATAGAAGTCCCTACGGATTAGGCCAATAGCAGTGCACGGCTAATTCACCGGTGTTAGCATCGTTTTAACGACTCTGGTAAAGGCAAAGCTAACTGTAATAATTACAACAATATTTTGTTTGAAAGGTACGAAGTTTAACTTCAGTTTAACACCATTAAATCAACTGAAAACATTACACGATCATTTTTATCAACATTGTAAGTGAATTGTATTGAAACATTAGCTAAAAACTGTCCGGTTTGGGGTACAACTCCGTTAGGTGCACTAAAGTGTAAGTGTCTGCTGAGTTGACCACGGAGATCTGAGTGTCTGCTGACTTTACCGCAGCGATGTCCAGTAGTCTCCATTCCTCCACCGCTGCCAGTGAGCAACGGACTTTCAAAATAAAAATTAATTTTAAAAATGCGTTAACGCGCTATAAAATAATTGTCGGCATTAATTAATGAATGCGTTAACGCGATAATAAGGCGTTAACTTGCCCAGCACTAATATATATATGTATATACATTATTACCTGTGTAAACACAATTAAAATGTGTGTAATCCCAGTGCTCTGCTCTCTGCAGGTTTTACGTTTTTTTTTCAAATATATGGTAATTAAAAAGGCATCATCCAAATCTAAATGACAAATATACAGACAAATACACAGACGATACATGCTACTTTGAAATGTGCATGGTTTAATAATTAAAATAGATTAGAGGAGGCCTATGTCACAGCTTCTGGGTTTATGTGTTCAGACAAAAGTCAATCTCAATGTACAATTTTCCTTTTTAAACCTAAATTGCTTTTTCTATATATAATAAAGTCAAAGGTGTAATTATGAATGACACATGAATTTAACTGGGGCATTGACTTACGCTTTGGAATAAAACACGCAAGCTTTGGTTGAATTATATTCAAGCCAGCAAACATGTTTGTTTGTGTCAAAAAATATATATTATATTATCATATTATAATGTCTCCCCTTGTTAATCTGCCATCCCCCTCTCTATCCCCGAGCAGCAGAGTCTAGGGGCAGACGTTTCTTTTAGTTGAATATGTTGATCCTTTATCTGGTTTGTGCAAGTTATTTGCATCCACCCGGCAGGTATTGACACATCCATGGCGCTGTCCGTGGTGCTGAAGTAGACGGATTTGTAACTTTTTTTGTAACTACTGCCTGCAGGAAAAAAAACAACAAAAAAATGCATGGAATAGGGCTTGCATCACCATGCAGACAACCTTAGAGATGGTGTTAGAATTTACACAAGTTAGAGTTTACCTGATGATTTGTAAACGACCTGCGAACACTAATTCTAGAATGTTTAAGAATTGCAGCAGTGCGCAGTTTAGCGACAGTTAATTTGGTGGCGCTCTTGTTGTAGTGTAAACAGCCTAAGAATGTTTATTCAGTGTTTGATGGGACAAAGTGTGTTGTGTTTGTATATGAAGGGCATCAGTATGGTGTTTGATACTGTTTGTCATTAGCGTTTTTATGGTGTTTGATTGATTATGTTTGCATGATATGGAATGGCATTGCTAGATGTTTTATGATGTTTTTGTAGCTATATGTTCCGTAATATTACACATACATGTACATACAATAAATACAAACACTTTATGTATGTTTTTATTTTTTAAAGGTTATCAACATGACAAACTCTTTGTATGTCAAACCAGCTGCTGTGGACTTCAATAAACACAAAGGAATAAGATCTCTAAAAAAGAAGTTGAGTTTAGAAACTTGTGGCAGAAAAGCCAGAATAAAAATGCATCGACATACTGAATAGTTACCTGTTAATAACACTTTATTAATACTTTATTTTTACCAGAGGTCAGGGATATTAAGTTTGAACATAACCTTTTACGTGTTAAAACACGTTTCTGTGCCTCCACAAGTGTGTGGTAAAATGAACATTCCAGTGTGTGCTGTTACTCCTGAGCCCATGTTAGTCAACCTTGAAATGACACAGATTTGCTAGACACACACGGCTTGTTATTGAGTCCATTCACCTGTTAGGTAGAATGCTTTCTAATAACAAGGAGGGCACTCGATTGTGCAAAACACTCATTTAGGGATTAAATGGTATCTGCAGCATGAAGGATGGAGAGACATTTTCCAGATACACTATTAACAGCAGTGGGTGAGAGAGCTGTGCTACCTGACATGAGACATGACACCAGAACTGAGCGCTTTCAAGACTCCTGTAAGAGGCTGTATTTAAATCATCTTTTCATCTCTGTCTATTCAAACCTGTATTACAGTGTGCAGCGGAGAGGGCTGAGAGCACAGGCTCACCTTTTCAGAATGGGGAGAAGAAGAAAAAGATTTGTTTGACATGTCTGTTTACAAAGGACCACCACCGGTCAAGAAGAGCTGAGTATTAAGTATCATAGGATCTTAGATTTAGATTTAAACATGCATGTATTATTAGAGTTGGTGTCAATGAGGAGAGGGACAGATACAATCATAAGAATAATATGTTTAATCAACATAACAATTGACATTTCTCAAAATTTTAGTAACAACATCACATGTTCTTATAAAATAAAAAGTAAATTAGGAACATTTTACTTCACTAATAGAGTGCTGCAGCCTCCTGCAGCCTAGTGTCTATAAGCTCTCTCATTCCTGCTGCAGGAATGAGAGAGCTTATAGACACTAGGCTGCAGGAGAATAAAATATGTCAAGCGTTTTGAAACTTTTACGTCTCTTAAATGACAACTAAACATCCTCACTCGTCCTCCTTTAGCTTAGTGGTGGTGACGTGAAGAAGTCATGGGACCGTGGGGTAGTTCCTAGCCTAACCTTAGCTTTTTACTTATGCTGATTGTATTCACAATTCAAAAATCATAAAAGTGGTTCATTTATGAAGATTATCTCGCAGAACAACACGTGTAGGTATCATAATCCACAGAGATTATTTTCTACAATAATCCAAAATCCAATGGAAAAACCTCATTGGCTTTTTGTGGCCGATAGCAATACATCATCCCTTCAGCTCTCTGTTTGGTAATCAAATAAAGGTTGTTTAACATACAACACAGCCACCTGCTGACCTGTGCTATCATATACTAAATGGATTTACACTCAAGTCTGTCCCTTCCAAAATAAGATCAGGCATAATTGCATTTGGTAACCAGATCAAATTATACTTAGTCTTCTCTAAAGGCAAGCTGGCAGACTGCAAATAGCACCTGTCCTCAGAACCAAAGAGGAAACAGGAGCATGTGCTCAAGAGTACATCAGTTCTAAGCAATAAATAATTTCTTCACCATATACCTACCCACATATAGTCAGTGCATTTGAAAAGAGAATACCATCATGAGACATTTTTTTTCATTATTTCTGCCACTGTCAGCTATCTAAATAAGTTTCATTACAAACACAGCAAGTGATGGAGTAAAGGTTTATGTGAGGCAATCCGTTTTCAGCTAACACCTAGCAGAGTACTATGCCAGGTGAACTAGGTTCTGTGTGTGCCAGTGTAGTCTCACGTAGCCAAACCTATCTCCACAGAGCTGTATCAGCGCTAAAGAATGGTCTGGCTCCACACATTAACCTGGTAAAGGGGGAAAAAACGCTTGTTTGCTTTTCTTTAAACCAATCACAATCATTTTTGGCTGTGGCACTAAGATCAGGATGAATGGTGTTGGTATGTTACTGCTGGTATCACCAATCTTTATGACATTTTGAATATCTGCAGTCAATATCAGATACTGGAAGATATTCGGTTCAGGGGTACTCCCAAAGACATTTAGAAGGTTTTTGACTTATTAGTAAAACTGTTTCAACTATTTTATAACCCGTCAGTTTGGACTATTATTACGACAGATAATGTTTTCAAAGCGTCAAGACAAAACCTATTTTATTATTAACACATATCACAGCCTTCATTTAAACATTTCATTAATTTGGAACTGTTTGCACCGACTAATTAACTTGCCCAGAGAGCCTGACATGAAGAGGGCAGAAAAGAATACCGGCAGCTTGTGAGAGGAGCCAGCGTGCAAGAAATGGTCACGGTGTAGGTGTGTGGAAATAAACAAGGAGTCGCGTATTCCCTTTGGCTGCACCTTGTGGCCGTTTATTTCCATCCATACAAAACATAAAACACATTCACTTCCTTTCACCCTTTAACCCCCTCTGTCACCAGGGTTACGCCCCTTTCCTTCAAGGGGCCCCGTGAATTCGGTCGTCCCCTACATGCCTCCCCCCAGAATTCACCAACTCCCGAGATTAGTCCCAACCATTAATGTTTGGGGGCCCGGATCAACCGACCAGCCCGACTCCGTGTCTCTGGGGCCGGAGGCAGAACCACCGTTGAAGGCCCCCTCCGGGTCCTGTCGTGCTGAGGTAGGAGGGCACGAGGCCGCCCCCGCCGTGGGGGTTCAGCCAACCGTACAGGTTGGTCCAGGTCCAGATGTGCTGGTTTAAGGCGGTCAACCGACACGTACTCCAGCTTACCCCCCATGTCGACCTTGCAGGTTTTGTCTCCGGTCTCCAGCACCCGAAACGGCCCGACGTAGGGGGTTGAAAGGGTCCACGGTGGCCGTCCTGGCGAACAAACACATACTCCGCTGACCTGAGGCTGGATGGGACATATGACTGCGGAAGGCCGTGCTGCGACGTGGGCACTGGTTTAAACAGCCTAGCTTTTTCCAGGAGCGTTTCCCGCTGCTGGGTTGCAGACCAAGGGTCTGTGACTTTGGGCATAAACTCCCCCGGGACCCGCAGTGGCTGTCCATGAACCAGCTCGGCCGATGAAGCTTGCAGATCATCTTTGGGGGCTGTCCTGAGCCCCAACATGACACACGGGAGCCTGTCCACCCAACTGCTGTCTTTGAGGCTGGCCCGGAGAGCAGCTTTCATCGACCGGTGGAACCGCTCGCATAACCCATTAGCCTGCGGGTGGTAGGCGGTAGTGCAATGGAGCTTCACCCCTAGGCTTCCTGCAACTGCATTCCACAGGTCTGACGTAAACTGTGGGCCTCGGTCCGAGGAAACGTCAGCTGGGGCTCCAAACCTGGCGACCCAAGCCTGAATAAACACCCGAGCCACCTCATCCGCCATTGTTGACGACAGCGGGACAGCTTCTGGCCAACGAGTGGTTCGGTCTACCATCGTGAGGAGATGTGTGAACCCACGGGATGGGGGCAACGGTCCTACCAAGTCCACATTCACATGATCGAACCTCCTTTCTGGCACCGAGAACTGTGCTAACGGGGCCTTTATGTGACGGTGCACCTTGGAGCGCTGGCACACCACACAAGTCCCGGCCCACTTCCGTATATCCTTTTTCAGCCCGTGCCAGACAAATTTTGCTGAGATCAACTTCTGAGACTCCCTCTTGCCAGGGTGGGACAGTCCATGAATAGCATTGAAAACCTGCTGCCTCCATTCGTCGAGAACAACTGGCTGCGGCTGGCCTGTGGAGACGTCGCACAGGAGCGTAACGCCAGTTTCGCCAAACGGGACGTCCTCCAACCGCAGTCCCATGACTGCCGTCCTCAACTCCTGGACGCCCAGGTCTGTAACTTGATCCTCTGCCATCTTGTTATAGTCCAATCCTAACTGGACAGCCCCGGTGACAGCCCTGGAGAGACAATCTGCGACCAGGTTTTCCTTGCCCGCTACATGCTGCAGATCCGTGGTAAACTCTGATATGAAGGAGAGCTGCCGCTGCTGGCGTGCAGATCATGGTTCGGTGCTCTTACTCATGGCGAACGTCAGTGGTTTGTGATCCACAAATGCAGTGAACGGCCGAGCCTCCAGCAGGAACCGGAAATGCCGAATGGCCAGAAAGAGGCCGAGGAGCTCCCGATCGAACGTGCTGTATTTCCGCTCATTAGGCCGCAACTGTCGACTGAAGAAGGCCAGCGGTTGCCACGCCCCTTTCACCCACTGCTCGTGCACCGCGCCCACCGCGTAGTCTGAAGCGTCCGTGGTGATTGCAATCGGAGTCTTAGGTGACGGGTGTGCCAGCATTGTTGCGTTTGCCAGAGCTGTTTTCGCATCAACAAACGCAAGTTCCCTCTCTTCAGTCCAATCCACCAGCTGTTTGATGGCCTTGCCTTTCAGGGCTTCGTACAGGGGCCGCATCACTTGCGCTGCTCGGGGAATAAAGCGATGGTAAAAGTTCACCATGCCTAAAAACTCCTGCAGGGCCCTCACCGTGAGTGGGCGTGTAAAGTTAGTCACTGCCTCCACCTTTGCTGGGAGGGGGAGCGCCCCGTCCTTTGTGATGCGGTGACCCAGAAAGTCAATGGTGGTCAACCCAAACTGGCACTGAGCCGGGTTGATGACCCGTGCTGGCTGAGTCGCTCGAATAGAGTCCGGAGGTGAGAACTGTGCTCCGCTCTTGACGAACTGGCCACCAGGATGTCATCCAGGTAGACGAACAGGAAAGGCAGGTCCCTCAGCACCGTGTCCATTAGACGCTGGAACGTCTGCGCTGCGTTTTTTAGGCCAAACGGCATCCTCAAGAACTCAAACAGGCCGAACGGAGTGATCAGCGCAGTCTTGGGAATGTCCAGCGGGTGAACGGGCACTTGATGGTAACCTCGTACCAGGTCCACTTTCGAAAACACCACGCTCTCCGACAAGTGGGTAGAAAAGTCTTGGATATGTGGAACCGGATAGCGGTCCGGGATTGTTGCCTCGTTGAGCCGGCGATAATCTCCACACGGGCGCCCCCCACCCCCAGGCTTCGGGGCCATGTGCAGGGGTGAAGCCCATGGACTGTCGGAGCGGCGAATGATGCCCAGGCGCTCCGTGTTTTCAAACTCTATCTTGGCGATGGTGAGCTTTGCCGGATCTAGGTGCCGGTGTGGTAGAGATGTGATGCTCCACCCCATGCTTGACCATGGAGGAGGAGGAGGTGGGCTGCGAGAGGTCTGGGAACTCGACCAGCAGACGCAGAAACTCATCAGCCGCTGCAAGCATGTTAGTCAACCTGGTAGAGCCCGCTCCACTTATTGTACATGGGTAAGAGCAAAAAGTCACAGCATTTATCAGGCGGCGGCCCTTGACGTCCACCAATAGCCCATAAGCGCATAGGAAATCCGCACCGAGCAGGGGAATGGCAATTTTGGCAGTAACAAAGTCCCAGCTGAAACGCTGCCCCATAAAACACAGCTCCAGGCACCGTGTCCCAAAAGTGCATATGGGGGTACCGTTCGCGGCTTCCAGCGGGGGGCCCTGCCCGTTCGTCAGCATGTCCACCCGCGATGCAGGCACAACGCTCCTCTGCGCCCCCGTGTCGCAGAGAAAGTGCCGCCCGGAAACGTCGTCCCAGATGAACAACAGCCTGCCTTCCCAACCGACGCCCATGGCCGTCACTGAGCGCCGGCCCTGGCATTTCCCGTCCTGCCGAAACTGCATGGTGAACGGCACTTTGTAGCCCGTGGCCCAAACCTTGCATGGTAATAGCACAGGCCGGTAGCTCCCTGCCGTTGGCTCACTGCTGCTGCTGCTGCTGCTGCTGCGGCGACGATCGTTGTCTCCCCCGGCCACGCCGTGGCTTGGGCCGGCCTCAACGCGGCCGTGTAGCTTTGTTGGCCCGCCAGGAAAAACTTATCGGCCTCGTCGGCCAACTCCCGACAATCGTAATCCTGGTGTTGGCCAAAGCGGCCCGCACCTGCAGCGGGATCTGCTGCAGAAAAAGTTCCGTAAACAGAAACTCCGGCTCGTGTTTACCTAGCAGCGCTAGCATTTTGTCCATTAGCTCCAACGGCTTGCTGTCGCCGAGGCCATTCAGAGCAAACAACCGGCGAGCCCGCTCCGAGTCCGAAAGCCCAAAAATGTTCAACAGCCGGTCTTTCAGGGTATAGTACTTATCCCTCTCTGGCGGATTTTCCAGAATGCTCACCACTCTGCCTGCTGTCGAACTGCCGAGAGCCGCCACGACATAATAATATCTTGTCGCGTCTGCTGTAATGTCTCTGAGGGCGAACTGTGCCTCAGTTTGAGCGAACCACACCGCCGCTTGCGTCTCCCAAAACTCCGGCAGTTTCAGCGAAACTGCGTGCGTCGTCATTCTGTCTTCTGGAAACGTTCAGGAGTGTCAGGGTCACCAATGTAGGTGCGTGGAAATAAACAAGGAGTTGAGTATTCCCTTGTGGCCGTTTATTTCCATCCATACAAAACATAAAACACATTCACTTCCTGTCACCCTTTAACCCCCTCTGTCACCAGGGTTACGCCCCTTTCCTTAAAGGGGCCCCGTGAATTCGGTCGTCCCCTACAACGGTATGCCAAAGAGTAACTATAAAGGTGCCGGTACAACATTAACCGTGTGTTTAAAACTATGACGGCATAATCCAGGAGAAAATATATATTTTTGGTTGTATTGGAACATGATTCTGTAGGAGACAGGTTGTGAGGGTATAAATACAAATTGTTTAAGAAATGGCAGGAAAAAAGGGTGTAGTGGAATACAATAAATGTATATGGTGCTTATTCAGTGTTAATATTATCTGACATACTTTTTTATAGTCTGACTGAATTTGACTCTACAACACCTTTCCTGGATTCATTTACAATTGACATATGATATATTCAGATGGACTGACGTGTCTGAACCGTTTCCATGCTGACCGGACATTGAACAGATTGATTATATTTACCAACAAAACTGCCCCACATAAGTTGTCATTTTAAATCACAGCAACAGCATTTTTGCAAATCTTTTGAATATACTACAAGCACAGTAGCTCGAATCATTTTTTGTCTTGACTGTAATATTCCTCGTGCCTTCGCAGGAAGCATTTGATGGATGGTGATGTGCAGGAAGCAGCCAAGTTCACCCTCAACAAATGTTTCTGATGTAACCTTTTCACAAACTGTTATTTTAGCAGCTTATTTCTTTCAGAATTGTTGTTGGCTCGTTACATGAACACATTATGATTTCATCTCTCAACAGGTAGCAGCTGTGGAGGCTCTTGTTTCCATGCTGTATTTACACAGGATTTCATTGTTGGTGCGAGCTGTCACATCTGCTCAATGTCACAATATTCACTCGGCCTGCTCTAACAAAAGCTGTCACATTCCACAGCTACTATCAACAGGAGCACACAATCAGATTCATTTTTCTGTCTATGTGTAAAACTATCTCTACTATGCAGGAACAGGACAGAACCTCCTCCATCTTGGAATCTTTGGCAGATCATTTTCAGCTTTTCTAGATGTTGATGAAATGCAACATAGAAACTATGTGATGAATAAGGACAGACCTCGTGGTCATTTGTATTTGTACTGCTTATATTCTTCATATTGTATTTCTCATTTCTCCATGTGTCCATTCTTCTTGCTGCCTTTATGAAATGACTTTTTTCATGGTGAAGGTGTTATTGAGCCTTCACTAAAAGATGCACATCCTTCGTGTTCTGCATTTAGTCACCCTGTCACGTGCCACTCCGAGTTCCCACTCTAACTCCTCTCCTGTGATTTTTTATGCTGGATATTAAGCTAATATCATGCATCGCCAGAGAGAAGTGTTTTGTGGCTCACAGGACCCCATTCAAGGTAATGTGCCTTCGAATTTGACCAGACACACCCGACAGAATTTGGCGCACATCAACGTTTCTATGCAGGGGAAAATACAAGATGCCAGAATGAGTTAGCGTGGTCCTCGGAGTGTGGACTGATGTTTATTTCCTTGCTTTTTTCCACTCCTTGAAATGGTAACCGCCGCGGACCCGAGAAATGAATGAGTGCACTCTCTGAACAATTGGTTACACTAATGGATCAATTTAGCTCAGAGGAGAAGGGAAAAGCAAGCCACAGCTGATACAGGCTTACTGCAAAAGTGCTGACAATTTCTGAAGTGATCACAGCACAAAAAGAAGACGCTTCTCTGTATCTCTGGAGTGGCTTTTAATGACTTGGGTTCAAGCCACATGTGCATGTGTGGTAGTGATGGCTCTGAGTGAAGACAACAGTATATATGCATCCCATCTTGGCTTTTATCCTGTTACTCTGTAATGCTCTCTTATTTTGCTGCTCCTGGGTCTCCATTCTGAGTCGCTAGCTTAGCTTCAAGGATGCCAAATGTCACAGTATCAAAGCTCAATAATAATAATAATACATTCAACTGCCATCATCTCAATCTAAAAAAATTCACTCTGGAAAACTAAAAACACAGGATTACTGACATGCTGATGTATATTGGACGATGTGTTAAACAACATATGAGAATATGGTTATTTACAGGAATTATTACGCAACTGATTAAAGACCTGGTATATCTGGATGGAATAACAACTGACAGAGGGACAACATACAGACAGGCCTCCAGTGAGACCTTTAATTGAAAGTAAAAAATAAATTGTATGCAATAACATGGTCAATATTCAGAACTATCTGTGTGTGATGTCTTGTCAACAAATGGAACAGAACACACATTTAGGATGGATCTTTGTAACTGAGATGTTTAAGGTTTGATTCCAGCTAAGCACCATGACAAGCCAATGCACTCTCACCCCGAACTCATCCAGCTGTGTCTCAGCCCCTTGGCGTCAGACGTCGACGCACTAGGTTGAGTGGTTTTCAACGCGTCAGGACGGAGTGTCATTATAAGCTTGTTACATGCATAGTGTCCTTTCAAACTAAACTTCCGTCTTCACAACATAGGCAACAAAACCACTTAGATTAGTTTAGAAAAAGAGCATGGTTGACATTAACTTGACTGACTAGCAATACATGTCAATACAGAGTGACTAACAAGTCATTAGCTTTAAGGAGATGTATCAAGAACCTTGATGCCTGACTTTATCCAATTGATGGATACAAATGTCAAAGGCATAAAATGCACGTCAATCACAGCCCGGCTGGGAATAAGGGAATGTCATGTTGACTGCCAGCCTATCATCATGCCAAGGACTCAAACATCACATTGTCTGTGCGGAGCTCATTCACCCCCATCTACATGCATGTATGCCATTCCTGTATTCATGGTTTGGTGGGAGTGATGGCTGCAGAGCAACAAGCTTCTGGTTTGTTTGCCTTCTGTCCACGTGAGGCTCTAACTCAGTGCTTTGTGCTGGAACAACAGAGCACAGTACTGTGCTGTAGGAATGTCAGTGATTTATGTAGCACACAAATACAACAGAAGTCATCCAAAGGTCCACGTACGCCTCTGCACTCATTTGTCTGCGTTTGTGAGAACCTCTAAACTGTCTGTGAACAGATTTGCCCGTGAAACAAAGTCGGATTTAAAAAATGTATAAGGAAAGGAAAACGGAAGAGACAAAAGCTGACAGGTTCCATTTTTTATCTGTAGGTAATGAAGGATGTTTTTCTGCTTATTCCAATGTTATCACAGTTTTGGATGCCTCCACTGTCTGGTCTTGTGAGAGTGACTAAGTGAGCACAAGTGACCACATTTAACGGGCATGAGGAAGATCTCCAGCGATCTGACACATCAACACAGACAATTATTTATGCAGCGTAACCAAACATGAGATATGAATACATGGACAGTGGATGAAGAGCACTTTCAAGAAAATGATTCTCTATATTTTAAAATATGTTCAGTATTACTGTCTAATATTAATATGTACACCTGACCTATACCATCAGAGGTAGTGATCATCACCACCTCTCATGATAGTTCTGTATTTGGAGAATGAAAACGAGCCTCAGCTGTGGCTCATTTCCAAAACTATGACACACATGGAGATAAATTACTGCTCACAAAATAGTATTTGGTTAATCAGATTTATGTTATTTTCATCTCAAAATTGGAGGTTTTATGAACATTACCAACTTGTATTATTATATTATATGAGTAATTTCACTAAATTCAGATTCAGTCCTATGACTGTTGGTCTTTTACTCCAACGCTTCATACTTGGTTGGAGCTCCCCATCCTGTTACATGTAATATCTTTCTCTCTGCCGGACATGATGGCAGGCATGAGAATAGTACTAGCATGGGATGACATTAAACGTAAACGTCTATGGTGTCGATATGTAATACATGTTCTTATATATTCTGTTGATTTAGCCGAAAGGTTACAGAAACCTGCTAATGACCCACTAGAGTACGACACAAGCACAGTAAAGGTTTAACGTAGATAACGACAGCTGCTGCCATTGTGTCCTGGAGCACAGCGTCAGAATACCAACAGATAATTACAGACTGTACAAGACAGCTGCTACGGCTCCATCCAACCAAATTAATATACTCATCAGTCATTCATGATCCTTGTTGAAATTCTGAATTTTGAGTACTGACCACTCAAACAACTCTAAACAGCTGTCATTACCATTAACATTATCATTCCCCTCTTTTGTTTGACAATGTTATTCCTTATTGCGTAAGAGGTGTTGTAGATTACCAGTGGTGGAAGAAGTGTTTAGGGCTCGAGACTAACATTTCTGTTTCATGTCTTTATGTATTTGGGTGCATTAGGTGTCCCTAATTCTTTTTTTCACCACGCCTTATGGCACTGTAATCATACATTTTTCTGTTACTATTCTTTTCAGTTCCCCTACACATCGGTAATTCTTATTATATTATGTAGTTAATAACTACTAACAGGGTTAAAGGTGCAGATAGGTTTTTTGGGGTCAGATGAGGCTGCTTCACTGGAGGTAGGGGTCCCCAGAAAAAATAAATGAATAAAGTTAGTGGTGTTTGTGGTTGTGGTGTTATTAACCCTCCTGTTATGTTGCGTTGCGCAATAAATTCTCTCCGTAGCAGAGAATTTCTTCGGCTCGTAAACGGCATGAATTGCCTTGAGGACAAAGAGAAGTCGTCCTCTCTCTCTCTCTCTCTCTATATATATATATATATATATATATATATATATATATATATATATATATATATATGTATGTGTGTTTACTGTTTCCTGGAAGAGCTCAGGATTTCTGAATAAACAGTAGGCTACCTTGGAAAAAAGGGGTGAGCATCATGTAGGTCCACATCCTGAAGCAAGGCACCGCTGACATTTTCTTAGCTGCCTGTTCAAACTGAAGGTTTTCGGCCTGTGGCCTTTACGTGCTTGGTGCTTGGTGGTCTCATGCTGATAACGGTTAATTTCCTTCCAAATAGCACATTTATCTAACTTTTACTTTTATCCAACAACCCAACTCATGCTGCGTTCACACCGGTCGCGTCGATTTTTTGACGCACTGCAAAATCGCGTCCAACGCGCCGCCGGTCGTGTTCACACCAAACGCCGCAAAATCTCGCAGCACCGGAGAGGGGGCGTGGTTTATCGACTGGAAGCCGTTCACCTGGCCGTCATTTCTTTCCGCTATCAACCATGAAAGGAATAAGGACAATTGCTGCTTTGTACATGTTGTGGAAGTCCCTCAAACGTCGGAATGCCAAACGGCGTCATGTCTGGTTCATAATATTGTTCAGAGGAGCTCCGTGGATTGTATCGAGCTGTATTCACTGTGTCTAGCAAGCCACAGGTCGCTGTTTACTACAGCTGTAGGAACACAAAATAAACTGATTCGGCTGTGATTCAACGGCAATAAACCGACAAAAAGGGACTCGGAAATAACTTCGTAATGATACCGATTTGTAGGCTACTTGTCTTCTCAATGGAGCTCTGATGGATCGGTTCTAGGCTATGCTAACATCGGAGTAGCTCCACCAGCACTCAATAACGTCACGTAGACGTAAATACGGCAGCGTCTATTCATTGTTTGTACCATATGGTTTACACACACACATGTATACACATAGTTTGGTCCGGTCTCTATTGATATGAGGTATCGTAGAGCTCTGGGTGAACACAGACGGCTACAGGATTTATTTCCTGATTCAACAACGGCAGGAAGTCAGTGATGACAGGGGGAGCAACTCAACGCTGATAGGCTACAGCGACACGCGATTATTTCAACTCGCGTGTTGGCGATTTTGCGGCGTCCAACGCAAAAACGCATCCAACGCGCCACGCCATCGCAAAATCGCGGCGGGCCAGTCTCATAGACTTTGTATGTAATCTCGACGCGCGCCGATTTTTTGAAACGCGACCGGTGTGAACGCAGCATTACTCTTCTGTTTCTATGCAAGAACCTCAGTAGTGGAAGGCATTGATACATCACAAGCAATCCATAATCCTAATTTGAATAAGATATCCAATCAACGGGACATGAGGGCATGCACATGAACCAGGCTGTTGCTAATTCAAGTGTTAATGTAGTGGTAGTGGTAGTTTGCATTGGCCCGGACTGAGCCTGGTGGGAAGCAAAACAAATCTCTCCAATTGCATTCTGCTGGGGAGGGAATGGCTCTTAAATGCAAGATTAATTTGGGTGTTCATCTTCACAGCACTGATCACTCAGTGTGGAAACATGGTGAAGTTACAAGAGGAGAAAAGGTACATAAACCGCACCTCGTCAACACAAATCAATGACAATTAATTAAATGGGGAGATGGAGTAAACAGCATATTGAAACACCTTTAAAGGCAGCCCACACAGATTTGGCCATCCGGGCTGATAGCTGTAAATAAAGAATCCAAAGCAGCACAGTGAAGCCTCACCTCCAAGCAATGTGTTTTTTATTGTTTGCCATGATTTATAATTCTTATCTTGAGCCATGAGTCCAGGGTGTTGTGGCAGAAGGCAATAAAGTCAATAGGCTTATAAATTGAACTGAATTCTGAGTTTGCTCAGCATGGAGAGTAAACACTGCTTTCAGTTGCTTATCTATAGGGTTTGATGGCATTTCAGTCTGTTTTAAAGGAAGAACAGTGGCACTTGCTTTGCTGTCAGGTTCACATGAGAAATGTTGCAACACGACTTAGAAATGCTCCCAGTATTTAGTATGCCTCCCTAACAGCAGCACATTGCTGCTAATGGATCACTGAATACATAAATGAGCTGAGTGTGAAGAAGATAGCATCTAATTACCCTGAAACAATTAAACTGACTGCCACTGTCAAGCTTGTTAGCAATTTCCAAAATGAAGGAACTTGTAAAAGAGATCAGGCAGCAGTGCCAATGTGCTGTAGGACTGCATGGGATAGCCATGCCAGGGTTTCTCTAAAGATAGACGGGAACATAACATGAATCAACATCAGAGTTGGATCTTTTATCCTGCAGCCCATGGAAGTACATCAACATTGGATGTTTCCACTCTTAATTTAGTGACAATGCAGGAAATAGCGTGCCAGTATGCAGCTGTGGACGTCAATTAAAGTTGTCCTTTTTATCCATTTACTTTAACATTGAAGGAGGTATGGTAGAGGCAGAATGTAGAGTGTCATCTGCCTGTTTGCTGCAACGTCATTCAATATTCACATGTCTGTTCTAAATCAGCGGGGATCAGAAGCTTTACTTTTGAAAGTTAAACAATCTCGGCCGTTAATGGTTCAGATATCGGTATTCACCTGAAGCCAAACCACCCCCCAGATATACTGCTGTCATTTATTTTATTTTATTACTTTGTGGCATTGCAAATCTTTGTTATTTTCCATTTAAATGATTTGTCATAATAATTGCAGCTGAAAGATCATGATGATAATGTTGATGGGCCTATTCTGCAAGAGTCCTGATTTGACTCTGAATAAGCTGACTCCATGCAACAGTTCTAAATCAGCGTTTCTCCATGGCTCCATTCACCAGGCTTGCTCTTATCGGAGTGGGGCATGGAGTGGTCCCCGTGTGGTTCAGTGAAACCGTGGATAAGACCACTTGCTGCAGTTGATGATACAATTACACCAGGCCCCTCAGGAAGCTGCCCTGATGAAGCACTGGCGTACCTTCGTTTGGAATTGCTCTAGCTGAGTTTTATAATGAAGTCCGGGAATACACAATTAGCACATGGCATTTGATGATGTGATATTGTTTTATCAGCTGCTGCTTAATTAATATTTCATAATGATCAGCCTACACTTGGTGCTTGGTGTTCAAAAGGGGGCGGAAGACAACACAGTGTTCTATAAGCTCTGAAAAATGGAAATTCTTAAAAGAAAAGAGGGAAAGAAAATGTGATATTGAGCCATTTACCCTCTGAGGATTAGCCATGGGGCGATCGTCTGGTTATGTCAGTGATGAATAATAAAGACAGCGCTTGGTCCCACTCAGATTCATGAATTGCACCTTTTGGAATCTCGTTAGTCAGAACAACCACAGCAACATGTGATTAACTACCAGCTTCTAATTAGACTTGCAGTGTTGGAAGGCTATAGATGATTTCATCTCAAGGAATATTTATCACGTTTTCCATACTGGTGTTCAAATAATTCTCTCTCTCCATCTGCTTGCAGCAGGCACGCACTCATACAACACACACACACACACACACACACACACACACACACACACACACACACACACACACACAACCAGCCGGAGGCAAATCGTTTTGTGTTTTTTGGACTCTCTACTAGCTGAAGAGGGACATCAGAGTTTATGAGACATCTTCACATCATAAGTCAATAACCTTACGGAAGCTGTGGGGCTGAAGGTTAGGGTCATAAATGTAGCCAAATATACGTGCCATAAAAATGAGGTGACCCCTTCAGGGCTCCTAAATGTGCCACTTTAAAGTGAAACACAGTGGAACAGAAGGAATCGGATTCTCAGCAGGCGTGTCCTTCACCTACCTCTGTGTTGACATTGCCGCTTTATTGGAGGACATGGAGTGATTGCAGAGCGGTGCACACTGCCATTTTATGATCTCACTTATTTTTATACTGTCTTCTGTGGTCTCCAGCGCTGTGTGGACACCTGGGTCCATTTCTGCACACATTCTGACTGCTAGCAGCGATATTACAAATACTACAGCTATTTCAAGGTCTATTTCTGAGATAAAGTGCTGAAACATATTCAATTCTCAATTTGTATCAGATAACGAGGAGAGCTAAAGGTGGGTTGCATGGTGTCATAAACACTTATTCAAATGAAAAAAAGTAGTTTACTGCGTCTGTGACAACAGTGACGGCAACAAACGATATCAGGAATACACAGATGAGAACTGGTGATATATTAAAGGTTACCCCCCGTGTGACGAGGAGCTAAGTGTCCCATACCACCTCAGATCATTGCGTTAATCCAGCACATTATATCGCCACGCACAAACCTGATGTGACCCATTTCACTATTCCAGCTCAGTGATCTGATCCAGCCATATTGACTTTTTTTGGCAACGTGTTGCTGCAATACACTGCCAGGAAAGGGTGTGCACAGACAGTTAATAATTTAAGATGTTGAAGTTGGTTCAGACAGAATTCCATCGATATGTTTAAGGTATAATTTGGCCCCAACTGAATGGCTCTCAGCTGTAAAGCAGCGGTGTCGCTTGAGTATGTGCAGCAGGTATGACAGCTAGTCTGTTGGAAGTAAAAACAAGTGTCAGTGTAAACCCTGCTATATTTATTAATAATTCAAATGATGTGAAAAGTGCCACAATGCAGGGGGAGTACTGAACATACAGTCAGCCCTTCATTTTTTCTTATAATATGAGAGCATGACAACAGGTTCAAATATGGGTGTTGTCGGTTGACAAAGAGACGAAGACCCTGAATTGTTCCTCATTCCTCAGGTATTAATTTGGTCATTCTTAAGATGACATGTCATTTTAGCCGGTGGCTCAACTTCATTATACGGCTTTATTGTTCTCAAACAAAGCTGTTGTTCAACTGAAGATATTCTCAAATTTCTTTATGAATTAAGTTTTTTATACCTTGTCCCAGATATGATGTTCTATAGCTCAAATCACTGCAAGGTGCAATATACGCTAACCGTTCAAACAACGGCAAGAGAGCTGACAGTGCTAACAGTGTTTACCTGAGGGAGAACCAGAGGGTGGGGGCTACGCTACTGCGGCAACGTTGACGTTCAGGACGGCCTTATTAGCTGTAACCGGCGTATGGCGGCAGCGGTGACCGTGAGCTAACCAGGGGGGCGCGCTCACATGCACTAGAACTATGAGCGGACGACCCGGCTATCATCAAAGCAAGGAGAAGCTCTGATAACAACACCCAGAGGAAGAGACACTTCATTCTCTGCTCAGGTCGACTTTACTCCACTACATCTTTACATTTCTGCTATCTTAATGTTCAGAATGGTAAATACAGCTCCTTTCAAGAAAGTTGAATGTTTTTGCAAATTAACAATTTATCTTTATTGACGGCTCAGAGAAATCAACACTCCCTGTGTCATTTTCAGATTTGGGCCTTTGTTTATTGTGTTCTTGTTTTAAGTCTTTTCCAGAAGTTATGATCGCTGTGTTTTTTTGTGAATGTTTATCCAGTGAGCTCTGGAGGAGAGCTGACTCACATCAGGATGCTCCTGACAGCTTCAAATTTGAAAAATGCACTCTGGCAATTTGGCAACTAGTTTTCTTCCTCTGAGTAGCCATGGCCTTGAACCTGACACCTAATGTATTTAACACATGTGTTTTAAACCCTTTTAACCCTAACCCTAACCCACAAAATGCCTTTTGGTTTTTTTTAGGTTTTACTTGTTTTGGAGATTCTTGACATATCATAGTAAAAAACCTCAAATAACCCTGTACAACCACAGTATAATCTGTAACAGGCTCTCCCTAGTTACCATCTCCATTCATGACAAATGCAGGGATGAATAAAATGACATTCAGCAAAATGCTTTACATATAGCCTGTGAGAAAACAGGCCGTCTCAATTTGTCCATTAAAACACCAGTGCACTGTGGGATGATCTAGAACAGAAGAGTCCACTCTCAAACAATGTCAATTATGAAGTAGAACCAAATGGATTATGGCAAGCCCTTTAAACATTTAATGAATAGCGGTAATAGCAATTGTAGATATAAACAGTTGCTTTTTGACCAGTTATAATTAAGATATCCACAATTCATTTATCACTAGTCAAAATGTTAATTCTTAATATCAATGGTTCATTTCTTACTAGTGGAAATGTTTATTGTAGATATCTGTGATTTGATTACAACTAGTCAACTGTCACCATTGACTTTTATTGAAATTCAATTACAGATGTCTATAATTGCATTACAGCGCATAATAATTCCAAACTGATCGAAGTCAAAATGTACGTACATATCCAAAATGATTATGATAGTTCGGGGGATATATCCGAAAATTCGATCAGTAATTCTCGCTATGTGGACATTGGAGCATGTATGGAGCGTAGTTCATTCTGACTGCATACACACTCTGTGTTTGACTTCTTCCACTCTGAAACTAATTTATGGCTCAAGGGTTGCCAGCGGAAAATAGTGGCCATTTTCATAGAGCATCAGCACATGTTGAGTATTCATGAGATAGACATGGACTATTTAAAAGTTGACGATTGTTCATATCTGCTATTGGAGATTTAATTTCCACTAGTCAAAATCCTTCTATTTTTTTTCATTTGGAAATTTAACGATATTGTTATTCGTGAAAAAGGAACAACTGATATATTTTATTGAATTTGAGATATCTGTAAATCAGTTTTGATGAGTCAAAATGTTAAAAGGGGTTGCTATTGTTGTATTGGATCATAGCGGGTTAACTGTAACTACTGGTGAGCGTCCCTCATGTTCACAATAGCTTTTATTTGAGGCGTCAATGGCAAACTAAGTTTTAAAATCCATCAGTGATGCATCCTGTGAGATAGCCGAGCACAGTGTTCCTTCTATCCATCAGAACATCTATAACTCACCAGTGCTTTGTCTCTCTCTGCTCCCTCACCAGGTGCCATGTACCACAAACATTGTGTCTCTTTCTGTAAATGTCCTGTCATGTCTGAATGAAGCTGTGAGGAACAATAAAAGACACCCACTCAGCCTGTCTGCATGACAAAAAGCATCACTTTAACAGCAATGCAACATATCCTCATACAACGGTTTGTATGAAAAGTTATTTTGTTTCTTCCTGTAAAAGTCCAGCAACATGAGCAATGAGTGGGGCCTCGCAAGCCCCTGCAGTGTTTCTGCCACAAAACTATTGCTTAAGTTTAGGAAAATATTGGGCTTGGGTTTAAATAACTACAGGTATTGAGAAAGTGCATGACAAATTATTCAATGTTGACTTGTGATTCCACAGAGTTGTCACTGTGTGTAACTGATTATGATTCTGTGGACTACAGTACCTACAGTACTTGAAAAGTTTTTAAAAATGCCCAACATTTAGCAACATGGAACAGTCTATTTTTTTACTCTCAGCTTGGGTAAGAAAGGTGTTTCGACCTCAACATGACATGAACCGAGCTCCTCCAATGTAAGTGTTGATGGGCTTCACACACACACAGGTGAATTGCTGCAAAGTGCTAATGAAATGCACAGCACAGGCCAGACTACTCAGCTCAGGGCCCTGCTGGCTGGGAGGGAAAGGGGGAAGTCTTGCTTCCTTACACAATAATTCATTCCCGTTCACGACGGCTCCGGAGTGAGGAGCCCCGGCAATAGGGGAGGCATAAATCCAGGCTGAAATCTCTCAGATTGCATCCGAATAGCCCTTTAAACAACCTGTATGGCTGTCAACTTGACTCATCGGAACAATCTATCGTCTGACGCGTGCCATGTGAGCCTCCTTTGCAATCAAAGATAACGACGACGGCAGGTAAATGGACTGCATTCCTAAAGCGCTGTTCTAGTCTTAGCGCCTCTCAAAGAGCTTTACAACACAAGCCAGCATTCATCCATTCACACACATACTCTGGTTGCAGAGGCTACCTTACAGGATGCCACCAGCTCATCAGGAGCAATAGACATTCACAGGCACACTCTTCACACTTGGACAAGTAGACAGCAGGGGCCAGGGATCAAACCATCGACCTTCTGATTAGTGAATGACCGCTGAAACTCCTGAGCCACAGCCACACCTCCTGGCAAATGTTTTGAGAGGCTATTTCCTCCCTTGCTTTAGCACCAATCAACATAGTATACAAGGAAATACATTATTACACACACACACACACACACACACACACACTCTGACTCGTTTGCTTGTCATCTCTCAGTGAAAGATTTGTCAAGGTCACAACTAAAGAGAAAGTGAGTGGGCGTTTCTCATGTAGGCAACAGTGAAGCAGAGCAGATGACAACGTCTGTTAATGTTCTGCATATCATCTTCTTGTAACGCGGTCACGGCTGCCTCTCAGCCTCCAGTGTCTTCTTATGCGCCGCACACTTGGAGAGTCTGGAGCGTTTGCTGTTTCTGTGAACTTCCCAAATATCGCAACACCTCAAAGTGTTTTCTTGTTTCCATGTGATGTCAGCCGGAGCACATAACACAATTTTGGCATTCTCCAGGAGGCGTTTGCTGACTTAACAGCAAATGGCATTAAAGTGCACTGTTTGAGAATATCTTGTATTGCAGTTTAAGAGGCACTAATTGAAATTTGAAAGCTGGCGATAAACTGAATTGGATATCTCAAACCTATTAAGGAAGGTAAATTGCAAGCGGGCAGTTTTTCTGCAAAGACCTCCACACATCCCAATCATTGATGCCAGTATAAACTGAACGTACTAGTGTGGCAGCTTGGCTGTTTTGTCATTTTGCCCACATATTTCAGTGGCTCTAATAGGTCCGGTGTTGCTGAAACTGATGTGTCCACGAGAAGTACAGAGCCAATAAGAACTTTGTTGTCAGGATTACAAATGCGGTTGTGATCTTCCTGAACCAGAGCCAGAAAATAGCTGCATCCTTGAAAATACTCTAACCACACAATCAGTGGGACCATTCCGATCTACTTGGCTCGGTTTGTTAGAAACTTATATTATTAATAATTGATCAAATCAAACAGCTTAGTGAGAGATGGGGTATGCATTTCTTTATGCTTCTCAAGTGAAGCATATCAAAGAAGGTGAACGCCTCCTGGTAAAAACTACATTATTAATAAAATAAGTATATATTTTAAGTTATGTGGCACTCTTGTGGCAATTTTTTAATGAAAAGTGCGTTACAAATAGAATGTATTATTATTATTATTTATATATGAAACGTTAAACATTATATGTTTAAATAAGTCAACATCGATTCTTGCTTTCACATTGGACACTAACAGGTGTCTCCTGGGTGTCCTGTTTGTCTGACCCGTCCATCCCCCCCGACTCCTATAGACCAGGCTGGTAGTTGATAGCCTATACATATAATTAGAAATAATGTAACATACAATGTTGCTGAATATTTACCCCCCAAAACAAAGTATCGTGCATATTGGAACTAGAGAGGCTCAACCATCAGAGGAGCATCAAAATGTACACCCAAACATGTGAAATAGTCATCCAAGCACACCCACATACAGTCTCTGTGACACACTTGCATTTTACAGCAAGTGGAGCACGTCCATGTAGCCATTAGGGGAAAGCAGCCAGGTATGCTCCTGCCTTCTTACAGTACTTGAACAGCTGTGTGTCGACTGCGGCTGTGTGCTTCATGTCACACGATACCCAAGTGCCATATGGCACAGTTTCAGCCCCCCCCCCCACCTTAATGCCCATTTAATAGGATAAATTAAACTCATTTCTCTGTCCCTTTGGTGTGGTCCAAGAAAGAAAAAAAGGAAAGTACACATTCTTAAACAGAAAATAAATGATGGGGAAACTTGGGGCTCATTTTTCCTGTTCAGTGGCGAATCTTTGCTGTAGCTGCTGCTAATGGATGTTGCAATGCTTTCTAATGGGGTGACCTCACCATTCTTTCAGGTTACTTTGGTCTTGTACAGATTGTTGGTAATTGTCAAGCATGCAGAAGGTCGTAGTTATGATTTGTATTTGCATGAAGTGTGTGAAATGATAAGTGGGGAAAATGATGGCTTGTATTTTGCAAATCTTTGTGAAACAAATCGGTTTTTGCTTGTTCCCAGCTCCATATGATCAGGGACTTTTCTAAGAGGTTCACATAATCATTACAGTCCAGCAATCAATGAATTGCACACAGGACTGACCACACAGAGATTTGTATCTTGGAAGGTCAAACCTAATATCAGTATAACAGCAACATATGCTCTTAGCCGGGCACTCTACTCTTTCACCAAGAAGGCTATTCTATTTTCATCTCATTGTCCTTTATTTGAGTACTCAAATAAAGTGGGATATAAGTGCATTGCAATAAATAGACCCAAAAAGGAGCTAGGGAGTTGAAAAGAGCAATGGTTGCTGACTAGGACCAAGTGGATTGTTGATCAATGTGAAAAAAAGTCTGGAATAGAATTCAAATTCTTGCCAATGCTGTTGGCTCCAGCATGCTCCATTATGCACAGATATCTTTATTCTGGGGGAGCACAGTGCTTTGTAGGCTGCACTGGGATATTATGTTTCATTAGTTCTTTTGTTTTATCTAGATGGCCTCTGCACACATCAAAGTAGCTTTAGTCCAGCATCATGCAACCTGAATAAACCATGAATAGCCAACGTTGCAGAAAATCTTATCCGCACATGTTCCATTTAAGGTTTTGTTTTAATGATCAATCCAATGTTTTATACCAGAAATATGACGGCTGATGACGGCGGGGCTTGCTGGTTATTTCTCTCTCTCGCTCACCTTGGGTAGATTTTCCGATAGCTTTGACACAGCAAATAGGATCTCTACTCACACTCTCAATTGTATCTGCCAGACAAGGACATATTGATCTGTGTTTGCTTCTAAATCTAAGTTGCACAAGAAAGGTATTACAGTTGAATTTATTCAGCTGCCATACAACATGGTGCACAGTGGGTAGCTTCAAAAGCACGGTTTTGCTTATTTTGGGTGAACTGTTTGCCATTGTTGGGCGCGGAGGGCACTGTCACTCGTCTGTCACTTTGAAATGTTGGTGTGGCAAAAGAATAAAATAAAATAAAAAAGTGAAGCAATTTAAAAAAAGCCACCCTATTTCCTTCCGCTGCTCACACTGCATCCACATTACCTGAGGGTAGTGGTTAAAGCTGTGCTCGTGACAGCTTGTGGATGAAGCAGCTCTGGGTGTCTTTATTGCTGTGCTCCCTGTTTGTGTGTTATTTAGCAGCAGCTGGCCTATTGGCCCTGTAAAGAGCGCCTCCCTCTGGCGCGTTCAGGTTCAATAGAGCCGTCTGCACCGTGCTTCCATCGTTCGTCTCCCAAGGTCAGAGTGCCCTCAGACACTCACCGTGTGATTAGCCAGAATATCACACACAGTGTTATCCAGGGCAGACAGAGGACTTGCCATCAGCAGGCGAGGGATGTGTGAGCAGTCTGGATGCTGTCCCTTTCTCATACATCTTTGGTTGAGATTGAATTTAAATGTCTGCATGACATTATCTCATGATAATGCACCTTTGACAAAATTGATTGCTGTTCATTATGATGGATTACATAACTCAAGCAAAATAATTGAGTTTTTATATTCAATTTTTTTAAAATAAATGCACATAATTATTATTTTAATTTTACATTTGCATTTTTATTTGTTCTTTCTTAAAAAAGTAATTAGTTTAATTGCTTCGGACTGTTTTGCAGAGATGTTAAATATGAACATTTTGTATGGACAATGAATATTTTGCAGATATTCCTTTATTCAATATAAAAGCACATCTTATATATTAATATTGATTAATTATTGATTGTACATTCGTGCCATTTTGGTAATAATTAGTACTGAATGCACTTTTATTCCAATAATAAAGTACAATGGATCAGAAAGAGACTGAGGATGGAGCTCTTTAGTTTTAGTTCAGGTATAAAGTGGAAACCTGTCATGTTTTGCTTTACTTACTTTTATTATGGCACACTCTTTAGTGCAATGCATTCCTTGCTCTGGTGATGCCACCTAGCCTCTCCCAGAGATCATTTGTCTTCTTATTTTTTCTGTTCATTTTTGTTCAACCTATATTGCCCAATTCAGGTTTAAGTCTTTCCATGCCATCTGATTCCCAAGAATGTACTGGGACTAAACTAAACACTGAAACTCACCTGGAAATACGCCAGCATCCGTACATCCATTCAAACAATCAGGGACCACATAATAGAATCCCCTTTAAACCAAAAGAGGTCCATGAGCATGCAGCCATAACTGGACACTCACAATGTTATGCAGTTTGCTGCAGCAGACGGCAAGGAGCCATGGACAGACACAGAGTTGCATACACTCACACATTCAGTCACACAGCGGCACACTCACTCCTGCGCACACAGGACCGATCTCATTATCTTCTGGCGGAAGGCATTGACATGTTTCATATTCTACTAATATCATATAATATTCCACTACATTGTAAAAGTACAGCAACTGTATTTTTATCTTGCGCTCACTGTAAGCTTATTCTAACAGGTATCATTATATTAGTATTATATTATTATCTATTATTATATCATTATAATATTTGAATTCAAACTGGAAAGAACAGCAACAATACAGCACGGACAACATTCCTTCACTAAATATATGTTTAGCAAAAAACGTTCTGCAAGTGCATCTCAGTTAATAACACAAAGACAATACTTGGTTTATTACTATATTAGAACATCTCATGAAACCAGTGCAGAAAGCTGAAATAATTGCATTGGTCCAAAATATGTAGCAGACCACCAGGAAAGCCCTCATCCACTCAGCCAGCCTGTCCTTGCTGGTTCCCATGTATTTTGTCATTGTTACGCACTGTATTAAGGAGCTTCCACCCAATCAACCTGTGAAGCTACATTGTAAGTCTGGACAAACTGCAGCCTTCTATGTTGGGCCTCCAGCACAATCACTGAGTTTTGTTGAGCAAATCTATACACCATATATCCTGACTGTAACTGCTGCCACATGAAGAAGCAGGGACAAAAAAAAAGACAGGACCAGGACAGGCCCCAGAAATCAAGCCTTGGGGATGGATCCTGGCTTGCAGGAATCACATGAGGCAGAGGAAGCACTATACTTTGTAAAAAATGGCCATGGGAATTGCTTGATTATGATTGGATGACAGAAACTCTAGAACAGGATACTTCAGGTCAACGGTAAAAAACGGACCAATTTTTTAGGCCTCTGCTCGAAAATTGCATACCCATACTAAAAAGAGTATATCTCTGCAGCCACAAGGTCTATTTGAATAATGTTGGTGTTATAATAAAGGGAACACTTGTGAGATGTGTTCAGTTGTGTAAATATCAGTGTATATGTTACTGGTTAAGAGTAAATGAAGATGGGACAGAGCACAAATTGAAAGGTTTCAGGTTCGTCAAAAAAAAAAGCACTTACAGGATTATTATTTCTTTGGAATAATGCAGCTACAGGTCTAAACCTCTCCGAAATCATAGCACTATATGTGAACAGTCTCTCTGCAAAGTTTGACTTTGTTAAAGTGAAGCAGAACACAATTAGAGAGGTTTTAGTACAGAGAGTTCAGGCGAGGTCTCCAAAATGGTCATTTTGGCACCATCTGTGCCATTTGCATTTTCTCATGTACCAAACTATATATTTCACTTGTATATCACTGATGGTGTTCAATACATCCAAATGTTTGGGCTTTATTTTGAAAGCCAGAATCCTCTCTGAGTCCTCTCTGTGTCTCTCTGCGTAATGAAGCTTTGCGTAAGTTCATGCAGGACATGGAAGTCATACGCCGCCAGCTGTAACCAGCTGACAGCCAGCCGATTGAATCGTAGCTTCCAATCGGCCACGCACCAATCACAGCCCACTCTCACTTCAAGGAGGTTTATTTAAATATGACTCCCTCCTCACTGATTCATTTTACATCTACGCTGCTATAGACCGCACTGCGGCGAAGCTTCGCCTCCTCCACCCCAGCCTCCACCTTTTTAGTTCATCTTCTGGCAAATGGTTGAAACGTATTTAAAAAATGTACTTCTGGCTCATTCCTGTAAACCCGTGGAGGTTATTGCTCGGTGCTCCCCGTCTTAGCTTGGTATCGCCAAGTTTAACTGTATTTCCATTTGTTGCAATAAATGGTTAAAATCTATGACGAATTCCTGGCTGAACTGGAGTTTTTCTCGATGTGAGACCCCTGTGAGTACGCAGGGCTCTATCTCAGCAACCCATTGGTCGATTTCAGTGATTGACACCTCATTTGAAGCCTTAGAGCCAATATAATTTAGCTATATCAACCAAAATGAGATTGACAGCACTGTTAGCCAATCAGAATCAGCAGGGCGCCGCCCTGTGAGACATACTTGGTTGTGACGCAAGGCGATTCTCAGACTACCTGCTTGGACCCACAGCCACCTAGAAACGCCCGGAATGATTTCAGTGTAACACAGGACGTAGGTCTAACGTATTTCAGTCTGGAATTACCGGGAAAATAAACATATCGATGAAAAACAGCAAAGGTAAGAGAAATTTTACAACTATCGTTTGATGAAGCGATTTCTGTTGTTGGTGTTCTTTGGCTCAGATCTCGATGAGGCTTTGTTGTAGCTGGATTTGTCTGCTTTCTTTTGAGGTATCGTGTGTGCGTATTGCATAAAATACCACAGCTGTAGAGACAGAAATGTGGCGAGTGGGTTGACTAGGTGGCGCTATATGGATTTTGATATTTGGTCATTTATTTAGTTGGTGTTTGAGTTGTGTTTGGAGCATGTAAAGACAGCTTACATATTATTGTAGTCCAGGTTCTGATGTTTAATCTGATGTGCAACATCATATTTGTTCGTGATAAGTGCATTTTTTCCGACGGTATATGCTAAACTTTCTCCACAGCCCCCAAAAAAGGGGGCGTTCGGGCTTAAGTGGCATCGCTCTCAGTGTGCTGCGTATATTAAACTGTAAGTGGGATAATTCCAGAGCCCCGAGGCTCTGCCTGCGACTCTGCGCCTCGCAGATACTGTGGATACTTGGATTCTATTTTATTTATTTTTTATTATTTTTGTGTCACATTGTGTTTTTTATGCTTTTAAATGTCTGCTCTGTTTAAGCACTTTGTGATATTACTGTCTGTGAAAAGCGCTATATAAATAAAAATTCATTCATTCATTCATTCATTCATTCATTCATAATACACCCTGAGACGTCCCGATGAATGGAAATTGGGTGCTCTTCATATTTTACTGGCAATGTGTCACTGTTCTAATGTCTATTGACCTGTTTTGTCTTTTGACTTCCAGTCAGGCCATTCCCGACTATAGTAAACACAAGTGAAACGTCTTTAGTCTCATCAGTTCTTACAGCCTGCTAGACGTTTCTCAAAGCTGGAAACACACTTCCACATTCATGAGGAGATCATGACCTGACACCAGCACAGATATCAGATTAAATGACAATCTGTACTGTTAAATTACCTGAGACATTAACTAGCTTACAACTAACTCACATGACTTTTTAAAAACACTTTAAGAGCCATGATGCATAACTCATAAATCTGTTTGATAATGAGGGTTATGAAATTATTAACATATTTACATTCTTTGGAAAGGTACAATCACTAAATCAGCTAAAATGGCTGGAGGCTGATTCATTAACATGGATTAGAAAATAACAAGGATATGTATACATTTTTTATTGAAGCTGTTATGATATAATCATGAACACAAGTCATATACATATATTTATTCATACAGTATTGTGAAATTGGTCAAATATTTGGTGCAAGGTGCTCACAAGCAAAAGATGTCCACATGCACAATATTATATTACTAATTACTAATATAATATTACCAGCTCGGTAGAAGAGAAGAAAAAAGACCAAATAATGGAGTCGAAGTACTTCCTTGTTGCTGACATTCATGAGGTCAATAGTGCTCTAATGTTTGTTCCAAGCAAATCACTGCATCACCTCCGGTCCTCCTTCACATATAGCTGTGTGTTTATTCATCACTCAATACATCCCTAAAACATGTGTGTGCAGCTTAGTAAGCACTCATATCACACAGCCTTTGACACCGTTTCCCTGAAAAGGTACATCTCAGGATGTTGCAGACAGTAAAATGGAGAGGGGGTGTAATGTGATTTGCTTCCTGGGGCCTTGAATCCCTGTGTGATGGGCGAAAAAGAAGCCCTGTCACATATCACAATATTCTTTACTTATCAAAAGAGTTAATTTAACTTATCTGTTCCACTGCAAATGCATTTCTAGGATGCCTTAAGACTTCCTCTGATAGGAAAAATTTAACGTATCCCTGAAATGATCCCTGACTAGCTCCACCGCCTGCAGACTATCTGGATGGGAAAGGGTAGAAGAGAAAATCTCAAACCACAAATACATTGATGTTTTAAGCCACCTGAGCAATGGCTGTGGGATTGATCGAGCTGGGGATGACCAAAGCGGCGGCTCTGTTGGTGGTGACTGTCCATCCCAAAGGGAGCAACACAAATAAATCGATGTTTCCCACTCGCACCGGGTTCCCAGGGCTCTCTCGGTCAGGGCTGAGGTTTTCCCTGTCACGCTCTGACAGATTTCCACAGTTGACACCGACAATCTGTCCTCCCCCAGATTTGGATTGATGTAATGATCCCACTCTGTCTCGTTGCAGGAGGATGCTGCAAGTCTTGAGTTATTTCATTTGCCATGCACTGAGTGGGTGTGACACAACTCTTAGCATTCATTGTCTTATGTAACATGACAAGACATATTGTTGTAGAAGAGTCTGGCAAATTAACAACATTTAAAGAGGTTTATTTCACTGGCAGCTATAGAAGGCTGTTGATGGATGAAGTGGTCCAGTCCTCTCTGTTACTGTGAATGGACTCTGCTTTGATGTTTTTACTATTTGGTTAGAAAGGAACTGTATAATTGTCTTTTCTCTGATGCGTTGGTGCTAATACGGCTCATCTGAGTTTGGTAGCAACGTGTGCTGTTGCGTGAATAAGACACTGTGAATACATTTCCAGTGGCCTTCCGGTCCATTTGGAAATGCCAAATGTTTCCTGCCATCAGTGCCTCACTTAGCAGTGCTGGAATCAATTCAAATCTCGATTTCCACTTTTTACCACCGCTGAAGAGGTCAGAGGTCTGTCCACTGTCTGACAGTGTCAGACAACACACACATTGGAGCAGCTCGTCAATCAACTGTATTTTTTAAACCCTGAGGGAGAGATGATTGCTTCCATCTCTTTGGTAGCTGTGTTTCTCACTGGAGCTGTTGGAAAGCTGTCAGTTTTAATGTGAGCCAAGTGTATAACACAAATGAAATGCAGGACATATTTAAATAGAAACTCAATAGATGTACAAAAAGAATAAACTTCATGTGACAGATTAAAAGAGTCTCCGGTAGTCATTATGAAAAGGCTGAGTTATAAATATACATTGCAATTAATGGGCGGCTTTGTTTCTTTTTCATTCGAGTGTTAACATAAGATCTCTGAAGATGTTCACGGTGATAGTTATTTTACTGCCTGTGCACACAACTGTCACGCCTTACTTTGGACACATACAGATACTTCAGAGACCAACTCTCTTGTTTGAATTGAAAAGAAAAAAGAAAAAAACAATGTGCCAGCATTGCACTGTAACTACTGACAATACAGTATGCAGTTTAATGCAATACATTAGGAGGGAACTCTGCATCCTGTATGTATTTCCACTGCATGCTCATCATATGAAGTGGAGCTCGCTTGGGTAACATTTGTATAAGATTACTAAAATGTTGCGCTCAATGGGCTGCATTAACTTTCTTCATGTTTATAGCCCTATCGATGTTCATATGACATCAGTTTCATTTCAGTCAGCTGATCTTTGCAGCCTGCCTCCAGGATTCAGGCTCCCTCTCCGATCTATAACGGGCTTTGCAGCCAACTGTCTCCACTCACATCCATTGTAGTTGAAATCCAATAAGTGTTTATACTCCATTTCAATTGCGCAGTGCTTAGCATAATACACGAATTAAAGGTACTTCACTCATGATAACATTTGTGGATTAAGGCACAATAAAATGCATTGTTGTCAATCTTCTTTATAGACTATCATATTTATTACTTGCTCGTTGCTTACATGAACTGCGTTTCCTTCCGGGTCCATTATATTAATAAGGCTGCAGTACAGCCTGTACTGGATTGGTGCAGTCCCCTCCATCTACACCAAGCAGTCACAATGGGATGCATTCATCAAGGTACACAGACACTTACCGGTATACAGAAAACATTGTGAATGTGTGCAATCAAACATGTTTCATCAAAATGAACGCGTGTGTGTGCATGGTGATGAAGGAACAGCACAGTGAGGCTCACTGACGTGTTCTTCACTGTGACACTGAGGAAGAAGATACACACACACACACACACAATACTTAGTAGGATTTATTCATTCTTTGTGTTAGTCTTTTCATGGGATTAGATGACAATAAGAAAAATATAGAATGTCACCAGACTGATCCTTTAAGGAAATAAATAACTTTTTTCTACTATGTACATATGGAAGCACAATTTTTTTAACAACCAAACATTGTTTGAAAGAAGATAAAACAAAGTGTGTATTCTTTCAACTGCTTACAAACATGCTTGCTCTCCTTGTTTGTGTCATGCTTGCAAATCTGCACTTTTTGCTCTGTGCTTAATTTACTTATCAATCACAAGATGCTGGAGTGTGGAGGGGGAGGTAATCTGCCGGGACAGGGAGCACTTATGAGATCGCTGTTCAACACAAGGACATCAGACACAGATAATCTCCATGCTGATGTGGCGTGTCAAAGGCTGCAGCCACGGAGCCTGTGCCTCGTGTCAATGCATAGGCAGGACAGTGTTTGTTTGAGATAACACTTGTGCTGCTGCTGCAAGAGTCAGCTTACATTAGTGGCTCGCAAGTACATTGATGGGAGACTCACAATTATTACTTTGTGTGGCAGTAGCCATATGTACATGTACAATTTCCTTTTTGAATTGAATTGAATAAATCATGTCTTTTTATATGTTAAATAGGCTGTTTGGCTGAGATTTTCCACTGATCATTGATAAATGCTGCATGTGACAAAGACCCTCTCCATTGCACACATTTGTGGACTGTTCAAGACAATAAGAGACTCAAAAACTGAGTTGAATGTTTATTGTAAGGTTCTGATATGGTCTCAGGAGTAATTATTGAAGGCCTGTAGAGACAAACATATTAGTTTGCTTATCTGTAACTTAAATGATTGAATATATGAATAGTGCTGTCAAATAACATGCATGTTCTTACTTACCTCTGCTGTGTCTGTGTAGCAGTTGTGTACTCTCGGTTGCGTTGTGTTTAATTCAGTACACGATATCTTTTGATGGCTCCAACCAGACGTTTATTCATCGGACAGAATATAGCATGAAAGCAGCTTGCTTCAGACTAGTTCACATGTAAATAAAATGACATTTCAGTGCAATATACCTGGTAAAAGACAGAACAGCTTCAGTGACTCTCATAGACAGCGTTGTGGTCACAAGCTCCAGAACACTGTTAAATCAAAAGGGACAAATACTTAAGCTAACTGTTGTTAGCATGTTACTCATGCTAAATGCTAAATTAGTTATCAGTTAAAACAATTTGCTCGAGAAATTATAAATTAAAACAATTATACGAACAAAAAGGGACTTCTACAGATATCTCTCTCTATAAATATATGTATATCAGACATCGAATGAGATGTTTCACCACGGAGCTTGTCACAGGTCGACCTACCATGAAAGCAGCTTGCTTCAGACTAGTTCAAGAAAGCTGGGCACACCACTAAAGTCTGCAAGCAGCCAGCAGAGGGCGCTGTTACACACCACCCACTTGTCTCCATGGGGAACTAATGATATGTTGTAAATTATATTTAAACAAGGAAATAATATGAAAATGATAAGAATTAGCAATAACTTAAATAATATAGTAATACTAGCAACCAATGGCCAGTGATGGCAAGTGGAATCATTAACTCTGTTACATCTGCTCTCCAAGGTGTTCGTCCTAAAAGAGTCCCCAGGGTACAAGACCACCATTTTATAGTTCCGGGAATGTACCATGTGGGAATTACTAGAGGGGTGGTAGGAAAATTGAATCCTCTGTTCGGGCTAGATATGATCTCGATGGTGAAGTTTTACCACCATAGAGATCATATAGAGCAGCGGTTCCCGAACTTTTTAGGCCGCGCACCCCCTTCTACATCCCGACCGGGTTCGCGCACCCCCCCCCCCCCCTCTTAATAAAAAAAAAAAAAGCAACAGAGCCTATTTTAGCCGCATAAAAATCGGACCAATGAGAGAACAGTTTGCTCGCGCGTGGCGTTTGTTTACAAGATTTAGTCCACTGTTAAATGTTGCAGTGTGAACACAAACCGAACAAAGGGGCAACTGCAACATTGTATCATATTAATCCCTGAATCAGAACAAAGCAAACGAACTACGGGTGTGACAACGCCCTGAAACACTGCAACAAAGTTTCAATAACTTTCAGTTACACAAGGCGTCACTTTTAAAGAGCAATACGGATGCGAGCACACACGCACAGGCTCAGAGGCAGATTATCACATTTAATTTACAATGAATGACCGACTAATGTTGCCAGGATGTCTTCGGACAAAGCATCGATGCGGCGCGACAAAGTGTTGTTGGACGCCGGGATCACGTCCAACTGTTTGCTTCTTTCTCCCCAATCATACATTCCACCATCTCTCTGGCAGCTGGCAAGCTCACGTCTTCGGCGATTGTGTGCGGTAACTGACCAGATATGAAGCCCGTAGTGCGTCATTTATAGACCCAACACATGAATGAGACTGCAGTTGTTTTTGGCTGTTTTGTAACTCCTCCAATTTTTCGACATAACAAATGTAAGGGGCTTTTGACTTACACTGGCATGCTTGGTGTTCAGGTGGCGACGTAAATAAGAGGGCTTCAGACAGCTGTTATCCTCCTCTTTTTTCACCTTGACTCGATGGGCCGATGTGCTCCCGATTTGTCTGTGCTATCCCTTCCTCCTTTTCGGTCTCCTCCGTCTCATCTTCCTCTGACTCTGGCTCGATTTCTTCTCCCGGTCTCTCCCCAACGCACCTCTCCGTTCCCCTCGCCTCCGATTCCTCTCTCTCTCTCTCTCTCCCTCTCTCTCTCTCTCTCTCTCTGTCCCTCTCCTCTTTTAGGACTGATGGCTTCAGATGTCCCACCTGACAGTTTCCCCGATTTCAGCCAGTTTAGCATATTTAAATTAATGTTGCTGAATGCATGAAGTTCGCTGTTAGCTGACGTTAGCTGCACAAGCTAGGCTGGCTAGTGTGTACGACTGGCGGCAGGCGCAAGACTGCTGGAAGGAGCTCAAGTGCATTTATTTAATTGTACGTTTTTAATTTTAAATCTTACAAAAGGGGATTTTTATAATTCATGTTTTTATTTTGTGAAAAATCCCACTTTTTAAATAATTATTATTATTTTTTTTATATTTAATATTATTACACCATCAGACCGCCATTACACTTTTCCTCTTGCGCACCCCCTAAAGGCAGCTCCACACTTTGGGAATCCCTGATGTAGAGAATTGACCTTTAGAATGTTAGGAGTCTATTTTAATGTATTGTTGTAGATTAGGGGATTGTGTGGTAGAGTGAGGGGCGGAGTCGCCTATCTTGCAGTGATGTGGAGGTCCTCGTTAGTGGCAGGCTATATAAGGCTGCCATGATTACATCTAGTCGGTCGCTGCCAGGACCACATGCTGCCCGTGGTCCCTGGAAAAGTTATGCTATGTATTTGTTTGTTGTTTTTGTTGGTGAAATAAACACCTGGTTGGGTACACGTACTCTGTGTCCGTCCTCCTACTTCCAAAGTCCGGCCGCTGCGTGCCAGCCTAACGCTGCTCACACACCGGGCGCGTTTTTTGATTGATGCGCGTCGAGATTACATACAAAGTCTATGCACAGACGCGATGAGACTGGCGCGCCGCGATTTTTAATCTCATCGCGTCTGTGCATAGACTTTGTATGTAATCTCGACGCGCGTCAATCAAAAAACGCGACCGGTGTGTGCGCAGCATTACACTGCATTAATGATTGATTGAAAAAATACCAATCTTGGTATTGATCCTAGTTGAGCACAAGGCATTAACCCTACGATCGTGGTCTTTGAGACACTCAGGTTATAAATGATGATCTGCTTTTTGAAACGTTATAAACCACACTCGGTTGGAGTATATGGCGCCTCAAAGGCAACCATCCCAGCTGTTTTAATGGCTGTTAGCCGATGTGTGCCCTTGGGTTCAACGCAACTCTTAGCTATGAGCACAATGCAGAGAGGACATCTGTAGGCCTAATGTACTCCAGGAGAGCAAAGGGATGATACTGCAGGTTAGCTGATATTTATGAATGTGATTTTTAGATGTGAGGGGCCGTTGGTGCCTGAAAAGAGCTGAATGATGTGTGCATCTCATTCTGGCTGCATCCAGCACAAATTAAGCCCTGCTTATGCCATCTACTCCTCTGCTTTCCAGGCGGATATCCATACTTAAGCTTCAACGGCCCCCTCCATCTAGTCCCTTTTTCAGATGGTGGAATGCAGCTATTCCGCCTTTCCACTCTAACAATCGCTCTGCATGTAGCTAGGGGACACCACACAAGCCCTTAGGGGAGGAAATTGATCCCCTTGCATGTATTCTTCTAGTCCGTCTCAACTGTCACTGAACAAATGCATCCTTTGAGCTTTCCCATGTCCCTGTCTTTAAAAGGAATAAAACTGACTGGCAGACTGCTTTTTTTTTGTCCTTCTGAGTTGTCACCTTTCTGTGGCTTTCTGTGTTGGGTGAACCTTTGACGAGCTCACTGCATCCACTGCATTCATCCTCTCAGTTTGAAGGGAGCACACTGGCACAGAATCAGGAAGAATTAAGGCTGGCGCCCTTGCCCTCCTATTGTGAAGCGTATCAATAGAAAACTGGTAGCACAACATTAGCAACCAGGCTAATGCTGCAAAGTATGTTGCCATGAAAAGGAAGCAACACAGATGTGAGCTGTTGAGAAAACGAGTCTCTCTCCATCTTCCTCTGCTTCTTTGAATCTCCTCACACACTCTAAACTTGGGTGAGCTGAGTTCTCATGCACCGTCATTATCAGTGAAAAAGGTATGACAGAAATGTTCAAATAATTCAAAAATAACAAGCTTAATCTTCCTAATGGACAATTTGGAATGCAAATTCTAAAAAGGGTAACTGTACCATGTGGGGATGAGAAAACGAAAAAGAGACGAGCGACTTGTAAGTATTGAATAAATAATTATTTGCAGCTCTACTGTCCTCTAGGGGAAAATTGAGCACATCACAACCTACCTCCTCCGTAGTGTCTGCAATAGCAAAACTGTTCGACAGCCCAAGGACATTTTGAGGGCTCGTGACTGCACGCTGAAAGACGACTCCTTCACATTCCTTTATTTTAATGTTTTCATTCCATCTCTCTTTCATTCCCTTTATTCACTTCTTTAAGATAGTCTTTAAGATGCTCTGGCATTCCTATCAAGTAGAAAGCAACATGCAGGGTGAGATGTTAGTACACATTTTACAAGGTATGTGCAGCATGACTCGTTGATCCCCTCAGTCAGTCTTCAGACTCTGGTTTGTTGTTCTCTTTTGATTTACTTGCTCCATCCATCTACATTTTACCTGCCTGAACGTTCAGGCTGCCTCACATCTTTGTTTACCTGAGGAGAAGCAGAGCTCCCTGACCTTAAGAGAACATCGTTTCTGACTCAAGCTGTATAAGGTGGAAATCACTTGCCTGTCCATGCGTTTCAGTTGGGTCAGTTTTAATTGTTCTTTCATGTGAGGTAGTATTAGTATTGGCCATGTTTCTTGTTGTCTGGAGACAGAAACAATAATACTATATCCAAAAAGACAGCATAAAACAGCTGAGTCATGCTATATGTTCACCATGTCAGAATTTATTCTGCAAAGGCGTTTTCCATGATCCATTTAGCGCATCAACTCTTTTTCAACAAAGACAAAAAAAACACCTTTTTGAGTGTCATTTAAAAACAAATGTAATTAAGGATCATCATTTTCATCCAGCTTTTCCAATGCCATACTTCCAAATGTGCATACATTAAGTAAATGGGCACAGGGTTAGGGAATATCTATTTAATTGCAGGGTCATGAAGACTTGACATTCATAGCAGCTGCTTTCTGAATCTTTTTGTAAAAATGATTTATACTAATTGACAGTGGTGTATGAAGTACCCAAAAGCATACTCAAGTAAAAGTAAAAGTCACCTATTAGACTACTACTTGAGTAAAAGTCTTAAAGTATCTAATATTTATTGTACTTAAGTATCAAAAGTAATTTTCTGATATTAATAAATGTACTTAAGTATTGAAAGTAAAAGTACAAGTAAATGCTGTTAATAAAAAAGCAAAGGGTCAGAAGTTTGAGAATTATGAAGTTTATTCTTTTAAGTGCTGTGGCACCATGACCAAGGACATGGAGCTGTGTTGAACATAATTGTGTTGGCTGTGATCCATCCAGGAGCAACAATGTTCAACATAATATATTGTACATAAGTATACTTTTGCATCTACTATGAACTTATCATCATAATTCTCCGAAAAGCAATATGACACTATGAAGGAGTTGTAACAGTGCGTTTATAAGTCTGCTCATTAGACTAGAGGATGTAGAGGACAAATGCATAATATTATGTTCAGCAAAAAATATCCACTTGATACATCAGGTCAGTGTTTAGAGAAAGGACGCCTGCCTTGTAAACTCCTATGGGCCTGATTTGAACACAATAGGCAAAGGTTTTGTTCAAGCTGAATCTGCAATTGGGCGACTGCTGCCATCATAACTCCATCTGATCATCCACAACATGACTCAAATATCAAAACATGATCAATACTAAAGCAGCACCGAAAGTAACAACCCAGTCATTACTTGAAACTGAAAAATGTCCTGTTCATCTTCAAAAAAAGCTCTTCTTGGGCTGAAGACTAGTCCTGCGATGCTAAATAGCCATCCACAGGCCACTGAGGCAGGTAGAGGTGTGTTCAGCTTCAGAGACAGCTTGCACTCAGCTGGGAAGGATTTCCCTAATGCTGCGCTCTCGCGGCTCCATGGTGTGGTGGCTAGCTATAGCTAATGTTAGCCAACTAGTGCTGCACAACTGTCAACACTTCCTCAGCTCACTAACTCGCTAGCGATCCACTGGTGTTGGTCTTCGTCACCACCGTCCTTTGTTGCGGGAGTAGCAGGTGCTTCCATTTCTGCTTCCATCATGAAATCAGTAGAAATCAGTAATCTCTCAGTAGTTTCAAACTGTTCTTCATGTTCAGGTTGCTTTAGTGGATTTGGTGCTTTTCACTGTTAAGCATTGTGTAATAGTGATACTCGTTACCCAGAGAGGTAGATATATACGTTTCTAAAACTTTACGCTTCTAAATAAAAACCTGCTACCATTAGCTCCACACAAAACAATAGACCCGCTTCTGTAAACAGGATGAAATATTTTGTCATGATGTAGCATAAGTTGAGGCAGAAAAAGTCTGACTAGCGGCAAAACCAGAGAGCGAGAGAGAGAGAGACACATCGACACAAAGAGAGCGAGAAAGACACACAGCGACACAAAGAGAAAAAGATAAGAGATAGGAAGGAAGCGATGTACCAAGATGGACAGATGTGTGACTGGTATAAAGCAGTCACACATCAGATGGCAAGTCTGTTACAGCTGTAACAGGCATCGCGACCACCACAATGACACAACAAAAGGTAAAAGCAAGAAAATACAACGAGGCGTATCTGTCCCTGGGCTTTACAAGCACTATGGACGGCCAAGAAGAGAGACCCAGTGTGTTGTGTGTCTAAACATACTGAAGGCAGACAGTATGAAGCCCACTACATTAAAGACACTTGGAAACACCACCACGATCATGTGAACAAACGCCTTGATGTTATTTTCTTGTTTGAGAGAACCTGCTGTTAAATGTGAGGAAATATACGTTGTTTCCACTTAAAATAAATTAAATTAATTTTATTTACAGGTTAATGAATAGTCTGAAAGCAATTGACATGTAGGAATATGAATGTGATCTATGCAGAGAACGCACTGAGTAACTTCTTGTCTTTGATCATTATTCTATTTGTAGGATTCTTTATTTTCTTTCACACTAATTCAGTTTGAAAACAACCTGTTAAATGAGGAAATGTAAGTTGTTGCACTGTTCCTAACTTCAGTTTTAACATTTGAAGTTCATTTTACTTGAAGATATATTCAAGAATGTAATGCAGTTAATATGTCTGCACTGCTTGAAAGCAATCTAAAGTCCAATCTTTTTGGAAATTGATTTTATTATTGCTATTTCTTTTCAGTAAAACAAACTGAACAATAAACTGTGAAGTGATATGTACTTATTTTAGAAAGAACAAAGAAAAAAAAATAAGAAGAAAAACATATTTTATAGAGTTTATATATTATAATGCGATTCATTCAACACAAAGAAGGTACGACCCATTTGGGGTGGGTGGGGTCGGGTGCAGTGGGGGGGCTTACAATGTTCCTATATCATCAAAGGGGGGCTTGACAGAAAAGGTTTGGGAACCACTGCTTTAGACTAGCAATATTTTCTCTCCATGTCTCTAGCTTATCCTGAATGAGCAGTTGGCAGAGCAATTGACGTGGTATAATGTCAGAGAAGGTCCATGCAGGGCGGGAGGAAGGGATAAGGAAAGGGTCGAACAAACACTAGGAGTTGTGCCTAGTTTAAAGCTTAGCGTCATAGGGCAAGTGACCAAGCTGTGTTATTTGTCGTATTAGTGTGAGAATGTGTTGCCGTGAGCGGTGACCTCACTGCTGTGGTGGCTGAGGTTAGCAGAGGGCCAAGCTAAACGATGAGCTACAGTTTCTCTCTATTTCTGAAAGGCTTCTCTGATATTGTAGGTCACTAGAATCCCCCAACAACACAGCAAGATGACATTTTGGATGTGTAACTCCAGCTCACGACTCTGAGGTGATTCTCTGAGACTGTCCTTTGTTTTGCCTGGGGTCTATAGAGAGCACATGCTCTGTATTCTGCAGCAGCTTGGTGAACATTATACCACTGTAATTGTCCCTCACAAGTCATGTTATTTTTACACGTTCAGCTATGCATTTATCTTTCCTTAACCTTGCATTAAGACACATTGTATGTATGTACAGTATATTTCAAATTCCCCGACAGATCAGTGGTTCAGACAGATAATGCTCCATACCGCCTCTGCCACCCCTGCTTTCAAAGCTTTTGTAGCTTGGCAACAGCTTGGCTAAGTGGCTCTGAGCTGGAGCATGGGGGAGGGAGGGGTAATGGACCAGCATGTAGAGTTTCTTGCTCCCACGTGCCTCCCATTGTTATTGTCTGTCTAATTTGACATTGTTTAATTACGTAGTTGTGTCCTAACGACACATACATCATCCTATCAGTGAGCAAATGATATATGAGCGTGGCCGTTCTTCAGGGTTACCGGGGAAACGGAGTGAATGGATTGCGAAAATAATTTTGGATGCAAAATGCATGAAAATAGAAAATAACGGACTTTTTTGTTGTTTTGATAAGTGACCATGGTTTATGTGGGATGATGCCCTTTGAGGGTCCATTATCAGTAATTAATGGACGACGTAGAGGCCAGAACCGTCCGATGTGGGCATTATCCCTTAAGTCATAGACCGTCCTGTCACTAGCCAGTACCACTAGGTATCATGTTACAGCTTATTTCTCACTGCAGCCTCTGTGAATCTACATGTGGTAATTTACTGCATGAGGAGAGAGTGATTTCCCACCACAAAGACCCAGATCCAGCTCTCAGCAGTGGTACACACAGGTGAGAAGCCAATAAGAGACTTTGTTCTTGATGCTGCAGAATAGGAACTGTCACCATCTGTTCAGGGTTCCTGCTCAGTAGGGATAGTTCTCCATGTTGCATGCTTAACAAAGGAGCAACTAAATCTGAATGAACCATGGCAACAAAGCAGGGCTTAACAATAAGGATTGGCCACTTGGCTGGGGCAAGTAGAATGCCACTTCTGACTTCGAAATCAAGCAGCTCACTTGCTTGATCGGGCATCAGACTAATAGTGAGATGGGAAATGATGGTGACTATGGTCCACAGTGGGAGTTGACAATAACTATGATGGCAGGAAGAATCACCTATCAGCACCTGGCATCTTTTCTTTGTTTTTTCCAAGTGTTCTCAGGTTCAAAGATTAGTCCGTTTTTTTTCCATGAAATCAAGTTTGAACCACAATAGTTTTGCTGCGCCAGTCTGAAACATTATATAACTTTTAAAGATTGTGTTTGAACATTTTTATCATGAATATAATGCAATAATTATTGAAGTTTATCAACAGTTGCTGTGGATGAATACATTCAAAACGTCTGGTTTATTACTTTCCTCTCAAACTATAATTAGTGTGTGTAGAACGAGAGTGTGCATGGATTTATGTTTAAACATTAACTGTCAAATTAAATGACCTGCAAACTAAACCATGTTCAAAACGGTCCTCTAGCTTCTGTGAAAGTCATTGTCCTAATTCATGCCATGGTTTCCATAGATATTCCTCAGTCCTGGTCTCTATGTCTTTGTCTGTGACGGCCCCTGTTCCAAAGAGGATGTTTGAGCCACATCTCCCCTCTGTGTATGTGTATCCCCCCATGACTCGACTGAAGAAGAGAAATGTGTTCAAACTGTTTGAACTCTTGCTTTGCTGGCCTTTCAGTCCTTCCCGCTGTAGCTCTGATTGCACTGGGAGAACGACGTCCCCTTCGTGTTCTGTTGACTCTCTAAGAATATTTCAACCACTTTATTTCTTTAAATCAATCAATTTTGAAACAAGGAAGAGTGAGACCGTTTTCTGCACCAGAATTATGAAAAAAATGAAACTTTATTACCTTTTAATGAAAATAACATTTAAATTACAGACTGAAATAACTTTGAAAGATATTCCTTTTCCACAGAACATCATAAATGTATCATTTTAGACGCTTATCGAACAGTATCATTTGTATGAAAAATCATAATCCAAAAGATAATTATAGCTGTCAGATAAATGTAGTCAAGTAAAAAGTCATATTCATCTCTGGCACGAAGAGTAAAAAAGGAGCACTTAACTTAAATGACCTCACAAATGTGTACTTAGTGTAAGTACAGTACTTGCGTTAATGTACATAGTTACGTTTCACCACCGCTCGGCTAAAATACAAATATGTGTGAAAGGATGCTGTTGCTTTGTAATCTAACAATAGTCCTTCTCTGGTTCAGTCTTTGTCCCTCAGAATAGTGTTTCTTTCTTTGGAGGAAAAAAAAGAAGCATTGCTACAAACATCAAATAGGTCACACATTTCACATGCAATGAAACGGATTCTCGCTGTGCAAGACTCAGAGTAAAACTTTGTTTTTGCATCATCACACTGCCACTTCTCAAGTAGTGTGTGATTCCATTAAGAAAATAAATCGATACTGTGTCTCTTCCATTCGGCCTGACTGCATTCGCTCGACACAGCATAAATCTGGTCACCGGGCCAGAGCGCAGCCTTCGATCCTGCCTGCTCGAGTGTGTGGAAGGCAACAATGTGCCTCTTGAAATGATGCAGCAGATGTAGAGTGTGTTGATAAGCTGTGAGATCAGCAGGAGCTGAAGCGAAGGCGACAGCACGCCTCGTAGCTGTGTGTGAATACGGGCAGAAACCGCTGAGCAAGAGAGACGTTGAAAAGCAATGCAAGACTGATCACAAACATAAATCCATTTCAGGGTTTTCGGCTTTTGTCCAAAAAGAAAAAAAAACGATATTTTCGGTGAAGATTTTTCACCAGAGTGGGGGATTCTAATGCAACTTTAAAAGAGCCAACGCTGTGTAGTCCAGTGAATCTACTTCTTTATACCTCCAGCAGTAAATCTTCAATAAGACTGGCACGTCATCTTTTTGCTGAGCAGTGCATGCAGAGCACACATTTCTTTTTCATTTATCATGTATCAGGTCAAGTAGTCTAGACTGTCTTTGCAGAATTCCCAGAGTAAATCACATCCCTACTCCTACTCAATTCCCTTCTACACTGGATCAATCATAATTGACTGTTTTCTACTTAAAAAAAACACTCATCCTCTTCAGTGCATCATCATCTGCTTTGTCAACTCTCTCAATTGAGATTACAGTAGCAGTACGTGGTAAACGTGGAAAAAACGCTTTGGTTAGGCTTAGTAGAAAACAAATAATAATAGCATGAAAACATGCGTTAATGTTGGCAAGACTGCATACCTAAGAAAAGGTTTGCATCTTAACTCTGAAACAATGGTGACAGTGTTTGAACGCTGCCGCAGAGGACATGGACCATTTAGTGTGTCAGCAGCTCACAATGAAGCAGGCCTGCGGGAGCTGAGAATCATCGGTTTGACTTGTGAACTAAAGTGCCTTAACCTCCCGCTGTGTGCTGTATTGTTTAGGTATGAATAAGCACACTCCTGCTGGATTGAATCGTGATATATGCCATGTCGAGTTCTACTTCCCACAATGCAACATTCTTCCGCTCCCAGAGGGTTTATTCAGTGACAGGGAAATCAAGGGAAATACAAGCAAACTTTTGGTACGAATGTAACAGAAGCCATTTCCACCTCAGCAGAGCCATCATGGGCCACATTTGTAGGAATGGTAACGAGGTCGGTCCCACAATGCACTCCAAAGTGCAAAAGGTGGTTTTTGTTACAAATCCATGTATAAAGATATACATGACCTCAAATGGCTGCCAGAAATCTGTTACGACTGACCGGCGTACAGGTGATAAAAGATAGTCGAGAGCACAGCGAGTTTTGCCAGAGGCAGCAAGAGGAACGCCTTTTATAAAAGCCATTTCCATCACCGCTTTTCACCCTGCTCAATGGTGCGGCAAAAACATTTATATCCATTCGAATAACTCAGAACCATTAAAGGAAGAAATAGAGAGGTTTTGGGATGCTGCCTTGTGGCTGGGCCAAAAGGGATGAAGTTGGATTGAAGGTGATATGCAGTAAATGCTTGGATTACTTTTGGCAGACATGTGGAGTTAGCGTTCACTTCAATAAACAAATTGTTCACACAGTGGTGTAGCTGTGAGCTGAATATACATGCAAGATTGCAATGAATTATATTTCATAAATAGTTTAAAAAGTGAAATAAAGATTATGTTAATAATTGGTTTGTGGACTGCTGTTTTGAAGCCTCCAGTTCGACGTTTCAGCCGTCGCCATCTTGGCCTTTTGCAACCAGTGAACGGTAGTTACCATATTTAGATTGGGGAGATGTGACATAGTGACGCCGTATACGGCCTTGGTAGCGGCAGCAACCTATCAGTCACAGTAAGCCCTCTAACGGGCTTTGACTCTAAATGGACCATCATTTACGAGATGAACATCATGCTGTATTGAAGAAGACTTGAAACTAGAGATTGAGACCATAAACTCATGTTCACAATGTTTACTGAGGGAATAAATCAAGACAGAAGTAGAGTCATTTTCTCATAGACTTCTATACAACCAGAGGAGTCGCCCCCTGCTGGTCACTAGAGAGAATGAAAGCTTTAAGACACTTCCACATTGGCTTTATTTATCCGAATGGGAGGTTTGCAACCTGGCCTGAACCTAACGAAATTGAATCCTGTGAAGACGGTAGTTTATTTTGAAAAGACGGTATGCATGTAACGAGCGATAATTGACACATGTTGCTGGACTTTCGTTGGACAATGATGAGTAACTTTGTTGTAAGAAATTATACAAACAGTTGTATGCGGATACGTTGAAAGACTTGAAACAAGTCTGACCAAAGTTGATTTTGATTTGTTGAAAATGATTCCAGACTTCAGGGGACTCGCCCCAAAATATTTCAACTCTTATGGTTTCTGTCAGTGATTTAGAAACTTTTAGTGGCATAAAAAACACAGGCAGCAGGTGTTTATAATATACGGTATATTTTCACAAGATGACAATTGCATTTGTTTTTCTCACAGTACTTTTCACAATCACTCATGCAGGACCAACAGTTGAAAAAAACATGTATTTACAATTCCACTCACAGCCTCCACCCCTCTCTCCTCTCTCTCCTCTGCTGCTCATCTCCACATATTCAAAACTTCAAAGGGTCTCTTTATTGGGAGATTTCCTCACCACTACCTCCAGGGAACAGTTTTATAAGCTGAATTTTATGTTAATAAATGCTGTTTGTCTTCCCTCACCAAACAAAAAGATGTTGGGAGTGAGTGCATAAGAATCAGCCATTCTTTTATTCATAATGTACATACAGGAAAGAGGCCTGCTGCTGGATGAGGCAGCAGTCTACGGCCCCCTGGAGCTATCTGACACTGCCGAAAAAAGCTGTTTTGCTTTGTCTCGTCATCATAGGATAGGGAGAAGCAGCCATACCTTCTCTCCAAATGCCAGCTTGAATTGGACCGTTGGTTGTATTCTGTAGACTATTATTGCCTGCCAGAGACTCTGATAGGATTTGATTGAATGCTAGGGCCAAAAAACACAATTACACACTATTGCAAACTCTGCAGGACAGCAGAAATAGGCCTTAGAAACCTGGCGATATCTTTAGTAGAGCACCAGCCCCATCTTCTGTCTCTGCCAGGAAAAGGCAATGCTATTTATCTTCATCACCTGAGCACAAACAGAACTGTCTGGGAACGAAGCAGGAAAAATGAGTGTTACTATGGTGTCAGTTGGGTTTGCATATTCCATTAATCATTGCTGATCAATACCATATCATTTCATTCAGGCTCTCTGACGGAATTGTGAATCATATGTTTGCAGGTGTTTGTTGGTGTGGCGTTTGTGTCTCAGAATAAATGTAGCATCACCTGAACGTGCTGAGGCATGTTTGGCTGTGATGATTTTGTTGAGATCAAGATTTGCAGCGATGACTGTTCCAGTCTCCCCAGCAGTTAAGTAATAATTAACAGGTAAAGCTGGGGGAGATAGTATGTTTTGGCGTCATTCGGCAAAAATTCCATAATAACCTTTCAGCATATTGTAAATCAAGTGGTACTTCAGGGTAGGCAGTATCTGGAAAAGAAAGAATTGGAAATACAGCCCTCATCCTGCCACTTTCCCCTGTCTGTCCTAAGCCCCTCCCATCTGATTTCCAGAGATGGAGAGGAAATGTTGCTTTTTTTAGTCTGCTGCAGCATGAGCTTCTCTTTATGGTTAGCCGAAGGCTAAACTATTATGATGTGTTTACTCTAAAAACGAAGCAAACTTTTCGGACGACACAAATGCCGCAACGCGGGAGATGAGATTTTTCTAACTTGATCAAGAAATTCTCTTGACGTTGTGACCCAAAAGCCTATAAGCAGAGAGATTCTGCTGCCGTTACTAACGTCCTGACGTTGTGATGTTGTTGAATCAGAAATTAAGGAAAAAACATTCTAGCCATCTGTGGGCACCTAGAGCTATACAATAGTACCTGACAACAATCTAAGTGTATAGACCATTGAGTGTATAGGGTTTGAACAATAACTTTGCCATATTTATGCCTAGATGGTGTTATTTTGAGGGCTGATGGAGCAGCTACAATGTTAGCCTAGCCCATAACCACAGCCCTGATCTATCCAAACTCCAATCAAAAACAAACATTTAAAAAAATGATTTGCTTGTTGTGTAGACCTGGATAGGCCTGACAAAGAATGAATTCAGACATTTTACAAATCGTCTCCACAGCAGCATTTTGTTTTTCAACGTATTTGGGACCTCAAAATGTACAAAGCAGTATTACTGGTTGTTTTGGTCATGGCCAAGCCCCTCAGTATATTGATATAAATATTTATTGTGACTGTAAAAGTCTTTGTGAAGTTGTTTTTGAAAAGACAATTAGTATCATACTTACAACTTAGTGTAATTGTGCTCTCCACTCGCTAAATGAACTGCTTGTTCATGTGAGCAGCCAGAGCTTGAATGAGCAGCATTTGGTTATGGAGATGTATGTTGGTTTGACATTGTAGCAGGAAAGTTTGTAACACTTAAGACTCCCATCATGCATCATCACGGTGAATAGAACCAGCTACTTTTCAACTGAAAGAAACCACTGCAAGCCCAGTTAGAGCAATTCAATGACATAGAGACTATTAGCATCCATCAGACCTGGGACTAGCTAACGCACCATCGAAGCCTTCTGTCTAGTGTCAGCCAGTCTCTTTTTTCATATTTAATGATATAATAACAGACTGAGTAAAACAAATATTTATGCCAGTCAGTCTCTGTCTCTTTGTCATTTTGTGGCATTTCAATAGTGATATGCTCATTTTAATTCATCACTCTATTTTACATTCCAACAACATGTGAATTAGCTACACCACCCCAAATAAAACAAAAGAAGTGTTTAGTGTGCGTGTTTTTTCTAATGTGGAGAGGACAGATCACATCCACATTAATTGAGATGGGGCACTTGGTTTATCCATCCTCTGCCAGCATAGCACTGAGTCCCAGTTTCAGCATCATCTAATCGGACCCTGCAGAACCATCTTCAGCTTCATCCAGTAGCCTGTTAGCTCGCCGTCGTAGATATTTGCTCTGTCGTTCTCAAGCTGAAAGCCTCTGTTTACTGTGCCTGCTTCTCCTCTTACTGTAACAAGCGTCTGCAGCCAGTTCAGACAGAGTTCAGCACGGACTGGGTAGCGACAGACTGTGTATGGTATCCACTTAGTCATTAGCATGCCCAAATGCGTAATATGTATAACTCAATCGATTTTCAGACACTGACAATTAAAAGTGAGCCGGCTAGACTAGAAAAGGTTTGTTGCCTGATTGCTCCAGATAATGCTCATAATGACTGTATATGTATGGTACTCAGGACATAATTATGAACCACTTTGTGACTGTTAAAGTTTATGTACCAGCACACACACACACACACACACATATATATATATATATATATATATATATATATATATATATATATATATATATATATATATATATATATATATATATATATATATATATTTCTTTTTTTAACATTTTTATGGATTTGTGTCGTCGTTAGGAACCAATGGTCTTTGGCGGAGGATCACAGACAGAGTAGGAAAGTCAGAAAGTATTGGGAAACATACTAATGCATTGTTGGTTTTGGTCTTTGGTGACAGTAATAAAATAGATACCAATGCCACTCTCATCCTTTTAGAACAAAGTACAAATGCATTGTATCCTCACACAGCCACTGTACAAGCATAATTAAACTTGATTAGGAATGCACATACAGGCATCATGCAGGCACCAGGCGGGCGGCGCTGAGCTTTGCCAGTGCTGTAGCATCATCATCAAAATAGGTTGGCAGGCTATTACAGTGAAGAAGCCAGATGATGTGTTTACTGTCAATTTGAAGGAGTAATTTGCCCAGTTCAGTAAACCTTATTATGCTCTAAATGCTGTTTCAGAAGCTGTTCCACCTCAACAAGTAGATAATGCTGGAGGAAATCTGTACTTTCTGTCATGAAAATGCACTTAAATATGATCAACATTGGCAAAAAAGAGGAGCTGCTCTAGATTCAAAAGAACAATATCTCTACTGGGAAGTTGAGCTGCAGCATCCATCCAACAGAATACTCTATTGTCTGTACTGTTTAGTGTTTATGTCAATGGCATTCCCCTAAAGGCTGCAATTACCCATTGGTTTGTGGGATATGGTTTTGAAGCCTCAAGTTCATCATTTTGGCCGTCGCCACCTTGTTTTTTTGCAACTCAAAGTGTCACGAGAGGGTTGAGCTGAGTACAACTGAACACTGAATAAGACATTTTTAGGCGACCAAAATAATTCAATTAACTTTCATGATATGAAAACACATTGTGAAAGGTTACAATTCTAAGACAAAAACACGGACAACTCCCAGACCAGACAACGCTGTGGTAGTGTAGCGCACTGAAATATGTCATTTCATATTTCTTGCTAATTTACTATCAGTGTGTCTATGTAAAATCATTTGCTTTAAATATGTGTTTAAGTTCATTCATATTTGTTTTACTTCAGTAGTTATGCTTGCTAACTGTAAAGGAAAGAAAGTTGGTGTACTGACCCTTTAGAAGAAAGTGCTGTCGCTTTAAGAGAGTTTAGAGAGAACGTGATGTATGCAGGCTGAAGGCAAAATGTGCTTCTGCTTAACCGTGGGGTTTGTAAATAAGATGGACGTGTTGTTGTACGGTTCATTTTAAGGGTGCAACAGCAGCGACCTGTCAATCACAAGGTAGCCCGCCCTAAAGTGTACCCTGGTTTATGGTCTATTTGACTCTAAATGAAGTAGAGTCATTTTCTCATAGACTTCTATACGATCAGACTCCTTTTTGCTACCAGAGGAGTTGGCCCTTGAGAGCCATTAGAGAGAATACAGGATGAAGGCACTTTAGCATTGGCTTCACTTTACAAAACTAGACTTTGTAGACTCCACTGAATCCAGGCTTTGAAGGAAAAGAAATACATTCCATATCATAATTGTGCAATTGTAGACAATATGCTGACAGATACTTAGTTTGTTTTCAGTTTAGTTTTCCACTTGTACTTTTCTGTACAGAAAGCATTCTAAAAGAAATAAACTAGACATTGTAAAGAATGATTTATTACACCCAACAACTAAAACCCTTAATCATAGTTGTTTTACTTTTTAAATGACTTATTGATTTCATGGACTGCACCTGTAGTGGGTGTGAAAGCTTCCTGCACAGTGTTGTTCCCTGAGAGATGCGTGCTTTACTGAACCAGTTGTACATTACCAAGGTGAGTTCCAGGGTCATAGCTATGATGTACTTTCCTCAAAATAACATACTTTAAATAAATCATTTATTTCTGCAATGACAGCGGATGAATTGATAAGAATTATTTATAGGTTTATGTTCACGTGTGTGTATATATATATATATATATATACATATTTTTTGGATATATATTTATACGTATATTGTAAATAGCTGTTGAATGTTTATCTGTTCTACTTTTTTGCTGCCCTTTTTTATTCTTTATATGTTTTTTCTTGTTTATTGTAAGATAGCGTTTGTACATTGAGAGCGGAGTGGAAACCGGAGCCAAATTCCATGTATGCATAAGCATATCTGGCCAATAAAGCTGATTCTGAAACATTCCCACAACAGATAGTATTACTGGATTTACTGCTTTATGAAGAATATTGCCCTCACTATAAGTCGCCCCCCACCCACTGACTCCAATCCAATTCCTAATTAGAGTAGAAAATCTTGCTAATAGTTTGCTAATAATTTCAGAAATTGTTACAAGGGGACCAGAGAATACTGCTATACATTCCAGTTTCATCTTTCTCTCAAACTATTCAAAGAGAGAAAGGTTACTAACTACCACCTGATAAAAGAGATATCCTCACACTCAGATCTATGTTACACTTTATCTGAGCTTTGGGTCGAACAGACCTTCGTCAGAGCACACAGGATTCAAGGAGTTGAATCCGGTATTCTCTGATGAAGTGTCTGTTGCAGATGTCTCTTCTATCAGTTTGTACTTTTTGATTCAAAGTTTGCTTGTGAAGCATCAATTACAGCAACTGAAAATGAAGAGCTCAAGGTTGACAAGGCTGACAGTCACTTCATTACATCCCACACTTGTGGTACAAACTGTACAGACATACAGTATATCCTGTATGGGTTAAGAATGTTGATGAGGTTAGTCTGCACACAGATCCACTCTCTAGATCTCAAATTCTGAGCATGACCCACAGGCACCGAATGGCCTCGCCACCACGTCGGCCCTGAGGCAGAACCCTCCTACTTTAGATTGCCTCTCCGCTATCCTGAAAGCACCCATTCACTTCAAGTTCCATTCATTCATTAGATCATACCACCCCTAGAGCCACCCAGCCAGGTCAAGGGAGCCCTCCTGAGCATCCTCCTCCAAACAAGACCTCACCTCAATGGAGGGACAAAAAACCCATTGCTCTTCCTCACCCAATCTTCATCAGGATTTCCCCCCACACCCCCTACTCCTCTAACAGCATTACTTTCTGTGTGGTGTTTGGCTGTGGCATTAAAAACCTGTGAGTGCACCTTAAGGGGGAAAAAAGAATTGGAATGAACTGAGGTTCAGTATTATCAGCCTACATGCCATAGGTGGCTGCGAGTTATCAGCCCCGAGGAAAACGACTTAATAACAGCCTCATTAAGAGCACAGTCCATTACTGATAAGGGTCCCCCGAGACGGGCTAATTAAAAGCAGAGGGGGGTGTTAGAGTGGGCAAATTGGACACAGTCAGTGAAACTTTAGGTTTTCATGGCGAAACAAAAGCCTGGCTAATCTGGCTGCCTCTTGTGTAAGGCTTTGTGTCTGCCCTGATGCACCTTACCGGGGTGCTTCGGGTATTTCTTACTGCCGGCCACACTAAGACTTGAAAAGGGCGACTTTGCTCAATGATTCTGCCAAATTAGATTTTTCTGTGTGTGTGGGTGTGTGCACATGTGTGTGTGTGTGCATGTCAGGCTTGTTTGTGTGTGAATGAATCATTTTAAAGCTGAGCCTGAATGTAGTCGCCCACTTGGTGGCAGAAGAGCTCTACTGTATTGCACGCACCTCTCTTTGTTGCTCTCTCTCTCTGAGCAAGACAAAAAACACGTCTTCTAACTCGGTGAAGCAGGGAGACACAGAAAATCAGTTGTGGGTGTCATTAGTATCACACTGCTTCTGCACAGATTGACATACCCACTCTTCTGTGTTCAGTGTGTCAAATAAGTTTATTGCAGAGTAAGACAATGAAATGTTCCTATTGGGATTTCATGGCAAGATTTTAGAAAAAAACGTAGAGCCAATGTTGCAGGTGCACCTTGAATGACATCTTCTTTTCAGAGAGGTATTCTGTCTGATGTAGGTGCTGGTGTCTGAATCTTAGAATGTTAGTTCTTGAATTAATCCAGAAGGTACTTGAAGTGGAGAGGTAATGGCAGTGATGTTACTTTCGAAATGGGTTTAATAGCAAATACATTTAGGACTTGAAGACCATAAGATTGCAGCTATACTGCAGCTATGGTACTCAGCAGGGACAAAAGCATTCCTCCATTACCGGAAGCTACGAGTGATCTGTGTCAAAAGCATTTTGATCATACAGCAGGGACCATTTAGGCCACTGTGAAAAGGCAGGAGGAAATTATTGGCTTTATAGAAACTGTGTCGCCCATCACAATTCCACATCTCCTCGTGGCGTCACATTGCTGAGGCACTTCAAAGTTATTCTTGGTTGTTTTGCTAACAAAAAAAAGCCCTACCTCAGTGGATTTTTCGTTGGGGGATTCAATGTTTCTGAAATTACTTTCATTCTATAAAATGTGAGGAATAAGTGAGTGTCAGATAATATTGTGCTTGGCAGTCCACGTGCATGTGGCATGCGCTCCTATTTGGAAACAAACATGCGTGCCTAATGGAATAACTTGAGCAAGCAGAAAATACATTTCCTGCCCCGTGCACTCCAGCTGTCTCTGGTTTCATCCTTATCCATTTCGGTGCCGCTGCTAGCGCCGTCATTGATAGTAAGGGCAAGGACTATTCATACACAAACCATTTCTCCTCTGGGAAGAATTGATTTAATGACAACATCCAGTACCTGCAATCAATGGGGCAGAGGGAAAGGTACATTATGAGGAAAGGAAGACAGATAATGGAGGATCACAGAGCCATTTCCATCATTCCAACTACCATCCTTGAACACTCCTCCCCTCCTTAATCCAAAAGTAGCCAGTGGAACAGGCCATGTTTCATCTCATCCCCACACCCCCTTACCTTTGACCCACCTGCTCCTTGCCACTTAGCAGAGTCACATCCGGGATCACAGTAACATGTATTAAGAGAGGAGGATCATTTCACTTTACAACCCCCACTGTGTTACGCCATGTGGCTACTGAGCTAACTGCTGTAACTGTGGCTGTCGGTAGAGATGCTTTTGTTTTGGCCTGGACTCAATTTTGTAATCAAGCACACACACAACTATGTTTAAGATCCAACGGCCTGTTTAAAGTCCTCTCAACTTAAGAAGTGAGGAGTCTCTGTGTTGCTTATCCACTCCAAGGCTGCAGTCAGACCAAATAAGGCCTTTCGACGAAAACGCCAGTCCTCCCATTCATTTGAATGTGTGTAGTGTGTTTAAGCTGTGGCAGTGGGGAAAGCAAGAACAGCGGCCTGCGGCGAAAAGTAGCACGGAAATCTACTTTTGGAGTAGCACAACCCAACATTATTGCAGCAAAGTCGCTCTGTGTTAAAGGGCCGTTACGTGACACTGCCACACCAATTCACAACTCTGCGCTAATCACTGCAACCATTTGGTGTGAGCCAAACAGTCTCACCACACTGAGGAGGCTTAATTCTTCTCACAGTGTAAAGATGCATTGTGTGTCCCACTCCCTGACCCACCATGACATTGTTTATGGGATAGAATACAGTGAACCTATCAGTGGCTATTATGATAATGAATGTCAATCTGTTATTTTTGTATCCTTTACGACAGGGGTCTCAAACTCCCGGCCCGCCACGTCATTTTATGTGGCCTGCGAATCCGCCAGTAAAAAAAAAAAAAAGTTAAAAATAATAATAATCATTTTTTTTAAGTTAGACTTGATAATAACAATATCCCCATAGTCGACATTATGAGATAGAAAGTCATAACTATGATAGAAAGTCATAATTCTGAGATAGAAAGTCAAAATGATGAGATACTTAAACACACAGTCATAGAAGCAGCTCTTTGGCTGGTTACTGTACATTTGACATGGAAATGTATTGTGAGAACATTGAAGACTACTTTAAACGTAGCTTTACAACACATGAAATACATTGAACAACGTTATTGTAATAACTTGTTTAATATTTGTCTTTGCTATTTTCTTTAATAGTTTGATCTTTGATAGAGTAATGTGGGTTTATTAACCCTAAATTAAAAGGATTTAAGTTATAATAACAGAAATGTGCTTAAATATATTTTTACATTTATATAACTGCATGTACAATATTTTTACACTTGAATAAACAATAATCAAATGCAGAGAGAGTTATTTACCAATATGTTAGGAGTTACATTTACAACCGGCCCTTTGTGGGCGACCATGATGCTGATATGGCCCGGAGTGAAAATGAGTTTGAGACCCCTGCTTTAGATGATGCTTATTTTTATAAAACATTATTTGTTTTCACTTCTGTATCCTCAGCTCGCGGGGGAAATATACTGCTTCTACTGTGCAGTTTGATGGAACACTAGAGTAGATGACAAGCTGGGAATGATTTGAAGGATAAAATAATATCCTGAATATACTGCCAGGAAAAAAAGAACATATTTTATACAAAAGTCAAAGTCTGACAAGGCCTGTCTGTTCACATGGACTGGAGAAGTTATTTAACTGATGACACATGTCTAGTTCTTACCTCAGGCAGGTCCTTCAGAAGCCTTGCGGCCCTCACAGCTGAGGCCAGATCCCCTGTTGTCTCTACTTATGAACAGCCAACAGAGCACTGCCCGAGGACCCGAGGCTGCCATCTCGCTCATGATGGGTTAACAGGTCTGAGCTGTAGCTCGGAGCGAGGCCTGGACGACTTGTCAGAGCAATCAGTATAATCTTGGTATCAACTGGCAGACATCCCATGTAATGCCAGGATAACAAACCCTATTTTTGACACTATCTTGACTGGCATTTTTTTCATTTGTTTTTTTCATTAATTGTATGTTGGTTCCCTAATTGTCTCTGTGTATAGTATTAGTATTTCAGAGTCCACCTTTCCCTGGTGGGACTCTAATTGTGAAGACAGAAGCCGGTCCATGTGCTCGTCATTTCTTGTAATGTGGAAGACAACATGCCGTCTTTGTAAGACAGCACAGGGTTTGTTTGGGTGTGCTATGAACCGGCCCAGTATTCTCGGAATTAGATTCACATTGAATGATTGGGCTCCTCACAGTTCAGTGGCATCATTCCACCTTTCTTTCATCCGGGAGACAAGAGTTCATGTCCCACCACAGACCGGCAATTAAAGTTGACCTCTTTATAAACCATAACCACAATCTGCCCCCAACATTAACCCTAACTATAATTTATTCGCCATGATATTTCCCTGACTTTATCGACACCTTAGCTGCCATGTACAGATATTGTGGGCATTTTAAGCATGGGCACTGGATGTTATTTTGGGCGTTCTTGAATGGTGATTGGCCATAATATAAACAGACCCACTTCTTCTTCTTCTGGTCGTCTTCCTCTTCAGCTAATCTGTTATCTCCAACAGATTAGCTGCTCAAGGTGTGTTTCCTGCCCCAGGCTGTCAGTCCTGGTATCATTTTCAACTTTAATCTGAGACCTGTGTTGTGAACACTGCCATTATCACAACAACAGGTGTTGACAGTAAACTACACTCTGAAGAACCTTAAGAAAATCCTGTCTATTGTGGAGGAGAAGAGCAGTTCAATACACTACACTTTTAACATTGTTTAGTTCATCAAGCCACTTACCTTGCTCTGAAAATTCCCTGCCATAGCTTATGTTACAGTGCTACAACTCATGGAATCCACACAGCAAGATTCTACTTCTCCACCACGACATTAAAGTCAGAGCTGCCATCTTCAACGGTCGAGTCTTTGATAATAACTCCACAGTGTGACTCTCTGTTTGATGAGTTAGCCCTGCTCTGACTACCAGGACTGCCTGCAGCTCTCTCCCTGCATGTTCACTTCTTGTTAGAGAGGAATGGTGGCAATCACTTACTGACTGTAATGGCCCTTAAGGTGAGCCATCACGCACACTCTCAGTGAGGCCAAGATGTATGGAGAGGTGATAGCACTGTGGTGTTTTCTTGCATATGTTGAACGAGGGCTTTCTCAGCACTTCATTAAGACATTTTTAGTTTTGTATTTTTCTTCAAAACACAAATTGCGTTTCAACATTGTTCCATTTAGAAAGAGGTCATTGGAAAGCTCTAACAGTCTTTCTAATATGTAATTATATTTGAGTGCCTGTCAGAATGCACAAAATCCATCATCCGTTTGTGCTTTCAGCCTCAATAACCCCTGACAACACCCCGCAGCTTCATTCTGTGTCACATAACACCTGAACTTTAGTTGTGCTGTCAGACATTGCAGAGTGATATTCCAAACTTTTCTCAAGTCCACTTGGCTGGTTAAAAGCTGCCATTGGCTGGTACAGTTGTGTTTCTCCTCCCTTGATTCTCTGAGCACTGAGGAGCCCAGGTGTTGGCAGTGAACAGCTTGCGTGGCAGCAAAGTGATATTTTGATGAGATGACAGTCAGCTCGCTTTGCGGCGCAGCATTGTGGCCCTGCGCCCCAGCGGGACAGGCAGATCCATGGGTCTACACAGCTGGCGTCGGCTCCTGCCAACTGCGGCAGCTCCCCATCACAGATGTTCATGCAACCACCACATTGGCAGCATAGTCCTTTGTGTTGACCTCATTCATGAGCACGGCTACTCTCAAATGAAAAGTGGAATGTTGCAGTCGTCAGTGAACCTGGTAAAGGAGACTACTGACTTTATGGGAGATTAGCTTTTTGGGGTTGGCCTAAATAAAGAGAACACAGACAACACAATTATTCATGTAGCCAGTACAGCTATCAAGCCTGAACAAGTTAGCGACTTGCTAACCTGTTAGCATTAACAACTTGGTCAATGACCCTTGACTTCGGATAAGACGTACCGAGGCCTTTAGCGCCTGTATGAGACACATTGGGCTTTCAATTCACTTCAATGTAAACCCATCTGCGTCATTATAAGAAGTGTAAAGCAACTGATGTTAAAGAGCAAGAAACTTTGCTCAGGCCAGATGGAAGGGGAGGTTGGATGAGTCCAACGAACACAGTATGAGACCATTGTTCATGTCCCATGTTAAACCAGATCAGCTTTGGTTTATTATATATTAGTTATGTTACGTAACTTCCATTTTTTACCGACCCCAGTTAAGTAACAAATGTACTTATTTATGTCAAAACATACTTATTTTGACACAAACCACAATCTTTTCCTCATCCGATCCAAACACTCCCACCAGATGAACTGAATAACTTCAATGCACGCTTTGAGATCATCTCCCCGGCTGCAGAAGTACGAAACAACATTTTACTTTACTTATATTTTATTTGTGGTTGTTTTACCATATTTTTAGTTTTATGTCTAATTTGATTCAGCTTTTACTTGGGTGATATATATTCATGAGCATTGTTGGAGAGGCCTGAGACTTGAACTTGAAGATATTTCAGCATTTCACCTTCTTTGCAATCACATGTTATTTAGTTATTGATAAATATCTCTCCTTATACAACATCATATGTACACAGAGAACATATACCTCTTAATGTAACAGCAGGGCCTCCTTGTGCTGTATCCTCAGTCTTCACTGCATGTGAGCTTGAAAATGTGTTTTCACAGCATGACGCTGTGATAATCACTTGACAATGAGAGGAGATTAATTGAGAAAATATGTATGTGATGATGGTGGGGCTACAGGCTTTATTATAAGTTAAACAGCTCTCATCTTCTCATGGTTGACATCTTGTGGTTAGTTTAAAATGCTTGCTGTTTACTTCAGGAGATCTTAGGGGATACACATACACCATTACTATCCCTCCAGTCAACACCGATACCCCCCGCTACCCCCCACACCTCCAATCTCATATGCACAGAGGCAGACACAATCATTTTCACAGAGATAGAGTGAAATGTCATCAGGATTCTTCAAAAGCCTCCGCATTCTGTCACCTTCTCTCCTTTTTTTTTCATTTCCATGATTCCCTTTATCAATTAAGTCTGCTCTCAAGATTGTCTCCGCAATTTCATTACAGTCAATTAGCCTGGAGAGAGAGAGAGAGAGAGAGAGAGAGAGAGAGAGAGAGAGAGAGAGAGAGAGAGAGAGAGAGAGAGAGAGAGAGAGAGAGAGAGAGAGAGAGAGAGAGAGAGAGAGAGAGAGAGAGAGAGAGAGAGAGAGAGAGAGAGAGAGCTGCAGAGGAACAACATGCATCTCAGCCCCTGCATACCAAACAGTGACAGTGGGAGGCTGCTGGCCAAAGAGCCCTTAGACTGGCTGAGGACATTCACCGCTCTAAAGTCTAATAATGTTCCTGGGACGCTCAGTGGAGACTGCACAGACACACAGCTGGGGCTTTGTGCCTGCATATTTATATAGAAAAGCTTGTGATGGACACGTTGCTGACCGCAGATGTAGCAACTGTAACATTTTCTCCTCTGTTGGACGGTGTAACACAAGCCTATGTCAGCATTCAGACGTGTGCAGCGGGCAGCAACACAGCTCAAGGGAGAATATTCATAAAACTATTTCTCATGGAGACAAGTGATCCGTCAGCGAGTATAGTGTGTGTGGGGATTTATTCCCCCATTAATTACTCATTTAACAAGTCTGTTTGTAAAGAAAGGAGGACACACTGCAGATTAAGTATGCTGTAAATGCTGACTACAATATGCTCCTGTATATATTTGAGAATTACAAAGGACTAACTTTTAAAGTGACTTTGAACTCACAACCTCCAGATCTTTCTATTATTTTCATGCAGCTTCTCTACTTTTTACTTCTCGTATAAAGACTGAGAATAATAGGTTGTTTTTTGATCGAGCACAGATATGTCCTCCACATAAATTCTGTGCCGCGTAGAGAGAATCAGGAAACACTTTATTTCAACCCTTCATTTTGGAATTTAGTACTTCCATGATTTTTCACACCTTGAAACCTGTCTCTGAATGATACATGTGCAAACAGTACATTGTTATTAAGCGGTTACTATAGAAGAGGCTTTAGAACGTCTAAGCTTTAAAGAGTCCTTGTATTTGGATACAATTTCCTTATTGTGTGTTGAAATTGATTCATTCAGAGTTCATATATCGCTTGTAAATGTTAAATGTGTGGGTTGAAATAAAATTGATACAGAATATTTGCATTTATTCATGCCCGCTTGCATCTTTCAACTGACTATCTGCAATTGCTCCAGCTCTAAAATGTATTCTGCATTTAGTTTGAACAGGTTTAGAAATATTTGCAACTCTTATGAATGACAAAATCCATGAGTCACTGTAATATTCTCCCAGTATTTCCTTCTTATAAATGTTAATGGCCTAATGTGATTGTGCTGGTGGTACGGTCTCTGTGGTACATCAGGTATAACAAGGCCTTTTCTAATAACAGCTAAACATATGGCTAAGCCGCAGCTGGCTGACTCTCCTGCAGCAGATCAGACTGCCAGAACTCCTGGGAATCCACATTGGATTTTGGGGAATCGCCAACATATGCCTGAAGATGCAGTTTCCTGCAAGATTACTTGTATTCTGTTTTTGTATCACACTGCCCAGCAGTGGTTAGACCTGCTGCCCTATACCAGTCACAAGCTGCTCTTATATTCCTGATCTCAGGGGCTGGTTTTAGACTTCAGCAGTAACTGGTTTCTACGCAGGGCACAGTTAAGATGGAAACATCTCGACATGGCAGTAATTGTCAAGGAAATCTAAAAATATTTGTAAGTTGGAGTTTTGATCAGTGATTTGTTCATGAAACCAGTACAGGGAATGTTTTATTTTCTTCAACGTTTCAACTTTCTAGCTTAGATATTAAAGATGCAGTCAGCGAGTCTAACCCAATACACTTTTAGTTCAGAATGGCTGACTCCACCTTTATTAAAAGTAAAATTACAGGAAGCGAGGCAGAAAGGTGCCATTGATATTGAGTTTTCTGTTTTATGACAACCAATCTGGCTTCTCCTGTTGTTGTTAATGCAAACATCTTTATAAACTCATCAATTGCTAATCAAATCCCTAAATTTCATCAAAAGAGATTTTTAACAATTATTATATTTCATAAACATACAAAACATAAAATGAATACACTCATCAAAGCTATCAGACTCCATTGAAAAACACAGTCATTTTACCTTGCCCAATTGTAACTTCATTAAAACTGGACAGAAACAACATCATTTGATCAAAACTGTCTTGGTTAGCCTCTGTTTCCAATTCCAACTTCCAATTCCAGGGGCAGTCGCAGGCACCAGTTGCCTCCGTCCGCCTAAACTGGTTTGGTTGAAATAAAGCCTTAATCCACAAGAGTTTTGTGTGAAAATACGGTGGCTCCACACGGCTGTGTCTCTCTGCCGTTGCTGGCTTCAGTGTTATTAATAATTTGCTGAATCTGAGTCGGTCACTGTGCGATGAAAGTTTGAACACACTTTTATATTAGTACTTTAGATCTAATATGGGTAAACTGGATTGGTAATTTCTCGCCTCAAATTTGTTCAGGAACAGATTTTGGCGGACTGCTGAGGTGAAATAACTTAAAGTTTACTTGCATATTTCCCCTGTTTCCAAATCGGGACAAGATAGGATGTGCATAGGATTGTGGGTGTTGTAGGAGCACGGCGGACACACACATGCATCCTTGAAAATCATCTGAACGAAGTCCTCAGTAGAATTTAAAGGATCCTCGATATTGGAACAGTCCTTCGGAGGGATTCGATGACGTAGCATCCTTGAGATTCATTCCAGGATCCTTCCTCGACTTTGAGAAACACGCACTGTGACTGACTTTTGCTAGCCCAGGCAGCTAGCCCAGCGACAGTGGTTGGTTAACTAGTTCAGTAAGCAGTCCCATTGTTACCCAGCTTCTAAAACCAAATATTAAGGAAGGTTTTGCTGCCCCACTTTCTGGTGTAACCAGGCCTAAACTGTGTTTTTTATTGTTTGATATTTTTTTTAAATCATTGAGGAGGGTGAGCTGACTGACTGACCAACATGTTATAGTAAAGTTCAGTGTGCCATCTGCATCACAAAATTATTACTGATTCATCAGTGTAGGGGCTTGACTGTAGTATAGCCTCTCCGCCACAATCTTTTCTCTCTCACACTTTCTGCTGAAAATGTCCACTTCGGGCCCACTCTCGGCAGATGCGGTGTGATTTATGAAATAAGTCACACCTCTGCATTGTGTTCTAGTTTGCCAGAGGCAGATTTGTCTTGAAAAGGCCTGCAAACAAACGCCTGCAGCATCTTCAAACAGTGTTCAAGGTGTGCTATTTTGTGTGGATTTCCACTCACTTATCTAACTAACTGTGAAATCACAGAAGCTACTCATGCGGTGCATCCTCCACTGCTATTGAATGTGGATAGCCATTTCTGTCATAAGTAATGCAGGACTAAGTGAATCCCTCAGAGCCTTCGGTTTGACGGCAGCAGCTGCTTAAGAAGATTGCCAAAAGTTTTCATGGACACGCTCCTCTTACTGAGACAAGCCAGGAAGCCAAGCCGATATGAGGTCTTCTCAAAGGGTCAACATATAGAGTGCAACTCAAGTGAAAATTGCTTTGGAAATTGAAATGGCAGGGTATCAATTCGTACAATGCGTTGGCTGGAAACGATTGTCACAATTTAGTGTGGAGCTCTCCTGTTTAAGACATATCTGCAGAGGGAATGTGGCCCGTTGTAGGAACTGTAGCACTGTGTTTACATCAATCAGCAGTGTTGTTGCGTGCTCCTTTGACCTCCTCTTAGAATTTCTGCAAAGGTGCCAATTTGCTGTGTCTCAGTGAGAGGCAAAAGAGACGTGACGAGCCTTCTGCTCCCCTACTACCACCCACCATCATCACCGCTACTCACTTGAGTTCCACAGTGCTCTCTGTTTCTTCTCCCTATGCTGAGACACATTATGCATCAAGTTTTAATTGATCCCTCTGGGGTGGGATGCTCACAGTTGGGGAGACTAAGGTACACAATGATATGAACCTTGATCCTGTGATGCCTCACTCCAGGCAGAATTAATAGGTTTTGCATATAGACACTGGTACTTCAGATGAAGATTGGATGTTTGTGCACTTATTTGAGTAGTGTGAGCACAGGAGATGGGAGTGGGACACTTATTGTGTTTAAGATGTATACTGGTGGAGCATCCCTGTTGGTGTTTGGATGGTGAACGAATATGAATACATTATTCAGCATCGCCCATGCTGAGCCCTGAACAGATAACAGCATCCAGTAATTTAGTCTTTTCCCCCACTGACCTCCCACAGTGGCACAATGATTGGCATAATTTACCTCAAATGTCACACCACTTCTTTTCAGAGTCATTACTCAGTCGAATCTAAACACTCAGACATCATACACACACTAATACACCCAGTGTAAATCTGTCCATATATCTGTTTAGTTCAGTGTCAAAGTAATGCCGGTGATTGTTGTCTGTACTGTGTGAACAGGGACCGTTTTAACCGGCTAATTGTTGGAATGCTGTTAAGCATTCCAACTATTGTTCTTCGAATCTTTATTCCACTATTTCTTCCGTCCCCCGTTTCGTCGGCACGCTTCTTCTCCTTCATATTTTAAGCTACAGAAACCGTTCAACTCTCAAAATGTTCAGCTTTTTCAGCAGAGGGGTGCTGTATCTCTTCATATTTCTAACCTTTAAACTTTTTGAATTATTAAGCTTTTAGCAACTTTTTTTTGAATGGGTTTCAATGGAGAAGATTTTCAAATCCTCTTAAACTGCTTCAACTTTCAAATCCTTCAACTTCCTCATACTTTCAGCTACAGACACCATTTCAACTTTCAAATGTTGAGAAAACCCTGAACTATTCGCGGGACATACAGCTTTCTGATATCTTTTAAACTTTTTGAACTGCAGCAATTTAACTTTTATGATTTTTCAGCCCTTTTCTGACTTTATAATGGGTGTGTATTGCGCAGCTTAGAAGCTTGAATTTCCGAGTATCCTTAAACGCCTCATCTTACCTTCACTACGGAACAAACCAGGCCTCCCCACATTGTTATCTGAGTCATTGACCGGTAAGTAGCACAATGTGCTTCTCTACTCAACTTTAAAAATGAAGCTTCCATATTTTACAATTGCGTTACAAGTGGTTTCTAACTCAAACAGGGTTCACAATAAGCAAGAAGAGTAAACATTTTCCCGGTGAACCAAAGACAAACTGTATTGTTGTTAGCATAGCTGCTAACGTTCGTCATACGGCTCCTTCCGGTTTAGTACGGGACTATAAACTGTTCATAGTCTCGCTTCGTGTTGTAGTGCGAGCTCGTAGCATGAATTATACTCCATGTGCTGTGCGCTGCATTATTCTCAGAAACGCCAGAGGGCGAAAAAACGAAATGAACTGTGAAGAATTAAAAAGATGAGTGAAGAATGAAGTCATGTAACGGCTGTGCAGCTGACGTGCATGATGCTAGACCAGAGATTAGTTCACTGATCGGTTTCACACAAAGCTAAACCATACGACAAATGTCTGACAATCTGAGACTTTCTTGACTTGCAAAATAAATATTAAATTCACAAACATATGTGTAATTCATAGCACAATTCAAACTGGATGAAATAAACATTTATCTCTCGCCGTTAAAGTAAAGTCCCACAGGACACTGTAAAGGGCGTGACTTCATCTCTCTATTAAACTGACAATAAACCACTAAGCTAATTAACAGGTTATTTCTAATGTAAAACGAGTCTTTTTCATCAAACTATCCTGACAACAATATGTTTGCTGTGGTAACATTACAGTCAGAGTGTTTTATAACTGTTTGTTAGTTTTACCAGCAGCTAAAGCTGTTCAATTATTATTCTGGCCACTTTATGTGTCAATGTGTAAATCTGTAACAGAAAGTGACCAATAGACATGATTACACACACGCTTTGTGATCTTGAATTAGACCTTAATGTACAAATAACCTTTGTTCATATAATGCTGATAGTATCGTTCTGTAGTAATCCACTAATATAATGCAGGCCCTATAGGAACATGACTTTATATATTCAGTATACAGAGACATTAGATAATCCATTATTAGTCCACAGTGAGCCCTCACATAGAGCTGAGATGGAGCTGTTTCACTGCTGAAAATGCGTTGGAATGCTGAAAACTGAAATGAATTGCAAAAACATTGCTGAAAATAGATATCCAATTCAAAAACAAGTGCAAAAAGCTAATTCAAAAAGTTGAAAGATTACAAATATGGAAAGTCATATCACACCTCTCCTGAAAGAGCTGAACATTTTGATATTTGAACTGTTTCTGTGGCTTAAAATAATTCCATCGGTAGTGATATTTGTTGTAGTAGTAGTAGAAGTTGTAGTCGAAGTATCAGTAATTAGAAGAAGAGGAGTATAAATGAAACACAAAAGACAAAAACAAACAAGAAAACAATAATAACTCACAAAAAGGAGGCAGTTTAGATGATGTGTTATCAATTGATGGTTTTATAAATGATATTCTGAATGATTCTGGTTCAAATACAGGTGGTAGCAACATGTCCCAGTTTCAGAAACCTGACTATGGCTGTGTTCGAAATCACATGCTAATGTGCCTCACACATATTGAATAATGAAGCATCGCGTTAGTTCATGCAGGACACGGAAGTCATACGCCCCAGCTGTAACCAGCTGACAGCCAGCCGATTGAATCAAAGCTTCCAAACACCAATCACAGCCACTCTCACTTCAAGGAGGTTTATTCAAACATCACTCCTTCCTCACTGATTCATTCTTCACCAACGCTGTTACAGACTATAGTGCTGGCAAAGCTTTGCCTCCTCCACCCCAGCCTCCACCCTTTTTTAGATCAGAGTTCATCTTTCATGGCAAATGGTTGATATGCATTTAAAAAACATACTTCTGGCTCATTCCTGACCCTTGGGGTTTGTTGCTCGGTGCTCCCTGTTTTGGCTCAGTAGCTGCTGGCTAATCCGGGAAGCATTCAAAGAGCGGAGCCATCAGCGCCAAGTTTAACTGTACTTCCATTTGCATGTACTGCATACTGCCTGCTAAATAAACAATTGAGTATGATTTTACCAGCAGACTGTTGACACTGTGAGCTCAAGCCGGGCCTGTCAAGACATCCCTCCAGCCGATCCGTCCCATATCTGAAAACGTCGCAGCACATTCCCAAACAGTCATTCTGATAAACCGACCACATATTGGAAATCCAAATGGTTACTTTCTCACATGAAAACATTTTGAAACTCAATCAAGTGACAAATCAAGAGTTTTTACCCTCGCTCAAACTCTCACAAGACTGAATGCATGTCATGTCATTGACCCACAAGTATCTGGATTTAGAGGAGTCAGACATACCTGCACCAGAAACTGTGACAATATTACAAGCATGTGTAGAGAATAACAGTTTTCCATATACTTACTATATCCTGAATATGAAAAAATCAGGACAGGACTCAGGACCAGGTTACGAGTGTGCATGTTAACGTTCTAATTTTGGAGATTCTATATTTGGGTATGAACTCTGCAACCTCTCAACTCATTTTCATCACAGTTTAGGTGTAAAGGAATCTTCGGTAAAAGACTGAGCTCATGTTCTGTGATCTATCTACAGCATGAGCAGTAGGGTTGTTGGTAAGTGAGCGTGACTTACCATCGGAGCCTTTAAACTCTCCCTATCCCCCTGGGGTATTAACTGTCCTCATCCTTGTCCCCGGACTCTTTGAGAGCAGATGATCCTCATTAACGGTGCCCGGATGGAGGACATGTGTCTCTGCAGCCTCCTCCTGTCCTCACACTGAGAAACCCAAACTCTAGGACAAATCCTCTTATAAAGATATCACTCTCCCTCCGTCCCTTCCCAGCCCCCGTCCTCATCAGACATCGATTCGCCCTTCTTTATTTGCACGCGGCATTGATCAGATGAAAGCGGGACCAGGACAGGAGAAGTTGTAATAAATGATGAATATCCTCCGCCGAGCCGTTTTGCCGGGACCTGGCGCATGAGGTATGGCGACCACAGTTAAGACCGTCTCGCTGGCATGCAGATGAAGGGTCAGGTTGCCATCCCATTAACTACAATAATTGAACTGTCGTCCAAAACCGCTGCATTTCCCAGTTCACTTCATGCATTCCCCTTTATTATATATTTCATGAAATTTTCATCAACTCAAACGGGGAGTTTTTCCCTGTCTTCATTTACTCAACTAACTTGTACAGCGAACAAGATCTACAACCCTGTTTTATCAGATGTAAGTGGCATGTTGATGAAATAGCAGTTCAAAGGAGATCAAGGCACTCAACCTATAAAAGTGTGCAAATGACAACCCACCTCTTTTTTTTATCACTCTGTGCCATTTACACCCAACTCTTCTGCTCAGTTGCTGATGTCTCACACAGATCACAGCTGCTCTATAATGTGGGCTCAGAGTGCGGATGACACCTCAAGGTAACAGATTCACTAGCTGCTGCTGTAGTAGATCAATTTAGTGTGATAACATCATGGTGCAAAGGTAGAATCTGAATTCCTCCGGAAGATATTCCATGTTGAGGAATTGTATTTCTGTTCAGCAAAGAGGGGGTTGGTGTAGCAGCTCCATCCTCCTGTCAGTACACACTGTAGCCCTGGACAAACACATTGCTAATGTTGTGGATGTAAAACTGTAAATTACTGTGAATCTGTGATCTTGTTCATCTCAGAAAAACAAAACCAATGCTGCAACTCAGTGGGCCTTTGTTTATTGGCTCCACCACTCACTTTCCTTTCTCTTGAAGAACATAGTGACTTTGGACATTTACTATATATAAATGTACTACTGCTATGTTGCACTGTGGTCAGCAGGGAAAGCTACAACTTGTGATTCAATCTCGCAACTGTGTATAAAATCATATGTAAACATCTTTTTCAAGCTACCACAAGATCAAAAACCTTAAAGATGAATCTTAAATAGAGCAGCAGAACATACATTTTCTTTATTTATTGTGTTTAATTAATATCCTCAGTATTACATTACATTTACATTACAGTCATTTAGCAGACGCTTTTAGAAATGTACATACTCAGTTCCAAATGCTGGATTGGGTCACAGATTGCTTAGAAGAATAAACAATACAGTATATAAATATACACACACACACAATACAACATGGGCATTTTTATAACACACAATTTGGTTAAAGTGAACAAGAAACACGAGCTATAACACCCATGAAAACATTCATAATATGCACACACATGAGTTTCAGTAATTCTAAATAATTCCATGCTGAGGATTTGACTTAATGGCAAACCATGAAACACAAATCTACTTTTACACGGAGTTATGAAAGATCTTTCATCAGTGACTTGACTTTTCATGCAGAAGTGCTAAAAAAGGATTGAGCACAAAAGTTCAGCTCCATTTTTAAATGCATTTTATTTCATCTCTGCGCACATTCACTAGAGACTGTAGAGAGAAAAAAAAACAAAAATCAAGGTGAACTTCAAAACATCTATTCTGCCATGATGGTGAGGGGCTTCCACTTCATGACAGAGCTTGAATGGTTCCAAGGTAGGCTATGATTGAGAGTTCCCATTCATCTGAAGATCTGTTTACTTATAACGTTGAGCTCTCTGATTTCCATCACTCTAATGGTATTAGATAACTTGATCATTATCACAATGTCATAGACATCACAAACATAAGGCCAGTCATTTTTTAAACATTGTATATCAATTAGTTTGAAGAAGAAAGCCACCTGGAAGGTTGGGTGGATGCAAGGATGCATGGAGGTTATTAACCAGTGGTGGGCCGTCAGGGCCTGCAAAGCCTTCTCTGCTGGCCTAAACAGAATCACAAAGTTATAGCTATTTTATAATTTAATAATTTTTCATAAATACACTACATGTATTCTAAATATTTTCCCATTATCTTATTATCTCATTGCACAGCTCCTGTATTCATCAGTTGCTCTGCTTCCAGTGCAGCTTGTTTTAAGTAGAGCTTTTATCCAATCAGATCTCACCTCTGTGTAAGAACAGAGGCCCGAGGCCCGCTAGGAAGCCTTTGCAGATTAAAGTATATGGGGACGATATTGTTGATTGCGTGATTGGTCAGTGGCCTAGCGTGACTGTTGTGACGCTGAAGCAGCTAGCATAAGTTAGTATTAGTAGTAACAGTGCAAGTTAAAAGATACGTTCATTTCTATCAATTCAGAATACATTCAGTCGCGTAGCGTAGCCTGACTTGCTAACACTAGTTCATGATGTGCTAACATACTCTGCTAATGTTAGCTTTTTCCGTAGAAACATAATGTTTTAGAAAGGTATATCTCATTTCAATCTCTCCGGGTATCGAGTATCACTATTACACAACGTTTCACCTTGACTAGCTCCAAATCCACGAAACCAGCCTGAACATGAAGAACATCTGAAACATTTGTACTGGAGTCCATGGAGCAGAGCTGGATTGTGAGTGTCTGACAACATTATGGAGAGTATCCTACTAAGAAATAAAGTGCTTTTCTTTACCTTCATCTCGATCCGATCTTTTTTCTCGCTCAGACAGATAGCATAAGGGAAAGACAACTTTTTTATAGATCTGACGGGTCCTATCCATATTGACACTTTTAATAACAATCTGAGCCTGTGAGTTGCAAAAACAATCACTTTTAGTGGACGTACATTGACGATGCACTGTTGCCCGGAAACATTACATTGCAGCCCGTTATCCATCAATACTGGACCAATTTCAAAATAGTTTTTCCCATTGGTCTCTTTAACACAGAAAATAGGGTCCAGGTTGAGGAATACCAAAGTTACCCTTTCTAATGAGTGTTGCAGTATTACATGAATTCCCAACTACAGGTCACATAAACACCCAAAGGTGGCAGTGGGCAGATAGAGAGAGAGAGAGAGAGAGAGAGTAGGGGAAGGGAAAGAGAGTGATAATTAAACAGAGAATTATGCCTTCATATAAACTTGTCATAAGTCATTTTAATGTCTACAGGCAACCGTTTTCTTGACATCCCCCAGCTCTCTGCTTTTTTTCATTAATCCTCGGCCCCTCAGTCTGGAAAAAAATATCCAGGATGCTTAAACTGCCATCTGCTCTGATTTGCTTAATAAAAGCAACACCATCAAACTGTTAAATGATGCACTTTTATGACTGTGATGGGAGTCTCTGTAACTCTCTGCCTCTGTTTAGACTTTTCTCTGTGTCCTCGTCCACCATTTTCTGTCTAATTTTCTTTAGAAGAGGAGAGAACTGTTTGACCAAAGGTATCTTGAGTTAATGTAGGCATTTTATGTTTCCTAACTGAGTGCTCTTGTTGGTTTTTCATCTCCTCTAAAATGCAGTTTCCTGCATCAGTTCTCTCAAACGTCTAAAACTGCAAGAATGTCTGTTTTTTTTGTGAAGTAGATAATACACTCCTGTCGGAAGTTTCTTGAAGGGGATATACTGCAAGGGCTATATTCAGGAGAGATGTCAGCGTGATGGATGCCCACAGTCCGTCATTAAAAGACTTCAAAACTTGGCCAGGTCCCAGGGCTGGGCCACGTGTCTCCATAGCACCCAGCAGAGCCACCCACATTACCCCAGCAACAAGTCAGGGTGGAAGATGGATGCGAGCGTCATGGCGCTCACCGTCGTACAGAGCATACCGGTTGACCGAGGAGGGGGGGGGGGGTCAGTCCAGGTCTGGGCTGCCCACAGCTTTTGTATGTCTGTCTCATTTCACAATTCATCAGCCGAGCGTGACTGTCAGGCGAGCCTTCAGCTCCAGCGATCCATCAGGGCCTGTCACCAAGCCATCACAACAGAGAGATGAGGCCGCAGCGTTGGAATTCCATTAGCCCCATCAGCCCTGGCTGTACCGCCAAGCAGCCCAGTCAGCCGGCCAGCAACTTGTTTGAGACTCAAAGAGATAATAAAAACATATCTGCGAATCAGAAACAGCTCCCATTTGCCTGTCACCGCTGCCCCTCCCTCCGACGTCCCGTGGGATATGCTGCTGTATTAAAGCTACGTTGACTGACATTACTTTTCTTCTCCCTCCTTTCACATTTTCTCTTCCAAATGGAACGTTTCTGCTTCTTCCAACTCTTTCCACCTCACATCAGCCCCTTTTCTTTGGTTCTGTGGAAGGAATGGACATAAATAAAGAGAAAGACATGAGCTTTAGATTTGTAATCATCCCCAGATAGCTGACAGCTGCTCTTTGACGCCGGGTTTGTGATGATGGGTTACCTCTTCATTCCAGGATGTAATGAACACAATTTCTGTAATCATGAACACATAGAAGACTCTGAGTCCTGTGAAATTATAATGGTGTACCATAAGGTAAGGGATGAGCTCACGCTGCATTATGTTAGGGCAGATATGGATTTATCTGTGTTGAAAGTTTTGAAATTATTGTGCTAATAGCTGATTTTTATTATGTAGTGCATGATAAAACAATATGGTAGCACTTTATAATAACTACACACTATGAAGCATTAGTTAAGTATGAGTAAACACTTAATTCATCATTTATAAAGCATTGTTCCTACATTAATAATTCATTAGTATGCAGTTCATAACAACAGTTATAAATGTTTCATTCTTGATTAATAAGCCCGTCTATTATGTGTTTCATTATTGTGTTTCATACTTTATAAATTATGGATTCCTCATTTGTAAATGAAATATTATATATTTTAAAAAACAATTATTAAGGAGTTGTAGATGATTAATAAGATAATTTATAAAGTGTTAGTAAATGATTAATAACTTATTTAGATGTACATTATTCATGCATTTATATATATAATGGTTAGGGACTATGTTAATATATGCTTTATAAACGCATATTAATACTGCAATTCATGGTTAATTCATGATTTATTCAGGTAGTTACTACTCGTTAGTAAAGTGTTTTATGTGACCTCATGATTTTTCTTTTGATTGATCAATTGATTGATTCATTTTATCACAATATATATACATGGTATAGGAATAATAATACTAGACATAAAATGAGATGATTATATAATTTGCATTGCTATTTTTAAGGTCACATGCTCTGCCTTGTGGCAGCATGACATATTAATGGTCCAGCAGAGAGAAGCCTGACTCGGGAGAGAGATGCAGTGGTTTTTGAAAAAACAGTATTCTCATCAGCAGGACAAACAGACTGTAAGTACCAGACTTAATAGATTATTGAGACTGGGACCGACCTGCCGGAGGGATGATGATAACAGGTACAAGCCTGAAGTAATCACAGAATAAGCAACTACGGAAAGGTAAGGGGACAAGAGTTTTAGTTTGGATTTAAAAGCCTCAGGTTATTTCAGGAAGAAGGGAACGATGGGAAAAATGGCCTGCAGCCTGCTGACTTCTGTTTCACTCTGGGGACAAACAGGGTTAGGCCAGTGGTGGGCCGTCAGGGCCAGCAAGGCCTGCTCTGCTGGCCTAAACAGAATCACAAAGTTACAGCTATTTTATAATTTAATCATTTTTCACAAATACACTACATGTATTATAATACTGTCTTCTTCAGTTGCTATGCTTCCAGTGCAGCTTGTTTTAAGTAGATCCAATCCAATCCAATCAGATCTCACCTCTGTGCATCTAGGTAAGAACAGAGGCAGAGGCCTGCAGACTCACACGTGAATCCAGTGCAGTTTAAGTGAACGGGGACGATATTGTTGATTGTCATCGTGTTCAACCAATCAGATCTTTAGTTTGGCATGTTGGGCGTATTCTTTGACGTGTCAGAGCTGCTAGCTGGCCTACAAGTAAGTGATTGGTCAGTGGGCTAGTGTGACATGTTGGGCGGTGACAATCCCAATATCTGCTGCCTCTGTGGCGCTGACATTTTCAGCCTCAAACGCATTAAAACGTATTCAAGAAATACAACTGGGGAGGCTCGACTGTCTTCACTGTGAATGGAGAAGGACTTCTTACTGGAACTAAAACGCACGGATGTACTGAACAACCGTGAGATTAAACTCTTTATTAACAAAGAAAGGAGGATGCACTTTGTCTTTAAATAGTGAACAGCAGCTCTGGTAAGTGAACTGCTCTTGTTTTTACATCTGCAGTAGCTTTAATATGCTTGTTTATGTATTATTATTTGTACAGCGCGTTTTTATGAAGATGGATTTTTGTTTGGTTTTATATGTGAGAGGAACCATTGTTACATCCAATGTTACTCTGGGGACATATTTATCTGGTGCCAGTGTTGCCAACTTGGCGACTTTCTCGCTAAATCTGGTGACTTTCCAAACCCTCATGGAGACTTTTTTTGTCAAAAGCTACAAGTGATAAATCTAGCGACTTGTTCTGGTGTTGTTGGAGACTTTCCTGGTGTTTTGACTCTGACGTGGAAGCACGTACGTTCTGCACTGTCGTCAACGAGCAGCGGGAGCTGCTGTGAGCCCCTCCGCCGCCCCAAAGCACATACAGCACTACTCTCACAGCAGCCTCACCTGCAGTCAGAGCAGAGAGGAGACGCACTCTCTGCGTATTCATGTATCTGCACTCTGCAGTTAGGGTATTTATAGGTGTTGAGCTTCATTTGTACACAAAACAAATAATAACCGTAGCTGTGTTTCAGCTGCAGGACAGCAATGAAGGCCCAGGTATAAAATGCACCGCTGCCATTAGGCTAACCCGAACCCTGTATTCTAAGAGAGGAACGCAATATCATCAAATCAAATGAGAGTTTAGTGACTAACTAGCCAGACCTGTCATATAATCTGCAGTTTACTGTTTGTGGATCGTAGTCACTGATTTGGAGAGAGACAGGAAGAGGTCTGTGTTTGCATATCAGTGGGCAAAACCTTGTTTTATTTTCCAAAACAACGTGGGGTCTAATTCATTTAAGGGAAACATTGCAGATTTTCAACCGGTTCAATATCTACTCTCATTATATGACTCATTTTTGTCATATGCATTGAATATGTTATAACTCTGTTATGTTGTTCATTCTGTACACATGACATCTATCACACTTCTGTCCATCCTGATAGAGGATCCCTCCTCTGTTGCTCTCCCGAAGGTCTCTTCCTTTTTTGGAGGGGAGTTTTCCCCCCAGTTTCTATTGGGCGGTGGTGAGGGTCCCAGGACAGAGGACGTCGTAGCCCTCTGAGGCAAATTTGTGATTTGTGATTTTGGGCTCACTTTTTAATGGTCCAATTAAATGTGTAGGTTTTGATTTAAATCCCTCTTTAACTGTACTGTGCTGAAATATTTGGTTTAACTGTGAAATACATTTCTTCAGATTACAGTAGGACAGACAGAATATCTGGCAATCAATAACATGGAACAGTTTACCTGATACAAGGTTATTGAAGACAATCCAAACTCAAAATTGAAGAGTGACTTTGTCTAATAAGTGACTTTGACTCACTTACTTCTTCGCTCTACTTTCTATTGCAGCGTGATGATGATGTGCCCCCCCATTATCACCAACAATACCCCGGATCCCAGGATTATGTCTTGTCACAATGCCTTCTCTTTCTTTAGCTGCAGTATTTTCACAGAACCCTGGGTTTTTTAGTAGGTAGAGAAGATGAGCAATGTTGTCTCATCTCCAGCATTGGCATCATTGCCTTTCTCCTTAATCCTTCAGGCAGTCAATTTGCAGCCAGCGAAGTGTGAAGCTCTATAATGATGGGTTATTGACCCGTTTGCTGTTCGGCAACGGGGACAGCGGCAAACTGAAAGGATAGTTCCTAGTTTTTCATGCGACATTCAGATGGCTCTTTGGCGCTGAGGGTGACCTAACTCTAATTAGGTTTGGTTGTCCAATAATGGCCAGAGAAATATCAGCAAATGTTATTTCTCTGCAGTACTGCTTGGTAAAATGAGTGAATGAATGTGCAGTTCTATCATCTCTTACACTTGGGGTTAATATACTCTCCCAGCAATGGAACACATGTTGATTTAGGGCATGTTTTTGTTATTAGTGAAACATTATTATTCTTAATAGAATCATGGATTACTTCCTTTTTCTCACCACCCTGTAGCGTGCAGTTAAACCCACACTAGACAGAAGCAGTCATTTACTCTGGTAATATGCTTGGAACCAGAAATAAAGACACATTTGCAGAATAGTTGGGAACGCGAGAAGAATCAAAAATGATTACTGCTTTGAAGCCACACACACACAAAAGAAAATAGAAAAAAAGGTTCTTGTTAAAGCAATAAGTATAGTCATAAAATGTCTGTTTTGAAGACTTTTCAAACTATCATTGCATTTCCCTCCATTAGACTTTCTCATTCACTTAATAGATTAAAGCTTTTATTTATATGACAGGGGACGTAATTCTAGATACAAAGTCAAGGACACACTGACAGCGATTAAAAAAAGTTTCCATTTACTGTTGCTAGCACCATAAAGTACCATGTAATGCAAATACAATACTCCTATCTCCATACGTCCATCTTCAGTCCTCTCCAATGAAATTCTACTTTTTAAATTCATTTTAGCAGGACATGACATTTGGGACCTGATATCTCACCTAGAAGACGGGATATAATCTAGCCTTCCTGGGGAGAGAGGGCCCTTTTGTGTGTCACTGGTCTGTTTTTCTTTCTTTTTCTGTCTCTCGTTCCATCTCTCTCTGCTTCCCATGAACTTCTAGTGGTTATCTATCTTGACATGAGGGAGTGGAAGCCTCAGGGTAGCGCTTGACAGGATTCCTCTCCATGATTCCTGGCAGCTCTCTCCATTCCCCCACTGTCACTGTAGGGGAACATAAGGGAGTTATAAAAGAATGCTGTCATGTCACTGTCACAAACTCTGTATGGAACCGAGGCGTCCGGCACCAATCCCGACTGTGAGCTGCAGAAATGTGTTTTGTGTGTTGCGCGGTGTATCCTTGTGTGTTTGGGCAAAGAGAACCTGTATTTCTGTGTCTACCTGCAGGTTGAGTTTTCATATGGCAGGTTCTGTTCTAAACTCGCCAAATCCATCTCATCCAACTAATATGTAAATGTCTATTTTAATACATCTAAATGACATTTCGTCATCAATCACAAAAATGTTGACGTTAAACGTATCCGTACAATTTTCAGTGACAGTATATATAATGTGTTTTCCACCAAAATATCCAATCTTGCAACATAATACCCATGACTTCTGCTTTATTAAACCTTTTTAACTTACACACAAAGTTCATTGGCATGTTTAATACAGAAACAAGCCATAATTTCAGCTAAATTATTTAAACCATTTTATTTAGTGATCATATCTGAAATGTCAAATTTCAGATAAATCCTTAATTTAAAAATAACTGTTGGAATAAGAGAGTTTGGCCAATCCTTTTGTATATGCACATTCTTAGTTTTGTTGTCTATTTGCTTCTGTAGATTTGACCTAAATTCATCAAAAGGTATTAATAATGCCTCATTTGCATATTTAAACATTACATTTCAGAAAACCTGTATCACAAAAACCAATGATCTTAATGTAAGCAATCAACTGGAAGTTTTATGGAAATTGCAGTGATGGCAGTGATGTAATTGGTTAAAGGTGTTTTCACAGGTGCATTCTGGGTGCAGGTGACTGATAATTTAGTGTGGGATTTCAATGGCAGTGATTAGCAAATAACATAGACAGGCTTTTCATTTTAAATGCTGTGTCAGGACAGTTGATTTCACAGTCTGATGTAATTTTCATGAATATCTGCAGCTTTCAGCACTTTACTGGCATGAAGTGTGGTTTTGTGAGGTACTTCTTTGTAGTCAGTGTATTATTACAGTAGGTGGAGTACGGGAGCAATGTACTGCTGTGGATGGAGGCAGCAGCAAAACCTATTTCAGGTACGATATTCAGAATGTGAGACAGCGATACATTCTATGTTACGATGGGGAGCTGAAGCCTTAGCTCTGACCACTAAACTAAGCCACTAAACTCCTCAGATGTATATTTGACTTCACAGAACACAGGGGTAGCTGGTCTACCGCTGCTTGGATCGGTTAGTTTGTTTGTATTACTGTGTGAGAGCATGTCTGTCTGACAACAAGGTAAACTGTCGAAAATGTTCACAGCAGCCGTCCACAGCAGTACATTGCTTTGCTCCCCTGCAGTAACTCCTGTCTGCTCATGCACTGACTACGGATAGTTACCCCAAACCATCCCTTTAAGAGAGGCTCAGAGCAAACCAAGTGGTGCATAGGGAGCCGGTGGACCTTGTGGATTCATGAATAAAAGTGTCTCGTTTCATATTTGAATATTAGTTTGGAATCAAAAAGCTAAGCACATTAAGCTACAGGGTATTGATGAATTGTGCCGTGGACTGTGTAGACATGCGAAATGTCTGATTTACAGTTGGTCATTGTAATAAGGAGCTGTCATGTAAATGTTGAACAAAGACCGTGCCTCGGGGCACGTTTCTTCATCGAACAGAATGCTTTTATGGTCATTTTGGTTGAATAGTGGAACAAAATGATCTGCTATTGGCAAAAACAGGAAAAGAGCAAATGTCATGGAGTACTGCTGTTAATCTAGCCAAAGCAAGGGAGAAGTGAGACATTATCTTAACTCATTCAACACCACACTGGTGTAAAGTATTATATCAACATTTCCAACAGCTTTAGATCGTCTGAAAGATGTATGAGAGAGGGCAGACCTCTACTTCAGGAAACCATATGAGGACTTCACCTGTCACAGTCTGTCTCTACTCATCACTGAGTGTCATCATTAAACCTTTTTAACTGCTGCCTTTCTTTTCCAACAGCAGGCTACTCTTTTCTTCAGGGCCAAACACTCGGTTTAATGATAAGGTGGAGGAGCTCAGGGTTGCATCCATCTGTTCTTGCCTGTGTGAGTGCAGTCCCAGTGACCTTTGCTGCTCCAGGAGTTGTAACTTAGTACAGGTGACTTTCCTCTGCGGCTGCATTCAGCGATCCATCGCCGTAATGACAACAACAGTGCTGATGACTTTCTGACAAGTTCTTCATCTGCCAAATGGCCGCCTGTGTTGCTATGCAGCTTGAATGTGTAATTCTCTCTCTGCCACCTTCACTTAGCCACCTCCACTCTGCAGATGGTCTAATAACCGTGTACAGGGGGATCTGTTTCGTGTAAATGGGCTCATGCTCTGAGCTTAGATGACAGAGGAAGAGGCTGGACTGGGTATCTATCATCAAACATCCAAACGCAATGAGCGACTGTGACTGTGGCGTTGGGATGTGTCTGGAGGGGACAAACGCTCACCTCGCCATGCTCAACCACCCAGCAACATGTGCTGGTCCACATCTCTCATGCTGACGACATATTTCTCTTTGATCTTTGATCTTGAAGAGAAACCCTCAACATGCCCCGCTATGCAACAGAATTAAAAAATCGTTTTTAGTAATGGAGAGCAGAAAAAGGTCCAAGTCCAGCACAACACTTTCCAAAAGAGTGAGAATGAAGAAGAAATATTCAGCAGGAAGGTTAAATGGGTTTTAATATCGGGTTGTTTAACAATTTTTCCTCGAGGGATACCCCCCCCCCCCCCTTAGTGACAGTGTATCAGGGATCATGCCAGCTCAGTGACTTGGAAGGAAAGACCAGCATGACTATGAAACAAACTGTGGGGCGTCGGACGTCACCTTGGGCTGACTTTGTTTTTGGATCGATTGCAGAGAGATTTCACATGACTTCATATTTTTAATTGAGCACCACCGTGACCTCACTCACCCCACTGGAAATGCCAAGAGCCAGCAAAGAAATAAATTGGGCCAAGGTTATGGGAAAAACAGCAAGTATTTAGCGTATTGAGAAAGTCGAGAGAGAGAGAAAAGTGTTCTTCTTCTGTGCGGCTGCAAGTAATAAAAGATAGATGTTGTGTGTGCGATGCCATTGAGCTTTGACAGCCCAAGCTGGTTCCCTTGTCAAGCAGGGATTGCAGTGTTTTTTTCTCCTCTTAAGCTGAAAACAAAAAGCCCAGCATTGGGTATCGGTTGCATTATCACTGCCGGGGACAGAGAGGAAAGCTTGTTATTTCTGCAACATGTGTGACCTCCCTCAGGAAATTCACCCAGTAATGACTGCTGATGATGTGTGCAGGTGGGGTATTGAAATGCATCCTTGGCAGTTCACAACATGTTTGCCAAACTATGGCCGAACTGAATCCTTTTTGCCCTTCTTTCGCTCCCTCATTTGGTGCATAATGGGTTGAGCTTATTGGTTACGGAGGAATTTGAAGTCCTTCTAATGAGTTATTTAGTGAGTCCGTAAAACATCTTATGTGAGATATTTGGTGGAGGATGATTGGTGGAACATACATATCTTTTATTCCTTTTTAATATTCCTTTGATATTCAGCTTTTAAAATATGCTAAGAATCAAATTTGCATATGCATGCTCACTCAAATATGAGATACATGCAGTTCAGTATAATGTCCTGAATTGTTTTTATTTTTATTTATTTATGGAAAGAAAACATGCTTGTGGTTACAACAATTATACAGTTGAATGGCTCCTTTGGCTCTCATCATCTCCCATCTACTGAGATCAAGTAACCCATGCAGTCAGATGTAGATTTGTTAACACAATGGTGGCTGTATTCTGAGGAGAATATGGTTTAGAATGAAATATAGAATTTGTTTTGATTCTCCCCGTTGTGTCTGTGTGAACGGGTTATTATATTCAGCCTGCTGTGTCAGTAATGTGGGAATACTTCACTTTGTTCACCACAAAGACACAACTTGTACAATGAATCTCAGACTACAGATCTTACAGTAGATCTCATTCAATGAACAGTTGAGTTCTGCTGAACATTCAAATTGTATACATCTGAACTCTCCAGTAACCTTTTACAAATCATTCTCCAGGCCATTCCCGAAACCTCAGATCAAGTTCCGGTGGGCTATTTCAAGCTATTAATTCTTTGCACCACCATCAGGCTTCCTCACAGCTTTAATTATGGGGACATGTCCACAGGATAATAACACCAGACAAAGAATAGGGTCCATTCAGCAGCGGAATGTGGCCTTGTGGTGAGCTGAGTGAATGAGAACTGAAATGCATAAATTGAAATTAATCAAAGCAGCCATTGTACACTTTTACATTTGTGAAGTGAAATATAATTAACAAAGGACAATCAAAATGCTGAAATCAAATAGAAACAGTTTATAGGTTCAATTCTTTGTGTGCAGCAGTATTTCATATAGACTATACCTGTATATCTGGAACTACTTTCTACTGTAAAGCAATGCCATCGATCAGATGTGACCAACAGCGTTTTCTCTTGATCCGATTCCAAAAACCATTTGTGAGAGGAGAACACCGAGGTTGTGGAGTATTGGTCTAAATTAGCCGTCTTAGCTAGGTGATTAACAAAATACACTAAAATCATGTACATCATACACTATGATGAGTAATAGTAGCATTTAGACAGCAGTAAACACTAAACCTTAGAAAATGCCAGGATTGACTTTGTCTTGATGTGCTGTGAAGGAATGTGGCCCCACAGAGGCCCCTCGTTATGCTCTGTGGCTGCATCGGTGCAGGGAGGGAAATAGATCCGTTTGTCTACTTCTGTTTACTTAGCAGACTTTGGGGAAACGTAACATTTGCTCGAAAAAAAGGCTACAATTGTCTCTAATCACAGAGCTATGACTTTAGAAACAAATCCTACTTTAAATAGGAAAATGATTCTTCTTACTTGTGGTAGACTGGACGCAGTGACAGTGACAGCATCCCTGTACATCTCTATACTAATTGGAGGAGAGGTTGATTGCTTGGAATGTAGACGTTTACTTTTCAGGAGGGAAAACTGAGCAAAATAAAAATAAAAGTAGCTCATTTGCTCACTTATTCTGGCACAAAGCATTCCCTCTGCAACAGTCAGGGTAGACATCAAATGCTATTTTTACCCTGATATTTGGCAGCAGGGTTGCATCCTCAGAGGTATTATTTTGATTCTACAAATATGTACTGTCTGCCCGGAATGACAGTGATTGTTTTTCCCGGGGCAAAAACAACATTGAAATCCAGCATCTGCCAGACTGTGCAGGTTTGGCCTGCCGTAGCGCTGAGCGCAGCAGCAGTCTGTGAAGAGGTTTGATGTGAACACTGGTTTCATAGTTTATCATTCCAGCCAGGCAGCAGACATATGTGGGATCACAAAACACAAAACACCCAGCTACTGGTTACAAACATTCGGATGCTTCTATAAGTCTTATGTGGGCAACGCTGTGACTGAATCACAGAGTGCTGAGGTTACACATTTAGCTGGAGTAACAGTAGGTTAAATGCTAAAAAAAGTGAGATATTAGTGACTTCATATAGTGACTTTGTTGCTGTAAACATAACTGTTGCTGCTCTAGAAACAATATTTAGTTATATCTAAATTATAAATAACTTCTAATCCTGTTCTAAATGTAATTATTTAAAAAATGCTATCGATGTTTTAAAAAGAGTACAGAGTATTGATAAGAGTAACTCTATGCAGTAATGAACTCCTAAAGATACCTATCTCTACATGTAGGCCACCGTAATTCCGCAGAGGGAGCGGAGGGGTGTTTAGTTGGTTGCAATCTGAAACCTCAGCACTAGATGGCACCAAATATAGAGTTGATATTTCAATTTATGAACCTAAAACTCTTATAATAAGAATCTCTGTTTATTACTTACATCTTTTCCGTAATTTGAACATTGACACTGACATCCTATAATCAAAGGAATTATAAGAAGCATCGCAATGCGGACGATACTGCGTGGATGCAGTGACAGAACACACTCAATGAACAATGTTTTCCCTGCCGTTTCCTTGGGGCTCTGCAAAAACACCCTCAGTGTGAGCGGAGCAGAGTGACGGCATTCAAACACTCGTCGTTCCGCTAACTTCTTGCAATTGCTACCAATATTAGCTGCTTTGTTGTCAACAATGTTGGTTTGGAAACAAATGTGCATGCAGGCTGAAATTCAACTGAGTTGTGTTGGGAGATGCAGGGACTTGAACTAAGAGTAGTAGTAGGAAGAGCAGAGGAACTGTGAGTAAGGAAAGCTCTGCTAGCCGCTAGGCTATGCTGTGTAAAATGTTAGTAATGTTAGTAAATGTTAGTAGTATAGATAATTGAGGATGTGATGCATTGTGAATTGTAATGGAATCGTGAGGCCAGTGAAGTGTCACTCCTCTAGCTAAGATGTTAGCTGTTCGATGGTTTTAGTGTCTGTAAGTTAACCAACAGCATACCCTCTTCTGTAAAACCTTCTTTTCTATCAGCAGCTTTTGCACTGTGTGAGACAGATTTCCCCCATCTGCTGAGGGTTTGAGCCTTTTCACCCTCTTGTGCATCTTGGGCCGACATCAGACATGTTGTCAGAGCGGGAATGGCAGTGCACCAGGCTCTGCTGGCCATACTGAGGGCAGATAGCTAGACGAACACTCTGGGACTGTTGTCCTCGCTGTCTGGCCCCTCTCTTCTGTGTGAGTGTATGTGTGGCACAGTTACCGCCAAGTAGGGCTCGCTTCAAAGGGGAACCATTGTGTTTATCTGCCAAATACATCCGAAGCTTTCCGTTTCATGACAGGCAATTATATAGGAAGTGTTTTTGCAATGCAGCTCTGGCCCTGGGAGACTTCAGAGATCTGGTCCAAAGTATAATTTAAAGGATAACCAACTTTTTAATGCCAGGTGCATCCTCATCAGAGAAAGAAACTTAGTCCTCTCCTGCCTTAAATCGGTGTGCTCCAATATATTTGGACCTCTGAAGGCGCTCCAGATACAAGATTCACCAACTCTTCGAAGAATAATCATTTTCTAAATATTCAGTGCAGGTTTTAGTCATATTAAAGTCTTGTCTGTTCATTTGTGCTGCTGGTAACACAGTGCTGCTATCGGTCTGGCAATTGTTGCACTTAAAGAAGTGGAAATGTTGATGTTTTTATTACTGAGATCATTTGTTTGAGTCGGCAGTAGTGCTGCTAGAGAGCAGATGAGAATAGACCACACAGTTGATGTTACCAATAACAGATAAGCAATGCTGCCTTGTTGAACGGGAGCACCTGCAGACCAGCTCTCCTGTAAATCCAGTTCAGTGAGTCTCTCAGAGGATGCTGGAGACCTGTGACCTGCACTGTAGCCTGGTATTCATCTTGTATTAATCCCCCCCCCCCCCCCTCCACGTTTCTGCTTCTCTTCTTTCAGAGTTTCCTGGGAAACAAATGTAGATGGAGAAGAAGATATCTTGCACTAATGGTTAATTAGTGCAAGATATTATGCCACTACTTCATGGTAAAAGTGTCTCTTTAAATTAATCTGTTCTTCCTGTAGGACTTTTGCATATTTCCTCATGCAAAAATTCACCTTTTCTTCCGAGCGTATATGTCTTTAGGTGCAGAGCTCAATTTTCTCCACACACAATCCCCAATGAATGTTCACTCCTTGTCCCAGTTGACTTTGAGAAAAGATGCAGCTCCGTCTTAGAGCACAGGTGTCACGCAATGGGAAACCACAGTGGTGCCACACCACGACTTTCTCCTGTCTGACACACTCAGACCTAATTCCTCTTCTGCTTAACGAGCCACTTGATCATCCTGCCAACTTGTGTCGCCAGATCAATTTGAGCAGAAGCAGGACAAAGCAAAAGGTAACGTTTCTCGCTGCTGGAGATTGTTTGAAGCTGCTTATCGTTAACGGCCAATGGAGCAAGACGGGCACTGCTGAACCCGGTGGCCCCTTTGTAATATGGTGGACTCTAGTCTGAAATGAGGGCTTGTTTCTGGTGGGATTGGGGGGGGAGGGTTGTGCTGTAGCTGAGTGAGGATGTCACAAGCCATTTTGCTTTCATAACAACACAGAATCTGCAGTGTTTGGTCTAGTTTTATCATCAGGCCTAAAAATCCTCACAATATTAGTATTTTTTGTTGTTGTTTTGCTTCCTGAGAAAGGGAGAAATGGACAATTGTCCTGCAGACAAAAATAACAACTTCTCTTTCGAGCCAAGTTGACGCACAGAGTTTTATCACCGCGCCGCACGGAGCCCCGCCACCTGAGTTCCGCCGAGAAACCCAGAAGGACCGCATCTTCGACCACGAAGTCACCTTCATAGGAAGAGAAAGAGAGTCTGGGCAGATTTAGCCTATTGTGTTTATTATCTTGTTTGTGTTGCTCAAGTTACTGTGTCATTTTTATAACGTGGTGTGTATGCTCAATAATCACAGAGATTAACGAGCGAGATCGTTAATGTTGCGTAGAAGTTACTGTGTATTTCATTCTGCTGCAATCGCGTTGAGATCATACACCGCTAGTGAGGCCGGAGGTTGTTTCTCATCAGTTCAGTCGTCAGCTGTGTTTCTGTAGATGAGAGAGCAATCTTCCATACTCCACCGCGGCGGGGAGGATCTTATTTTTGGAGGATTTATTTTGTTTTTCTGCTTTCTCTCTTCTTTTACTAACCCACACACACATATAGCTTTAAGCTAATGTAGCTCCAGGTGAGCTAACTGCTTCAGACACATGTAGATAATGCGACCTCTCTTTTGTCTATCGCCATGTTAGAGTCCCACGCCATTTTGAGGTGGTCACGTGCAAACTCCATTTTGGTAGTTCGGCCTATCTTCAACGTGTAGTTCCACGTGACGTAGCTACGTTTATTGTCTGAGCGGTGCTCTCGCTTCTTCCCCACACACACAAGCATGCACACGCATGCACACACACACACACACACACACACACACACACACACACACACACAATCTCCCTCTTACCACAGTTTTGTTGATTTTAGATAGCGTGCTCATGAATGTATAGTATTTGTTGTTAGTTTTAGATATTAGTTGACTAGATCATTATTATTGGAACTGAATAAACTCTGTTATACTGTAAGGAGCAGCTGTGTGATTACTTTCTGCATGTATTGTGCAATCGTATGTAATCGTACTTTGACTATTGCCATTGTGAGTGAATACTAATTATGAGTAATTAGTAATGAGTAACTTCATTTATAGTTTGGTTATTAGTCCCTGTTCGCAGGGTGGTGCCCCATTATTATTAATAATCGTTAATAATCTTACTGACATTAATAATTATATTGATGTCAATAATTTAGTTTTTATATATGCTGATAACTCAAACACGCTCCTTTTCATTCCTAACGAAGCTGTGAATAGATTTGTGCAAGCGGAGGACCAACTACCAGGATACTATTGACCGTGAACTGTCATTCCGTCTGAGCTAAACCGTTGTACAGCCTAAGCTACCGTCAGATATTTTAGTGAGTTTTGTTTTCGCAAAATGTTCTGAGTGAATTTGAGTTTCCTCCGGTAAACAGGTTGCAGTGTGCTGCATATGCCTAGGGCTTTTATTGTGAAAGGGAAGGACAGAAGTAGTGGATCTGGTGTGCGCTGCCTTTGTCAAGGTTGAAAGGAGTCATAAAGTGTACCATCTTGTTTGGTCCCACAGAGCTCCTGTGTTGTTGTACAATATATAATGCACAACGGGATTGGTTGATGTCTTTATTCATTATCATTTTATTACGAATAAGCACATGTTGATTTTCCGCTGCATTCACGTCCTGTGTAAACGTATTCATGACAAAACAGTTTGTCAACAGTTTGAAAAAAATGAATCACAGGAATAAAGAAATGGTGTATAAAGGAGTTATAGATTATTTTATCTTGACCTGACCACTGTAATGGCCTTCACGTCAGAGCCAGACCTCCGTCTCACACGTGCAGCTGCTCCACAATGCTGCAGCGCCTTTAAAACCACGCTGGTATACACATGCAGGTGAGAGCACATTTCCCCCGTACTGGCCTCCCTCCACTGCCTCCCTGTACATTTAAGGATTCATTCTAAGACTTTAGCTTTGACCTTTAACAACCATTTGTCCCATCAAGGTCACTCAGGCCAGCTGACCGGTGGTTCTTTCTGGTCCGTAGGTGTAGTTTGAAGCACAGCGCTGTCTCTGCTTGTTAGGTGTTTGTTGTATTTTGATTGCACAACAGTAAATATGCTTCATACATATAGAAATATATACAAATAGAAATACATTTGTAATATAATACTGCAATATCTTGCCAGCATTCATGACTTCAGCAGTGAGGCCTTGAATCCTCTGTTATTCAGCTAGAAGCCATTCTGCCATCTCAGTGAAAATGCCCATCCTTGACCCAAGCTTTGCAATAAGCACATCGGCACAACTCAGCACATCAGCATTTACCTTCTGTTCTTCAAAGCCAAGGTGAGCATCTGATTGGGAAAGCTGTGTGATTCATTATAATATAGAGGAATCCAGTGGGAGGTCAGATGCTTTGTTTGAACTTTAAACATAGAGACATGCATTAAGTTTACGCACTCCCGCTCCTTTCCAGACATCTAAAGATGGTCTCTCGAGATGCCACTTTTGGCACAAAAAGGCATTTTTAATGAAGATTGATTTGGTTTGCTCTTCCATCCAGCACTTTGCTCCACTTTACAAGGATAAAGTTGTGTACGTATGCAGGTCCCTGGTATTTACCAGTTAACAAAAGGCCCGTCTGTGTTTGTCAAGTTAATTCTTGTTTGCTGAGTTAATTAACATGAAGGAGGTAGGTGAGAATGAAGAGAGGGACAGGGATTATTTGTGATCCATTTTGCATTACAAAACAGAGGAAAAACAAATCTGTAGACCACATAGTGGACAAATAAATAGCAGATGTTGACTTTACAATCTTCACTCAGGAGCAGCCCACTGCCTACAATAGCTCTGTCTTCCTGTCTTTCGCTACACATTCTTCATTAGTAATCTAACTATGCTGTTCTTTTGTCTAGTGGTGGAATAATGTGATCTACGGAAAATAAACTCCTGTCACATGCAGGGATTAACTTTTCCTAGAGCAACACAAACAGACAGACATTCTAAGAAAACCTCGGCTTTAGTTTGAATCACAGCCTAGAATACGTCAGTAAAAGCTGCTGTTGTGTTGTGTTCAGGTTCCGAGTGCTAACAAAGATACAGAGTCCTCTCTGCAGGTCAAATAAGTTCTCCAAAATGTAAATATGTTTAAGATGGCCTAATTTAGCCCAACGATGGCAACCTTGTGCATATCTGACAGACATATGCCATGGGAACACTGCACCTTCACAGCTTCATACCAAGGTCTGTAATATGGGGGGGACTGCAGTGTTATTTGACTGACCTTCATTAGCTTGGCCTTATTTCTAAGACTTTTTATATTATTTTGTTGGCCTTTATTTGAAAGAGGTCAGTGTAGAACTGGGGGAGAGAGACATGACATCCAACAAAGGTCCCAAGGCTGGAACCAAACCCGTGATTTTGTGGTTATTCGGCATGTGCTGTAACCACTTGGACACCAAGGCGCTCCCGACTAATGACCCTTTACTGCTTTTACTATTTCCTCTCGACACCTGAGATGAACCTTTCTTTGAGGAAATTGCCACAATCTGCACTTAATAACTGAGTATATGAATGGTGACAAAGTCTCTTATCTCGAGCGTTATCTCACTTATCTCACTTAAGTGAGTGTTACAGCAGACCACAAGTCGCAGGCTGCAGCTCTTTCTCTGCTAGTTTGCGAGCCAAAACCCGACGCAAGTGCCAATGTCACAAATATTTGAGTGGATATTTGGTTTGTGTCTTTGTTGCAGTCCCTCTCAGTCCGGATGAATCTCTCTCCCTGGTCTCCGACCCTTGCCACTGTGTGATCGACGCTCATTCAGCAGAAATGGGTGCATCATTTGTGAAACGCAGCTCTAATGATCAGAATATTATATAAGCTTTATTAGTTCTGTGCAAACATCAATATTTTCAGTGAGAGTGCAATGCATTCCTCCATATTCCTAGATTGCTGTCTGACAGCTTGGTGTTCATCTCCCCTGTCGATGCAAACCTTCTAATTATACAGCATCTGCTTACTTTACTCAAAGCTCTCAGGTAAAAACAACTGGTTACATTGCCACTGCTCAGCAACCATCAGTGCCATTATCATGAAGTGTTGGTATTGTTTATGCATAAATGCCGTCATGGGGGGGATTGCCGACAGCTCCGTGGTTCAGATCAATTCAGGAATGCAGATACAATGTTAAGTTCATGTTCAGCGAGAGAGCCCTGGATCAATGGGATAATGACAGGAAATTGGAAGCAGCTCTGTTGACGTACCAGAAAGGTAATTATGTGTAACTGCACCATCACTTACAATTTGAAAGCACTGAGAGATGTATCAAGCCTATTATAAACCTTGATGGCTTTTGTGGCTTTTAACCTATTTTAACACAAAACATTTCTTTATTATGCTTTCATGAAAGACACAAATCCAACTAGAAAAAGCATTTCCTGCTGAAAATGTGTTGGAATGCTGAAAACTGAAATTAATCACAAAAACATTGCTGAAAATAGATATCCAATTCAAAAACAAATTGCAAAAAGCTTAATAATTCAAAAAGTTTAAAGATTACAAATATGAAAAGTCATATCACACCTCTCCTGAAAGAGCTGAACATTTTGATATTTGAACAGTTTCTGTGGCTTAAAAAAATTCATCAGTGGTGATATTTGTAGCAGTAGAAGTTGTAGTAGAAGTATTATTAGTAGAAGTATTAGTAGCATTAGAATAAGTACTAGTAGTAGTAGTAGTAGTAGTGATATTTGTAGTAGTAGTATAAGTTGTAGTTGTAGTAGAAGTATTATTAGTAGTAGAAGTATTAGTAATTAGAAGAAGTAGTAGAAGACGTAGTATCAGTAGTCATAGTAATAGCTGTAGTATTGGTCATAGTATTTAATATCACAGTAGTAGTAGTAGTAATAGTAATAGTAATGGCAGTAGAAGATGTAGCAGTAGTAGTAGTACTAGTAGCAGTCGTACTAATAGCTTTAGTAGCATGAATAGCAGTAGTAGTAGTAGCAGTTGTCGTAATAGCAGTAGTGGTAGTAATAATATTGATGGTAGCAGTAATAGCAGTAGCAGTAGTAGTAATAGTAGCAACAGCAAAAGTTATAGTAGAAGTAGTAGTAGCAGTAGTAGTAATACTATATTAGCAGCAGCAGTAGTAGTTGTCGCAGTATTAGTAAGAGCATTCATTTTTTAACAAAAAAGCCAAATTTTGAGCTTGTTTAAATACAGTTTATCCATGGGGCTTTTATTTTGAAAGGGTGGTGCTGGGTGGGGGGGAGAGGGAGAGGAGACATAATCATAATATCTGACACACATAAACAGAGGTTATTAAATGCCTGGCTTCATCACAAGCATTTCAATTAGAATTCACTCTTTGGGGCTTTTATTTTGAAATGGGGTGTGTGTGTGTGTGTGTGTGGGGGGGTCCTCTAAAAGTCTCTAAGACCTGAATGACTGCATGAGAGAGAGACACAGACAGGGAGAGTGAGCGAGAGAGAGAGAAGAAATAATTAGTGAGTGAGAGAGAGAGAGAGAGAGAGAGAGAGAGAGAGAGAGAGAGAGAGAGACTCTGATATCTCTGGCAAACTTTCTCATTTGGAGATTGTACTATGTTTTATCTTTTACAGCTTACATGACTATTGTCCTGCTCTGCCATGTCTTTCCTCGCCTCTCCCTCGTGTGTCGCGGTGTGTAAATGTCACTCGAATCAGGAAACTTATCAGAATACCCATATTTGATTGGCCGAGCTGCAACACGTATATCTCTAAATCATGTGTGTGCGGCTTTTATTTTAAAATGGGAGGGGATCCTCTAAAAGTCTCCAAGACCTGAATGACTGAGAGAGAGAGAGAGAGAGAGAGAGAGAGAGAGAGAGAGAGAGAGAGAGAGAGAGAGAGAAGTGCATGTGTGTCTGTGAGACTGGATGTTTACCAACATCACTAATTGGCTCAATCGCGAACACCTGTGTGCCTGAAGCCTTTTCATGGAGATAACACAGGGAAACACCTCTCAAACAAATCATCAAAACTCCCATAACCGTACCTCATATTGCTCCGATATTAATAATTGAGAGGAAGGATGACTTGAGAAACAGATCCTGTAAAAATTGTGGCTTAACTGGCGATCTACAAATGGAGTACCGTGTTCTATGGAAGATGTTTTTGAAGCAAAATTGAACATTGGTCTCTATGGAGCAGAAAGTTGGTTTTCCTCTCAATTAACGGCTTCTGTGTCAAATGTGTAAATCTGTGGGATTCCACAGTCATTTTTCTACGACAAGGACAAGATTAGTTACTTCTACATCCAGAAATTATGCATGAAGAGTGAAGATTGTGGACACAGTGGCAAAACACAAATGTTTTTTTCACAAGAATCTCAAGCTGCTCTTCACTCTAGCGGTGACATCACGCACTCTAAGCTGCCCAATACACACCCATTATAAAGTCAGAAAAGGGCTGAAAAATCATAATAGTTAAATTGTTGCAGTTCAAAAAGTTTAAAAGACATCGGAAAGCTGAATCATGCGGCAATAGTTCAGGGTTTTCTTTACATTTGAAAGTTGAAATGGTGTCTTTAGCTGAAAGTATGAGGATTTCAAAGTTGAAGAAGTTTAAGAGGATTTGAAAATCTTCTCCATAGAGATCCCATTGAAAATAAAAAGCTTAATAATTCAAAAAGTTTAAAGGTTAGAAATATGAAGTCATAGCACCCCTCTGGTGAAAGAGCTGAACATTTTAATAGTTGAACGGTTTCTGTAGCTTAAAATATGAAGGAGAAGAAGAGGTGGGACGGAAGAAATAGAAGTTGAATAAAGATTCGACATAATTGTTGGAATGCTTAACAGCATTCCAACAATTATGTCTTGATTTTTCACACATCAGAACTGTTCATTAGTTTAAAGTGGCCTCTTATGGCATTTTAAAAATCACAAAACTGTTCACAAAAGAAAAGAAAAAAGAAGCAAAACTGGATGGTTGCTATGATTGGCATCCTTTTCCGCCGCTACAAAGCATGGCTGAATGTCCCACATATTCTACTCAATGATTTAATGGCACAAAACCAGAAAACAGAGCTGGTGATGAGGAGTGAATGAGTTAAATCTGTAAAGCTCTTTTGCAGTGGCAGCTGGTGGAAAGTTTACAAAAGAAACATGAGCACCACTTCCACAACAACCACCTCTTCAGAAGAAGTTAAGAGAAAACCTTTGACCTCAGAAGCAGGTCCTCTTTGAGACAGGAAGAATAGATACATTCCATGAAGTACAATTGCTGAGGGCAGATGAAGAAAGTTAAGAAATTCAGAAAAGACAGCCTGCCACATTAGACGACTCTATGAAAATGTAGACTCGGCTGCCCTATATTTTCAGGCAGTGATGTGAAGACTATTAAGAGCCTGCAGAAGAGAGGAGCAGCGGCTCTACCGTGAACTGGAACAGCTTGAGCAAACTCTCCACAGAGAAACTAGACCCACCATCTCAGCACTGTGCTTTTCTTTGGTATAAAGAATCAGTACAGCCAGGTGGGCGGAACATATCTGAGCTGTATGTTTAATCTGACACTAATGCCCTTTTTTACTGCAAAATTGTATCCTTAAAGTAATGAAAATATGTCTGCCTGTGCAGTTCACTTGATAAGATTTCTCTAAATTACTCAGAATGTCCAGCTTCCCTTAAGTCTTGAAAATAGCTTATTTCTCGAAAAAAATAGAAGAAGTTATTTCAAAGCCAATTTATACTCAAAACTGAGTAAAAAGGGAACGAGAGAGAGATTTTTTAGAAAACATGAAAAAAGCATTGCCAAGGCAATAAAATCGACACAAATCAACAAAACAAAACAAAAAAACAATCAAAACAGATTCTCTTCATAATATTTTCAAGGAGCATTGAATATTAGTCCATGTTGTTCATGTTTTTGTTCATGTTCAGACTCTTTAGACTGTGTTTCACTGAATGATGGCCCTGAGACCCCATTCAGCTCTGGAATAAATCATTGATCTGGAAATAGATCTGTGGAATCAGGAGCTTCTCCTCCTCTGTCGTCCTCCTTCAGCATCTCGACCTCGTCCTCCGTCAGTCTCTCCGCCAACCTGCTCAGGATCCTCCTGCTCTGCCAGATGGAAATCAGCCCGAGTAGAGAATCCACTGCAGGTGCGTCTCTCAGTCCAGGAACATCTACCTCCACCAGTGTCCTCAGGGTGGTGGTCCCAGAGGAGCACAGCATGCTGCTCAGACCTGGAGTCCTGCCGTCCTGGATGTCCATCTTGGCTCCGTTCACCAGCGGTTCCTGAAGCAGCCAGTGTGAGCACGTGGGCTCCGGTCTCTTATTCTCCCTTAGCTCCATCATTGTTCAGCTCTTTCTTTAATATCTATAATATATCTTAATACTATTTTTTTCAGTCTGAAGCCTTCCTGCTCTGTGAGACCTCCTCTGTCCTTACTCCTCATGTGTGCTCTGACAGCGTTTAAGAGATTCTCTTTGTCAGAGATGTAGTCCTCCACTTTAGCTCCTCTTACATTTTTACTCTTCATCAGATAATCCTGTATCTCCTCCACACTGTAGCCTTCAGAGCTCTTACAACTGCCAGCCCTGTATTCAGAGAGCTCACTGTCAGCAGCAGCGTCTTCCTCCTGACTGGACTCAGAGTCCTTCTCCAGACTGGGCTCACACTCAGCTGCTCCTATACTTCTTGTCGTTGCCACTTTTTTGGCCTGTGAGTTTCCACTATTCCCTCTCTGTTTCCTCTTCAGCTGAGGGGCTTTGAGTTGCTCCTCATCTTCCTCCATGTCTACCTCACTACCTGACTCCCTCACCTCCTGGGACCCACCCGTCTCCTCCACCCTCACCTCTTGGGCCACACCCGTCTCCTCCACCCTCACCTCTTGGGCCACACCCGTCTCCTCCACCCTCGCCTCCTGTGCTCCACTTGTTCCCTCTTGTCCATCCTGCTTGTCCCCTCTGCCCTCCTCAGTACCTCTCTAGTTCTGGTCTTTATGAGAACCGTTTTCCCAGGACAAGCTCTGCTCTGATGTCCTTCTTTCCCACAACTGTAACATTTAAAGTCATCGGTCTTTGCAAAAATTACATAATCAAAGTCCTCTACTGTGAGTTTGAACACGAGGTTGACCACTCTGCTCCTGTTGTTGGGGATCATGAGGACATGTCTCCTGTGAGACACCACGTGTTTTAACAATGGAGATTTAAACCCAGAAGACACTCTCTTAACCGGAGACACTACCTTCCCATGTTTGGACAGCTCTCTGATTATTGCATCGTTTCTAATAAACGGAGGAACGTTAGACGCAGTAACTTTTACTGCCAGTGAGCTGAGAGGGTGAACGGGCAGGAAGTGTTCACCCATGTGGAGGCTTGAGTCTGCTCCACAGAGAGAGGAGGCCGGATCACATGGTCCAGCTGCTGTTTACAGTAGACACACTGCGATAATAACTCTACCAAGACTGGTTTACAATTAAAAGGAATTTAATACCACTGATGCAGATACAATTATACACTGAAGTACACTACTTCTATGGAATATGAAACAATTAACCCGGTGCAAAAAACTCTTCCAGCTCCTCAGGAGACCCATCCGTTCCCTGGGGCCGTAACTAACGAAGAGAAAAAGGCTTTCTAGATCCCGCCCTCATATCCGTTCGAAACACCTCCCCTTCCGTCTATCCCAATTCCTATTGGCTAACTTCCCCGTGCACTTCTGTAAACGCCTGTCTTCATGACTTTCTTTCCCTGAGTTCCGAACACATTCAATGACTGTCTGGTATTGCTCAAACCCTCTATGATAATCCTTCAGTATAAAAGATAAACTTCTGCATCTTTGGCAAAAGCTTCATGTCTTTAGTTCTACCTTTAGCTACTAATCCTACAACACTTTATGCTTATCTTAATTATGCATTTCCAAAACACTTATGATTATGCCTAAATATGAATTCTTAATTATGAATTATTAAACACTTTTATTATATCTACTAAACACACAGTTCTACGCTCAAATTTCCTACACCCACCTTGATCCAACTCCAACACCACTTCCGCAGTTTCTAAACTATCTAAAAATACGACCACAGCGTTGTTCATCCGCGCTGCGGACTTCACGCAGCTGTGGCCGATAAGCTCACCTACTGCCAGGCTGATTCCTTCCAGTGAACACCCGAACAGCGGCGGGATCTTCACGGCGTGTTTCCTGGTCAAATTGGTCAGGCTCATGGTGGCGTTTAGCAGCCGACAGCTCGCGCTGAATGGCTGCAAACCCCCACAAACAAAGACCCTAAATGTGCACACAAACCCCATGAACCCTACACACTACACCACACTATCATACCCAACATTACCCAGTGAAGAAAAATTACGAAAAATCGCTAGTATCGCTCTCAAAACCCCGCTCCTTCAGCTCCGTGCTCCTTCCACTCAGAGAGAGAGAGAAATCAACAACAATAATAGTACCACAACAGCAGTGGCGGCTGGTGGAAAATTTTCTAGGGAGGGCCATCCTATCAATTTCAGCAAACATCCTAGTATGATTTCATGCAAAAAAAAATTTGCATCAAACACGCATTATTACTTGGCAGTTAAATATTTAACATTTATTCCAACATGAAAAAAAGCAGTAAATAACACTTATATAATATAATACAATATAATATAACATGTTTATTTATTGAGATGCCCCTATGGACCTTGTTATAGGAGGTAAAGATCAGGAGAAGTAAACATGAAGTGTAATTATGAATACTGATGTTAAATTAAGCTATGATGAGTTTTCACTGTTAATTTAGGGGGAAAAAGTGGCCCGGGAGTTACTGTCAGACCGGCCCACTCAATACACGGCGCGCTGCCCACTCAATACACGGCGCGCTGCCCACTCAATACACGGCATGTATTTCGCCGGTCTACGGCGGCCATTCGCACCTCCGCCGGCCCCGCCCCGACAGACGCCCGGCACGACCGCACGGCGCAGACCGCGGTTATGGAGAAACGTTTTTAAAAGCACTGTAGTGTCCATCATCGTGCTATGGCGTCCTCGGATCGCGAGGAGTAGTATAATGTCAGTTTATACTGTTGATACAGTTTTCACTGATTATTGACTTTCGGTATTAGAGTAAATTGAACGTGTTCTGTGAAGCATATAATATAGTCCCGTCGGCCTACCGGGGATTCCCCCGGTATCCCAGATGGCCAGTCCGCCCCTGCCTGTGGATACGTATGGTATGTCGAAGTAATCGGCGTACTTTTCGGAAGAAAGGAAGTTGATTGACTGACTTGTACGAAGTAGTGAAGCTTCGCATGTAGTCTGCTGTCTGATTGTGAGGTCAGGCTGATCTGATATCAGCTCTTTGGCTGCAGAATCTCCGTCAAACTTCTCCTCTCAAACGGGTCTTGGAGGAGGAGAGCTCACGCTGGCGCGGGCACCTGTCGAGACTTCTCCTAATGAGAACGCGCAGCTCCGGGGCCCTGATCGTTCTGGCCCACAGCGGAATCTATTTGAGGGCGCTGATTGGCTAAATTGTATGTCACTCATTTATATCTTGAATCAGCAATTGGCTAAACGGCTTCATAGACCCGTCTCTTTTGGGCCAAAACGATCAGGCCCCCTTAGCTGCGCGTTCTCAGACGTGTCGTGCACACAGGCAGAGAGCACGAGCAGACGAGCACACAGGGGGAGAGGACGAGCAGGAAAAGCATATATTTTGCGCAGATATCATATTGTACACACATTACTGGGTACATTCCATGGTTAAAAAACATATATAATTTATGATTATTATAATTTATTTTTTATTATTTTTATTATTATTTTTTATTTATTTTTTCTTGTGGCTCATGGTGGGGCCATGCCCCATGGCCCTCTATTGACCAGCCGCCACTGCACAACAGCTATAATAGAAAAATAACTAATGAGCTGTGGATATAATTATGATGATATAGTAATAATAACAATGATAATATGAATACATAAACCATGAACGTGGCTACGAGGACTCCGTTGAAGCTCTATGACTGAAGGGGCAGGTGCAGGAGCGGACTGGGGAAAAAAGTGTCCCGGGAGTTTACTGTCAGACCGGCCCACTCAATACACGGCGCGTTGCCCACTCAATGCATCGCACGTATCGACCAGTCAGTGGCCTACTTGGAAAAATACCCATACACTTAACATTATTTTGGATGATTACAAAGAAATTATATCATATGTTGTTGTTTTTTACAACATTTGGATCCACCAATTTGCCTGGATGGACACATTGAATAAAATAATACTCACTATTGTAACACTCCAAGGTATAGTTTGCTAGATGAATATGCTTAACCCCGGGCTAGTATCAGATGCAGTGGCGGCGGCTGGAACATGTTCTAGGTCGGGATGTGCCACATCCAATCAATTTCAGCAAACATCCCAGAATGATTTAATGCAAAAACAATTAAGGTATCAAACACGTATTACTACTTTGCAGTTAAATATTTAACTTTTATTCCAACATGAAAAAAACCCAGTAAATAACACTTTGACAACACGTCAGGACATCTTATTTGTGTCACCCACACAGGGAATTCAGTATAATATGATATATAAATCATATAATAATATATATATCATATAATAATATTCACTATAATATAAAACACACACACATTTATATAATTATTTATTTATAACTATATATCATAACATTTTTATATCATGCTTCATGTCTCTCACTCCCTAACTGTCCGTGCTGGATCTGTCCCCGTTGTTTTAAAAAGCTAAATAAGTTATTAGCATGACGTCATCCAGGTAGCCAAACCTGTCTGGTGTCAGCTGGTGAAGCTTCGCATATACTGCTTCCCTTTCCTGCTAGTCTGCTGTTTGATTGTTCAGTTTCTCCACCAAAGTTCTCCTCTCAAACGGCTCTTGGAGGAGCAGCGCTCGCGCTCGCCTGTAGAGACTAGTCCGGACGGAAACGCGCAGCTTGGGGCAGAATCGATTCTGCCTCAAGCTGAATCTATTTGAGGACGCTGATTGGCTAAATTGTATGTCACTCATTTATATCTTTAATCAGCATTAAAGCATCATTGGCTAAACTGCTTCATAGACCCGCCTCTTTGGGGCAGATTGCATGCTGGGTGTGTGATTGTGTGTGTGTGTGTGTGAAACCATGAGTGTGAATACAGATCGCGAGGAGTAGTATAAATCTCAGTCAGTGATTATTGACTTTAAGTATTAGAGTAAATTTAACGTGTTCTGTGAAGCATAGAATATAGTCGGGGTCAGTGATCTCAGAGCGAGGGCCGGTTAGTGATGGAGGTGGGCCGGTGGACCAAAACCCCGTCGGCCTACCGGGGATTCCCCCGGTTAACCCTATGGCCAGCCCGCCCCTGTATAGGTGTATAGGTAGACAGGTAGCCCGTCCAATCATTTTATTGGGGCTGAATGAGAGCCTTGAGAAGTCCTCATGGAAGACCTTTATGGAGTCTGGTCCAAGTCAGCTTTGATCCAGAGACCTTGATTGGAATATGTTCTAATGCAGCCATTGGATGTATTGCCATGAAATGTAGCAGAGACATTGTTTTTCTTATTGACTGATGTGACTTTCCATCTGGCATCATCATAAGGTCATAATTTGAATGTGTCCAATACTTTGGTGCATGAACAAAGGGTGAGACCGTTCATTGTTTTGCTGAACTGTACAGCAAACCATTAGTAGCAGTGCTGTTATTGAATGGTACAGATTGAAATAAAGAAACAAGACTGCACTTTGAAATGAGGCATTGTGTCTTCATAACACGTTGGTCAAATACATGCAAAAGACAAAAATGTTGAAATAACATTTGGTTCTTTTCATCTTGAAAGTTCCACACTGAAGGATCATGGCTTTTTGTATTTGGCTAAAAATGACCACAAACAAGATAACATTACTAATTAAGAGAAGACAAGTGACATTTACTTAATAAGAATCAGATTTTTATAGTCAGCACCAGTCCAATCAAGTCCAGACGAGCTTTTTAAGGCATATATATCACACTCAGAAATATACCTTTTGCAGCGAAGTTGCTCCAACTTCAAAGCAGACAAAGCAGTCCAGTGCAGTTTTTAATTAGTTGATTTTATTCCATGGTTTATATAAAGATTGTTTTTCACATCTGAATTTTCTCGAGGCAAGACAGAAATCCCTTTGTTGGAAATCTCCTGAATCAAGGCTATTGGAATATAATTGTAATGTGCATATGCATATGAATTATGCATTCTGTGAATTATAATGACAACAACCTGTCATTGTTGCGTTGATTACCGCTGCTGCTTCCTCTGTTTCTCCTCCCCCAGTACCTTTGATGAAAGAACTCACACTTGTTGAGGCTTTCAGTCTGCTCCAACAAACCGAGGTGAAACAGTTTTTAATCAATATATGAATAATACACTCCTGGATGTTTTGTGATGGAGTTTATTTCTCTTAATTCGATTAATACGGATATTTCTTTGTCTTTTTTCAGATGATGAAGGTAAGCTGATGATCATACAGAATGTATCTCCGCTCCTCAACGACACATTATCCCATAGCCCCAGATCTTCTACCACATATATCTTGACTTGTTTTGATCTGCACTGACTGGGCTGTGAAAGCAGCTGAAATCATTTGGGTGGAGCTCACTGCAGACGGAGAAGTGAGATTGGATTGTTCAGTTCTGCCTGGCTGGGGGTGCAGACTAGGAGCTTCCTCACTACACGGACACATTAGAGGGCTTTAATACACGGACTCCAGCAGTGTGGATGTGTGTATCAATATAACGTAGATCAAGGTGATGGATCGATGTCAACGTGAAGTTAGTTAAATATTTAATACGGTGTCTTTATAGTCTCAGAATTCCCAAAGTGGAGTGAAGACACTTTTATTGTGGAATCGACCGTGCAGCTTTCTTTGACCTCCGCATGTTATTGCTCAGGGACAGAGGGGCGCCGGCCGTCTTAGATACTCATATTCAGATTGCATCTATTGGGCCAACAGAGAAATCGATGCTTTTACAACTCTTGTGATGTACAGTTATTAATACAGAGCGGAATTATTCTATAGAGCTTTTTCACAGCTCGTCATGGTGGGAAAAACACATGCGCAATTAATACCATTCGGAATGAGAGCATTCCATTTAGGCAAGCTAGCGAGGTCCTGCTATTGTGCCTGCTGGCTCACTGTCCTCTTCTACTGGGACACTTAAAGGTTCTCTATTCAGAGCATCATATAGAACGATATGCTCTGTAAGATGCAGAGCAGTAATGTCTACTTGAGCAGAGAATAAAGTCACTCTTCCTCTGTGTGTGTTGTTATCCAAGCGTCCCTGGGCTTTGTTAACGTATGCCACTTGCGCGTGCTTCTATAGTGTTAATGTTAGCGCATGTTAGCGTGCCTCGCTGGCTAGCTAATGGACGGTGCTCTGCACTTCTCCCATACGGCGATTACAGCTGATAACACCGTCTCGAAAGGGTAAACACTGTTAGCTCTGCCAGCACTGTTGCAGTGTTGTAGCTTGCACGGTTAGGGATGTTTGCATTGTTAGCTGCAAGCCGCCGGCTCAGCCGTCACCATGCTGAGAGCTATATGGAGGCAATGAGTCATCTTTAAGAGATTTGAAATTTGCTTTTCCTGCTATGAGTCAAGATGTCTGAAATGTCTATTCCGAGCAGCTAATAGATCAGACACCAAGGTTGGCGATTTAACAAACTGATGAAAAGCTGCATTTCCTGAATCACAGCTGTAGCAAAACACTGCCACTCATGCACACTTCCACGAGGATGGGTGAGGATTAAGGAGGTGGGTGAGGTGTCGGAGTGCAGGTAAATCAAAAGAGGTCGGTCGCTGTGTGGATTTCCTAAACCAAACAAGTTGTTCCAAGCCGTGTGTAATTCACCCCACAGATGATGGGTTTTACAGCCTTTTCGTCTGTATTCTATCCAGTGGGGATCTGTAAATCTGTCAAGGAGCGAGTCAATTCCATTCCCCATGCCGTAATCTCATTTGCCTCTGGTGCCAATGGTGCATCAAATGTCGTTGCTGGCTCCTGTGGTCGGGTGCAGTGCCTGCCTGCCGCACTGCCTGCCTGCCGCACTGCCGCGTCTGGGAGTAAATCCCACCTGTCCCACATGAGGTGCTCCATCAACCACAAAAATTCATTATCCTAGAATGTTTTAGGAGGCTAATGGAATCCTTATCTTTATCTTGCAAGGGACGGATTTAATTACATGCTGTAGTAAAAGTTCCCCCAGTTTATCAGCCCTACATGCATCGCTGTCCTTTTTTTCCAGGTCTCTGACTGTTTGTTCCCGGGCTGATGTCTGTGTTGTACAGTACTGACTGTCAGTCACAGGATGCTGTTACTGCACTGTTTTCTATTTATAGCCTATACTAACATGTGGCAATCCCCCATACATCTGTGCTGTGTTATTAAAAAGACAAAACTGTACATGCGTCATAATAATATGTATCGTGGATTATCATCAAACTGGCTGCTTTTACTTTGTCTCCTCTCCAGTTTAGCAATTTCTAACAAGCTTTCTAATACTCCCCCCGCTGTAATTGTTTGGGATTGTGTGGGGGTAGGTGTGTGTGTTTGTGTGTGAGAGAGTGTGTGGATGGAGGGGGTTGCATGTCATAAGCAATCCGTAAAGGGTAAAAGAAAGCCAGAGAGGGGCTGCAAATGAAACAGAATACTTACTGTTGTCATATTCAGCTGTGATATGTTTTGTTTCCAAATTGTCTGGGAGAACAGCTTTGATGGCGAGTCTTTTTAAGTGGAAGCTGCAAATGTTGCAGTTGGAGCTTGTTAACGCTTAGCACCTTACACTCCACAGTCGAGGGTCTCCGTGATTAGGGAGAAAGAAGGCGTTGCTGTGGCCTTTTGTTACTGCAAGGTAGTCATTATGGATCGTTTCAACAAATTGCGATGACGTAAGATGAATAAAGCCTGTAAGAGTCAGGAGCTGTTACTAGGTGGAGTTATTAGAAAAATACAACAAAGTTTACTTGTTCATTTAGTATTTACTGCAGAAGGAAACCAGTTTGGTAACACGTTACTTGCACACTGTAATGTAAAACTCACCAAGACGCTGCCAAAAGTGGTAAACTCCTGGCGAAACATAAGTGCAGTCTCACAATGCACTTAGCGTCTCTGACAGTTTTAACAGTTATCACTCATGTGCGCTGAACTAATTAGTAAAACATAGCGCTCCTTCACTTGGGTAACATCTAACTTCCTCCTGGTAGGTTGGGACTTTTTTTCCTTTCCCCAATCAGGATTCTACATTTCCTGAAAGAACCAATGAGAAGCTGCTGTGAAATAAGATTGAATTAAAATTACATTAAAGACTTAAATTATCTGCTTGATTACATCACAAATAGAAAATAATCCAAAAAAAGAATGTACTGCCTAAAAATATGGTACGTGAATGATTCCATTCTTATCTCCTTTAGCATAGGATACAGAACGGAGATAATGTCTTCCCACAGTTCCTTGCAGCAGCACCACGGCAGACTGTAGATAAGAAGTGGACTTAGAAGAAGAAGAAACCATTTTTATTGTCATATACATTTTTACACATACACGAAATTTGACTGTTGCATTTGACCCATCCCTGTATATAGGGAGCAGTGGGCTGCCATTGATTGGCACCTGGGGAGCCGGGGGTTCAGTGTATTGCTCAAATACACTTCGACACGTGACACATCCCAGTCGGGGATCGAACCGTTGACCTTCCGGTTCCCAGACGACCTCTTAACGCAGTGCGCCGCGGTCGCCCCGTGGTCGCCCCGCGGTCGCCCCGTGGTCGCCCCGTTAGTTATTGTGATGTCAAACATTGGTTTGTGGACTGACGTTTTGAAGCCTCGAGTTTGCCGTCGCCATCTTTGATTACAGCCGTCACCATGTTGTTGTTTTTTTGCAACCGATGAACGGAAGCTACCACATTTGGAATACGTGGAGAGACGTAGTGACCCCGGGTACGGCTCTGGTAGCGGCAGCGACCTGTCAATCATAATAAGCCCGCCCTAAAGCATACCCTGCTTTATGGTCTATTTATAAACTAGAGATTGAGACCATAAACTCATGTTTACAATGTTTACTGAGGTAATAAGTCAAGTGAGAAGTAGAGTCATATAAGACTATAATAAAATAATAATAATAATAAAATAAAAGAATGAGCCTGAACATGAACATGATACGTCCCCTTTAAATCAGCCATTTTGACAAACACCATCCCGGAGGAAGGAAACTTTCAGGCAATCCTCCTCCATCCACTCTGCTTGTCAAGAAGCATCATCTTTGAATGCATTTCTTTATATACTGTTCACATTTGGGATACCAGTATTAGTTATGATGATGTTTATTTAGACGTATTTGTCTACCTGGTTTACTTAGCTTTCAGTCCATCTGCCGAGCTATGTTATGCTTGCTATTTCAGTCACGTTATTACTTACCAGTGTCTCCTTAGGCTTTTCACCAGTTTTACATTGCAATTCATTGGGAAACAGGGTTGGATTATATTACTTTTTGTTTTTTTATGAAACATTCACCATTCACCTTGATAGAATTAAACCAGAACTGTGCAGCTATCACTAATGGTTACTGCTATTGGTGAACTGACCCTTTAAATACGAACTACATGTCTATAGGTGAGGAATGACACATTGTAAAATACAAAAACAAATGCTCAATAGTTAATAGCAGTACGTAAATATTGAAAAACCCAAGACTTTAGTTTCAGCAGCTTCGTTATCCACAAGATGTCTCGTAGACATTGCAGACAAAGAGGCATGTGAAGAGGAGAGTGGTACTGTGGGTGCAGGTATCAATATAATTTGAAACACTGCAGTTCTGGTTTCTACTTCAGGCATTGTACTTTGGAGCATGAGGAATGTGCCCTGTTGAAGAGCCAATTCATGGATTTTTTTGTCTGCAGTCACAATGAAATTGACGGCGGTCCTATGTAAATGTTGTTTCATTAGTTATATTATATTATATTTACATTTATTGAACACACAGTTTATCTTAGGCTAATGATTCAATGATGCTATAAATATTTTGTGACACTTGTAAAATTAGAAAACAGTCTTGACACACAGGAATAACTGCAACATCCTTTTATTGGTTTAGGCATTCATATATTCAAATGTCAAGAGCAATATCTTAGAAATCACTAAATTTTCTGAATTTCCACAAACTTACACTGAATCACTCGAACAGTATGGGTTAAAACATAACATTTGTGACTGCCTTGCCCTGAGGGGGTGACATCATTCTCAGGGTTTGTCATGTTTACGGGTGCCTTGTTAAGGAAATAGATTTAAGCATGTAGAGGTGTAAGAGTTGGACAGGCTGCTGTTGATTTCTTTGTCTTTGAAGCAGACTATGTTGTTTCACACAGATGGCGTGTGAACACCCAAGGAAACCACAAAGCACAGACACATTTCGAGCCCATCGGACGACTGCAGAGAATACATTTAAAGGGGCTGAAAGCATTAAGATAGCTGCCACAGCTAAGCATAAGTCACGTTAGTTTGTCAGTAGATAAATCAGTCAGCAGTGACAGTGAATCAGACAATTACGCAAAGAGACTGGTGCTTTGTTTATCTTTCCAATAAAAACTAGCAGGCAATATAATCTCTGCTTGGTTGCTATGTATTTCCTGAAGCTTATCTGAGTGTATGAGTACTGCGGTATTGTCTGGGTGCTGTGGCTTTCACCCTTGGCCTCTTCACTAGTTGTTTATAACATGGCTTATCTAGAAACTGAAGATTGTCTGCTGGAGCATTGTACGAGAACAGAATAAAAGCCCGAAATATATCTGTTTAAAAATAATCTCTGCAGCTTGCTATGTCTCTGTGGTGATGCACGTCATTGTAGTTATAACAGTGTTGGAATCCTTTCATTCGTACAATACTTTAGAAATAGCTAAATGTGTGAGAACTACTATATAAAACACATTTATGTTCCGGCTGCTAATGCAAATAGCATATTTGCATCAGACATATTTTAATGACAGTGCTGTCAGCAGGAAGTGTCACTTCTTTAATCAACTTTGGCTAGTTTGAAAGAAAATGTCACCAATCCAGGCGCTGCCCTTCCTCTTGTTTTGGCTCCATTGATAACATCTGGTAGCAATGAAACTGCACTTTCAATTTTAGATTCTAAATGTCAAGGAAGCTGGAGAGCCATATGCACAGATACTGTTGCAGGTTTTAATTTGAAGGTTATTGTTTTAAATTGAAAAACTAATCTTCTTTTTGGACATTCTGGGGACGGACCGAGAGATGAGCATGGGTTACTTTGTAATACGGTCTAGAAATATGAATTTAATGAGCAGTCGGTATATAGATAACATAATTAAAGAGGGCATTATTCCCTGCATACATTTTAGTTCAGGCTTGAGGTGGCAACTGATTGAATGAGATGATGATTCAATTGCAAGCATAGAAAACAAATCAACAAGCCTGCATCAGGCCTGTTCAAGTATTTCATTGTGTTATGGATGGGAATATTGGTCTGTCAGTCATTGGGTTCCACATTCTGACTGAACTATCTCAACAACTGTTTGATGGATTGACATGGAGTTTTGGATAGATATTCATGGTCCCCAGAGGAGTTGGTGATACCCAGAACTTTCCTCAAGTGCCACAATGAAATTGACATTTGTGGTCTGACTGAAATATAATATAAAATAATAACACCCGGATGAATTGCCGCACAGTTACTGGATAGATATTCAAGGTCCCTAGAGCAGGGGTCTTCAAAGTTTTTCAGGTTTTTTCCCAAACTGATAGAGAGATGGAGCAGGGACCCCCGACTATATATATTGTATAACATCGTGCCATGTATAAACATACCTCTTTATTGTGCATTCAATACTAAGCTATTCAAATAATACACAGGTTCATATATTCATGTTTTTATTTTAAACATGTGTAAGGTACAGTGAGTAGGGAGGCCGTGCCACTGACATTAATAAACACACCTTGTCAGCTGATACCAATGCAATATCAACATTGTGATAATCATGCATACAAGCTATTCAATGACGTTTTTTATTTTAAACATAAATGTGGAAATTAAAAATGAGTGATGGCCTATTAGCACTGCCATGCATGCACATACCTGTTATCTTGCATACAATACTGAACTATTAAAATAATGGTAAGATTCATGTTTAGAGAAAAATAAATCATCCAAACATTCCCCTGTTGAAGACCTCTGCCCTAGAGCAGGGATTCCCAAAGTGTGGTGCCTCTAGGGGGTGCGCGAGAGGAAAAATGTAATGGCGGTGCAGTCCTGTCTCCTAAAAATTACGTTCCCCCAAAACTAAAATGCATTCTCAATTACGTTTTACCATGAACGTATTTTCTCCCTGATTACGTTTGTGTTTGACGTATTACAAATACGTTTCTCATCAACATATCTTCGCCATACTCTAGTCTTTATTATTTTTCTGTGATCTGCCTCGCCTCTACCCCGCCACCCACGAGTTGTTGCCCCGAGGCCTGTTCCGAGGGCTGACAGACCTGACGATCGGGTGCCTCGCGGCGGGGGCGGCTGGAGACCTCGCGTCCCGGCGCCAACGGGTGAGCGCCCGCCACTCGGAACCATAAAACCAAGTCCCGGATTTCACCCGGGGGATATTCTGGAGGTATTGTGGCCGGGTCTGGTCTCGTTGCTGGGGAGGTATGAGCCGAGAGTGGCGGGGTGTTATGGAGGTATATATTACAACTCGTGTTGTTCCCGTGCGTGGATGAGCGCATTTCTGCCGGAGACAGGCGGCGTGTTGTGGTAGTATTCTGACCGCGTAATAGGGAGAAGGAGAGGCGGTGGTGGAGAGGGAAACAAATGTTAAAGAGATGGTGGAATGTATGATTGGAGAGAGAGAAGCAAACAAGTTGGACATGATCCCGCATCCAACAACACTGTGTCGCGCGCATCGATGCTTTGTCCGAAGACATCCTGGCTACATTAGTCGGTCGCGTGAAGAAGAGTGAGTTTTACTCTCTGCAAGTAGACGAGCCTACAGATGTGGCCAATCTGGCCAATCTTCTGGTGAACGTCCGTTACCTTTCGAAGGCACGGTGCAGGAAGTTTTTTTGTCTTTTTTATCTTGTAAACAAACGCCACGCGCGAGCAAACTGTTCTCTCATTAGTCCGATTTTTATGCGGCTATAAATAGGCTCTGTTGCTTTTTTTTGTTTAAGGTGTGTGTGTGTGGGGGAGGGGGGGTTGGGGGTGCGTGAACCCGGTCGGGATGTAGAAGGGGGTGCGTGGCCTAAAAAGTTTGGGAACCGCTGCCCTAGAGGATAGATTCTTATGACTTAGTTGATCCTCAGATTTGTTCTCTTGCACCACCATCAGGTCAAAGTTTTCATGCCTTTCTTTGAATAGCTTGTTTGGCACAACAGCAATTTGTTCCTTGAATCTTGGTGATTCTCTGACTTTTCCTCCAGCGACACCATTAGTTTCACTTCATTTTGAGTGAAATGTCCCAACAGTTGTTGGATGTATTGCTATGAGAGTTGCTGTATATATTGAAGGTCCCTAGAGGATATCTTCTTCTGACTTTAGTGATCCCTTCATGTTCTTTCTCTTTGCATCCTGACAGCAATGAACAAATGAAATGCTCTGACAAAAAAAAAAAACCTACCGACCATCTACCTGTGGTCTAAAAGTACAGTCTTACACATATGTAGACTCTTAGCCTTAATCATTTTTAAAATCATGACATGTCAGTTTCTTTCTTGGCAAATTCAATTCTTGAAATGTTTAACATTTGGTGTTCTATCGCACTTTTATTCCACAGGGTAGGGAAGGACCAAGACACACACACACACACACACACACACACACACACACACACACAGTAAAGTAATGCACCACATATGTGCATCCCGACCTGACTGCCTAGGAGATGTCCTGGTGACCTTCACTGCTTGGCTGAGCAAGAGAATTATTTCTGGGGGTGTTCAGGGGGAGTTATATGGTGACAGCTGGCTGACACAGCAAAACGGGGGGATGGAATGACTATCTTTAAATACTGTGGAGTGAGCATGACCCTTTCAACATATAGGAGCAGTGCCCTAGAATTGAACATGTAATCAATCTTATGTCCCTGTTAAGTAAAGCTTTTTTTTTTTTTACATTTCATAGCATAAGTACTCATCTACGTAAATCTGTAAGAGTTTGACAGAAATGATTTGCAACACATGAAAAAGGCTTTTTGGTTTAGCCAACAGGCCAAAGACGACCTGCATGATCCCCCTGAGTCCATTTCTCAGTCGCTCAGTCAGTGAGATCACTTTAACTAAATATACGACTACAAATGAGAAAGAAATGTGTCGTATTGTTAAATAAGTGCTATCACTTGTGGGTCAGGTCAGAATGGATGGCTGAGAGGACATATTGCATCAATCAGGATTGATGAAACATACTTGTTGATTTAAAGCCCCTTAACCAGAATACTTCCATTTTAATTGACCACTTAATCTTACTGAGTACCTATATGTCCAGCAGCGGTGAAAGGTCTAAGATGCTGGAGGAACATCTGCACATCTCCACACAACAAAGCCATAGTATTTGTTGGCAGGCTGAGAGGATCTGACACGCTGTTTCTATTTCAGCACAATCCCTCACTCTCCCACTGCCTTGACAGGCCTCATCAACTAAGAGGCAGGTCTGAGGTTGGCATTTAATCTCAATGACCCCTCTGCCACGGCACAAGATGCAAGTAACACGGCAAGCTGTATCATCTTTAGATAGGAGAGAAGACTTCTGGTAACCCAGAAGTGTCTATGTTTTGTGTGAATGTGTGTGTGCGGTCCAGCGCTGCCGCCGTTCACCCAGCATGTCGCTTCCAGTTTCTCTCTTGGCACTTCTCTTTCTTTTCACATCCAGTGTTCACAGAGGTGTGTAGAATTTGTCACTGCTGTTTGGATGCACATGTTCGTGTTCTGTCCAGTTGTCACTTGTCTACCAAAAATATCTTTGCAGCAGTTCATGCCGGAGCAGAGTGCTGAGCCAACTCACGAGGCAAAACGGAATCCATAACCTTGACCTAGAGGTGTGTAGGTGCTGCAGCGCTCAAGCTGCCACTCATTTGATTTGTGCTTGCATCAACATTCAAGTAAAAGAAGAGGCCATAACACACTGATCAGGCAGATCCTGTAGTTAAAGCGACAGATTTCATAAATGTCCAACTCCGTCTCCAAAGAAATGTCATTCCCCTACAACTAAACTGAGCTCTCAATTACATTTTTGGCAAAACTTTTTTTCTCTCGGAATACAGTCGCAGTTTTAAACACGTGGTTAACGTTGGAAATTGAAAAAAAGATTCAAAACTACTTCGGTTTAGTGGTCATGGTTTGGCTTAAAATGACTACGAAATTAAAAATGAACAAAACAAAAACTCAACAAAAGTACTTAAATACTACTCAGTATATAACAAAAAAAATAAACAAGAATGAAAAAAACAAGAACATACAAGGAGTGTAAATAAGTGAAAACAAAATGCTGAGAAGTGGAATCATCCATGGGTGTTCAATAGAAATGCAGGAATAATGTAATGTTTCTTGAAATGTACAGTATAAATGCAGAATGTTGCACAGTTGAATTATTGAGCAATTTATTGTACAGTTTAATCATTATTGCACATATAGAGTATCAGAAATGATGGGGTGAAATATGCCCAAGAGCCACTCTATTGACTCGGATTGTCAGACACTCCGAGTCAATAGAGTTTAGTAGGAGGGAGGTGTTTAAAGGTTTGATGGCCATAGGCTGGACTGACTTCCTGTGCTGCTGTGCGGTGCTTCTTGGAGCACTGTAACTTTAGTTTTAGCTCCCGTTTCCTTCTCTCTGTTTCACTGGAAAGTAAGTGACTGAACTCTGCGTATTCATTTAAACACTGTTTGACTGTCGGTGCTTGACGAAGCAAAATTGAAATCTGTGCCGCCGTTACATCATCTAACAGTAAACAAGGTAGCTATTTCCATGAAGTATTACACACACTGTAGTTTAGCTCCATCCATCTTGTTTTGATGGCACATCGCATTTGGACTTCGTAATTTCTCCTGCAACTGGGCATCGGGTTTCAGGGACGCTGACCTGGTCCTCAGTGAGTTGCTGCAGAAGATAAACAGTCAAATATATCATGTGAGAGGAAGGCATTGATAGCACACAGTGTGTTATGTGGACCTTGGTTCAAGGTCAAAAACCACACACTCTAGTCACAGCAGGAGTATCGATCTCAGACTAGTGGGGGAACGTAGTGAGACGCTCGGATCAACAGGAACAGATGAGAACACCCTCCTTTCTAACATTCCTACGCAGCACAGAAACAAGACAGCTGCAGATTCAACAGGAAGTTAGCATCACACTGGTTCCCTCCACATAAAGCCAATAGCATTTCTCCATGGAATTTGGATTATTGCAGAAAATCTGTGCGTCACACAAAAGTGTATGATACTTGTGTTTTGTTCAGTAAAATAATCTTCACAAATGAATAGGGGTGTAACTATACCTGAGTGACTCATCTTCTGGGGTGTCTTCTTAGCAACACATAAGCATAAAAAACAAAAACTGCTCCTTCATGTTATGTAGTATTGTTACTTACATCTTGTATTGTTACTTACATCTTGCAAAAGAGATTTTTAATCTCAATGGGACTACCTGGTTAAATAAAGGTTTTCAAACGTATTGTTCGGTTCGTCATGCATACCGAACCGTGAGCCTCGTACCGAATGGTTCAATACGAATACGCGTATCGTTACACCCCTACAAATGAACACCACTTTTTGGATTTTTTTAAGCGTGAACAGATATAGGCAATTAAATATTAGTTAATATAATATAATATAATACCTTAAATATACCATTCATAGGTTTACAAAAGAAAACCTCAGGTTGTTTTTAACATTTTGAGACCCTAAACCAAACATACAAAGAAATTGTACATTATACATATTATAACATTTCCGTAAATATTTGTCTTACTTCAAGCACACTTGCACCAAGCAAAAAAATGTTTTCAAAATACCTTTATTAGTTATAGGTATATGAGATTTTAAAAAATACAACAGGAGAACACTGACTGTTTTCGACCCACACTGGGTCTTCCTCAGGGTGGGGCAGGAAAGAGTCTCTCTCCAGCCTAATGAAGGCTTTAATGAAGGCGTAAAACACACACACACACACACACACACACAATAAGATCATGTTTATAAACCACAGTCATCCTTTAAAGTACAATCCATACTGTAAGAAACCGTAAAGGTAACAACAGGGTAACTGCAGACTATAATGAAACATGTTGATTAGTGCTGCCCCTTTATCTATATGCTAACTGAGTACAGAGCTTTATGATGGATGCAATAGTTTTGAGTCACAGCTCCTGCAGTCATTTTTCACCCATGTTTCAATAACATTTTTCTCTGGAATATGAAATATATATTAATGAAAACCCTCCACATAAAAAAGTCAAGTTTGTGTTGCCAGAAGGCTTTGCATATTCCTTTGCTTAATGTGTTATTAGTCACAGTAAGCTCCCTTTTCCTTTCCTGTAGGGGAGCTCATAGAAGTTTGATTTTGTCAACAAAAAGAATATAACCACATAATAATTAGGTGTGTGCACCTTTCCACCTGAAGATGACATATTTATAAAAGCTGTACTGAAAAAAAGACGGAGAGCAGCAGAAATTCTGTTTATTAAAGTGTCTACTTGAGAGAAGCAGAGACAGTGTGTGTGTGTGTGTGTGAGTGTGTGTGTGTGTGTGTGTGGAGGCAAATCTTCTAAAACAGCTGTTGTGTGTTGCGTCAGTGTCAGTGTGTGTGTGTGTGTGTGTCTCCCCATCGAAAAAAGTGCTGTGATGAATAAACAAACAAAGCCCACTCCATTGGCATTAATAATTACTGAGCTGCTTTCCGCCTCTCCAGATTATTAAGACATGTGAAGATAAAGTGCTTTCTTCATATTGTGCGTTTATGCCTTATATTGATTTGACCTGCATGAATTAGTGAGTGCATCGCCTGCAGTGAGCTTCTTTTTTTTTTTTGAACGTTGCTCTGGGCGACCACAGCTAGTTGTTTACATGGATATGTTGCCGTATGATATATGGCCTCAAATCACTTCTGTCCACACAGCTCTCATACGGAGGCAGAGGACAAAATGAGATGCTGCTTCCCCTGTGGCGAGGTGTCGCTGAATAGAACGGGCTTTTCCGTCTCCGGCGGTGGGGGATGGATAGCTGAGGTCTTCTTTTTTTCTTATTAATTTATTGCAAGATGAAAGATAATACACGAACAGAGAGGATAAAAGAGCAAGGTGATCTTGAGTTAATTTGATGTGTGTGTGTGTGTGTGTGTGTGTCAAAGCTTAGGAAAATACATTAACAAAAGAGAAAAACAAATGATTTAATATAATCACAACGATACCAATAACAATGATGATAATGTACACTAATACTAATTATATTTCCAATCGCCAGATGTGTCTGCAACCACCACTACTGTAATCTTTGATTGGCTAACTGGCTAACCCCCCCGTCTACACTGGAAGTGTGTCTCTAGCCTGGATAATAAAAAACAACACATGACAGAACGCTTTTGAAAATGGTAATCTTAAGATAAAGTAATTCATTTTAGAAAAAATATTTTATATAAATATTTTAACTGAGTGGCGCTTCACATTGCCGCTTTTAATAATTGTCGTGGTCTCTGAACATATGAGACATCCTGGTTTTGGTTGTGGGAATAATAAACATATAAAAGAGTCTGTCCATTCCATTCGGTGTCTGGGTTCAGACTCGGACCGCGGTCCGCCTAGTAGTGACCCATGTCCTGGAGCATGCAGCCATAACTGGCCACCCAAAATATTATTCAGTTTGCTGCAGCAGAATTTGAGATTTGCAGTGGACAGACAGAGGCGCTTACTCACTCACTCACTCACTCACTCACTCACTCACTCACTCACTCACACACATATACAATCGATCCCATGATCCTTCTGGTGGAGATAATACTAATAATAACAGAGTCATAGGGAGTATTGCCCCGTCCACTGGCACCGTCAGGCCGTTATAGAGGGTCTTTGTGGGCCTTATCCTTTTAAAAAAACAGCTCCCAGACCCAAAGGCATTGACAGTTCCCATAGAAAAAAGGAAGATATATTCACATTCATCAAAAATGGATAAAATAAATACATAACAAAAACATATAAAAACATTGGTTGATGATAAGTGTGACCGTCAGTATTGTTAATAATAAATCATACTACAATAGGAAGAAGAGGAAACATAATCACAAGAATGCTTTTAATATTTACAGTAATAACTGATAAACATAAAACATTTAACAACAGAGGGGAAAAAATACATATTAAATATAATATAATGGATGAAATGAACATGCCTCACGGTCGGGAAGCCATTACTAATGGGTGATGAGGACGACTTAGTCGGGATCAGTTTCTTTATGGTCACTTTCTCTCAGGGATGTCTAACACCTAAGGGCCACTTTGGCATTGATCGCTCGAGGCCATCGTGATTAAGATCTTGGCAAACGCTCGCTCTTGGTAAGTGTCGGCGATGAGGGGTGGAGTGGAGCGGAGCGCGAGCCTCCAGGCCAGATTGTCCTCTGATTCTGTGCCAATTGGAAACCTCTCCCAGACCACAACCAGCCGTCTTCAGTTACTCAACCAGTGTCCTCCTCCACAGCTCTTATCACCACTGTTTGTTCACTCTTAATTATTGTTTTTCTCCAAAAGCCCAAACCCCAAGTCAAGTGCCTCATGTCCGCGCATCTGCAAGTCCTCCAGCACAATTACTTAGACATGCAATCACTTGCATACAATGGGGAAATATCGCAAAAACACATTCTCAATGTCTTTAGTTTTCTCACCAGGCTCTCTTGAGATCCAATTATACTCTGAGCTTGATTCTACACTGGGAAGAATGTGCGTGATTAATGTGCAAACAATTTACCACACATTTTAAATCATCCAGATATTCCAGGGGAACAGCATTTCACATCATGCAGTCGGTCGAGCCGTCCGGCTGACTTCCTCGTTCAGATCCTTCCGCCGCATTGCTCCCTTCGGTCTGCCAGGTGATATTTCATTAATTGCCATTGACTAAGACCTCATTACCCCAGCTTCCCTTGTGGACAAAGAGAGTCTTAAAGATGGAGGATGACCATCTGGAAGTCATCGAGAGGAATCGCAGTGCAGAGCAGCAGAGATAACCGTTTAACTCGCTCTTCAGAACACCAGCGTGATCCATTTCATGCACATCTGGCCTGTGGCTCCCAACTTAAGTGTAATTTACACTGTGAAAGGTATTGCAGACTGCAGGTGATCAGAGGCGACTGTTGGTTTCTCTCTAGCCAATCTAACAACTTCGCATTGGTTATATTGGCTATTCAGGTAGTTTAGTTCTCTATAATAATATGGTGTATGAGAAGATTGCAAAGCACCTGTCATGTAAATGCATTTGCTTTATCTGTGAATCACTGTTATGATGCCAGACTGGCAGTGAAAATAAAGGACATTTGTTCTGTAAAATCCTAATTTCAGGTCAGGAAAAGGGGTTTGAACATTGGAAAGGAAAGCTTCATGCTGCCTGAAGCATCAGGCTAATTAAACATGCAATTGTAGCAAATACCCTATCAACTATTTTCCAGGAACCATATCCGGAGCTAGACAGGAATTGGATAAAAAGACAAATGGCACTTAATTGTCAGTTTCCTGACACAAACGCTGCTGATGCATGTGCATCTCTCTGGTGTTCGACTATGTGCCAACCCTCTCTAGTAATTATCTTTGTGTGCTACTAAGTTGCTACAGAAAATATGTTTGGTGAGAAACATGACGCGCTGATTGAGTTTTTTATCAACGTAATGAGGAAATTAGTACATTCTGAGTTTATATGCAAAATGTTCAATGACAATGTTTTTCATTCATTCTACAATATCTGTTCACAGCAACTGAACCATCATTAGTATGTTTTTGGTTCTGTTTTTGTACTTACAGCATTTGTTTAAGAAAAAGCTTGACAGTGACTTGAAGCGTGTGATCAGATGAGATTACTGTATTAACATTTAACTGAAACCACCAACTCTCCCTCATCTTAACCAACGTGCTTCTGTTGCTTAAACCTTAACCGGGACAAGTTAACGTGTGAACCCAAGTCTCCTTTGTGTCAAAGTCCATGATTGGTAGAAATGTAGCACTTCCTTCACTCCAGTAAAACACTGCGTGCAAAGCGTTTTTGATTGCGACCAGCCAACCAAGTTGCTAAAAGAAATTTGGGGCATTTCACTTTACTGAAAATCATGGGAAAACAGTTAATGTTGAAGTTTCTGAACCAACAATATGTTTTATACATATATTGAATATCAGCCTTGTATCACGCTTGCCACGTGGTTAATGTTGTGAAACGATTGGGTAACTTTGGGCAACAAAACTATAGGACCCTAACCAAATTACATAACAGCCATATACTCAGCATTTACATTTAGTTTCACACAGGACACGGACAAAAGTCTCCTGGGTGAAAGTCCTGTTTTGTTTCACCCCCATTACTGGACTTTCTCCCTTGTCATACCAAGTACCTTCTAATAGCGTCACTAGCTCTGACCATTTTAACAAACGGTGACATTCAACTCGCTGTGGCTACAGGTTTAGCTTAAGGAAGGCTGACCTTTGACATGGAGGTGGAGTGTGAAGGTTTGTGTTCATTGAGAGTTCCATATAACAAAAACATGCATTACTTTGAAACGGCTTCAAATACCATGGCCAAACTCTGTAGCGTAGGTTTTTCTCTCAATTATTCAAAGTAGAAGTTGCCAGGGCGACCGTGGCTAAGTGGAGAGCAGGGTCGTCCTTCAATCAGAGGCTCGGCGGTTCGATCCCCGGCTGTCGATGTGTCCTTGAGCAAGACACTTAACCCCAAATTGCTCCCGTAGCTGTGCCTACGGTGTGATGGAATCTGAATTGTAAGTTGCTTTGGAAAAAAGCTTCTGATAAATGACTAATATAAAGTTGTGTTTCAGTCGGGAGAATAATAGAAATTCTACCCTTTCACTTTAAGAAAAATATTACTTCGAACAGTTTGGGAGCTAACCCGACTAGCCTGCTATCCCGGCTACAAAATGCAACGTAAGCAAAACCCAAACGATGAATCAAGTTTTTCACTGTAGTCGATTGTATTTTACACAAACATCATGAATCCAATCAAAAACAGATGGTTTCTTTTTAAATACAGAATTAAACAAAAGGTTCATTCAATTAAATAAACCACATGACCGAGTCCAGATATACAAATCAAATGTCCACTGAGTAATCTAAAATGAAATGAGGACTCCAGGTAAATGTCAATTGTTTAGGTTCAAGTGATAAGGTGTGAGTGGGCTTGTAGGTCCGTTCCAAAGCTAAAGGAATATATTTGCAGTTCACTGTTTGTAGTATGAAGGAAGGCAGTTCATTTCAGTCCCAGTCTCATTTATAGCCTCTCTTGCCCCACCTTCTTTTCCTGTCAGGTTGGTAAAGGGCTATTCTGTGTATTTTTGTTCTGCTACAACTCATTCATCAGTTCTTTGCAGAGAATTCATTTTTCATTTTGCCATGGAGGTCCAGTGTTTGTGAGGTTGTTTGTGTGTGTTTAAATGTATGCATCTGTGGATACATGCATGTAATTGGACGCAGCTATTGAGAATCTCTTCCTATACACTGATGCACATACACTCATCTCTCTCTCACACTCACTGGCATCTATTAGCAACACTTTTGTCGATTTGATAGTGTATGATCACCTATGCATACCTACATTATGTCTACAGATAAATGCTGGTAAATGCTGAAAAATGGACTGCATTTATGTTTTTCATTATCTACTGGAATGAGTTTGATGTCTGTGACCCTTCACTTGTCCTCCACTGAAGGTACACTGTTGTATCTACTATCCCAGTTTGATTGACAGTTGTGGAGGATTGCCTAATGGTGGTCATTAAACTGATTACTCTGATTAGCATGACATCATGACACACTAAACATCATGATGACATTCATCTGTCAGTCTTCCTTACTCAGTCTCTCCCCTCTGTCATTCATTGTAATTACCAACGGATAGGTCCTTTGTTGCCTTCAGGCGCATTGGGAATCTTGTGGGGTTTTTTAAGAGTCAAAATCTGCTCCACCAACAGAATGTCAGTTTACATTGAGGCAGAGAAGTGAAACTGTGCTGAGTAAATGTGTTTTTACAGCGATGAGGCTTCACACCGGGTCATGCCGGGAGGCGTCCGAGGTTAAGCACTTTGCTCGATGACATCTCGACAGTATTTGAAGCAAGAGGGTCGCTCGCTGTCTTCACCCAGCTTTTCCCCTGGGTCCTCTGATTCAAACCACCCAATTAAGGCTGCATGATTACTATTAGTTTAGTCAAACACCATCATCATCGAGTGGTTGCTTGTTTTCACGATTGTTGAACAGCCCGTTTTCACTCCCAGAGCGTCAAATAGCGACTCTTTGTCAAGCTCCTCCACGTCTGTATGAGACACAGCAGGCTTTCAACTCACCCGCGTCATTATTAGACTTGCCTCCTGTTGCTGCCTCTATCCGGTCTGATATCGTGTATCAAACAGATACAGGACTGTCAACCAGGAAACCCGTGTTTAAGACTAGTGTCCGTACCCCAAAGTGTTATTGAGTTTTTTGTAAAGTTACGTTGTTAGATACTTAGTTTACCTACTTGTTTTAAGCCCAACTCAGATGATTTTACTAATGAGCCAACCACATGTTTACCTGACCATAGTTGAGCATCATAGTTTGACGAGCTGGCACTACCCAGTGCCTTTAGAAAGTGACTAAATCGTAGAAAGTGATTAAATATGACTCATTTGCTTTGCCAAATACAGGTTGGAGGAAATGTAATGCATGGAAACTTTTCAGGACTGTATGATCTGGGAAAGTGTAAAATCCTTATATACTGCTGAGACGTCATCATAATCAAAAGCAACTTCTTTTTTGCTCAATGCATATGCACAGAAAAGGATTTTTAATTTGTTTTTTATCTCTCTTGATGTACTGCACAAGAATAGAGTAACAGGAGAAGGATAATAGAGGTAAATAACACACAGGGCTATTATGTACACAATTATTGAAAAATAGGTGTATATAAATGTTGTACAAATATACTGACATGGACTGGATTATTGTGTACAATATGTACATGTAAAAACGTCTCAGTGTGTCGGGTTTATATTGACAGTGACACATACTATGTGCATATTAAAGACTGTGACATCATAATGATAAAACAAGACACAGTTTCCGATTAACACAACCAGCAGACACAGAGCAGAATTAGCATTCATTTGAAGATGTGCTTCTGGTCAAAACTAATATTCACACTGAAGCTCTCTTTGTTCTCCATTACTCCCAAAGGCAAATGTCTGGCTCTGTAGCTGCTGCGTTCCTCCTGTGTGTTCAGCAGCGGTGCAACAAGCATTCGGTTCCTACTTTAGGGTCACGGTTTTGGTCTCAGTTCAGTTTGTGTTGCTAGTTGGGAGAAGAAATACATAACCATTACCAATGTGTTTAAACTCCAAAATATAAAATCGATTGATAATAGTAGTAGTAATGAGTGATAGTTCTATATCACATGAAGCCATAACTCATATTTTATACATAAAATAAGGGAGGCTACTGAATGGTCAGGTCGTCCTATGTTCAGATAATTGCCTCTTCTACGTCTCTGGAACGTCATCAAATAATTAGCAGGACTGTATTCCATGTTGGTTCAAAGGTTTACCAAGTGCACGTTTCGGTTTGTACATCATTGAACATTTTGTTTTTTACAATCGATTTTGCACCCTATTCACCAGCTAGTGTCCAACTAATCTTTCGTTAAACATGTTTAATTAAGCTCCAGCTTTTCTGTCACGTTTATAGGTGGCATGCCATCCAGCAAAGTGACAGCCAATTTACTGACTGAGCATGCATCGATTCAAATGGTGATAGTGAGTGATTGACTCCACTGAAGGCGGTTTAGATGGAGAACATTAGATGTCACCAAAGGAGGCTTCACCTCGCTCATTCATTTACTTGACAACTTCATTCAGGTGAGCTGCAGAGGGGCGCTGAGCTGTGGCATTTATAGTCCTACTACATGAGTGGCTGTGGAACCTCCATTATGAGCTGCAGCGCTCCGAGCAAGTCACATGACGAAGCTTCCTGGGAATGTGCTGCCTGGAGGCTCCTTGTTCAGGATGGTGACATCTCATTCTGTCCCTTTCAAGATCTGGACTATAAAATAGCTCCAATGCAGTCAAGCCTGAAGCACACCCTCTTCCTCTAGCCCAGCGGTTCCCAAACTTTTTAGGCCACGCACCCCCTTTTACATCCCCCAATCCCCCCCCCCCACACACACACACACACCTAAAAAAAAAAAGCAACAGAGCCGCATAAAAATCGGACTAATGAGAGAACAGTTTGCTCGCGCGTGGCGTTTGTTTACAAGATAAAAAACACAAAAAACTCTTCCTGCACCGTGCCTTCGAAAAGGTAACGGACGTTCACCAGACGATTGGCCAGATTGGCCACATCTGTAGGCTCGTCTACTTGCAGAGAGTAGAACTCTTCTTCACGCGACCGATTAATGTAGCCAGGATGTCTTCGGACAAAGCATCGATGCGGCGACACAGTGTTGTTGGATGCGGGATCATGTCCAACTTGTTTGCTTCTCTCTCTCCAATCATACATTCCACCATCTCTTTAACATCTTTTCCCTCTCCACCACCGCCTCTCCTTCTCCCTATTACGCGGTCAGAATACTACCACAACACGCCGCCTGTATCCGGCAGAAATGCGCTCATACACACACGCACCTCCCCAGCAACGAAGCACATCACCCGGCCACAATACCTCCAGAATATCCCCCGGGTGAAATCCAGGACTTGGTTTTATGGTTCCGAGTGGCGGGCGCTCACCCGTTGGAGCCGGGACGCGAGGTCTCCAGCCGCCCCCGCCGCAAGGCACCCGATCGTCAGGTCTGTCAGCCCTCGGAACAGGCCGTGGGGTAACAACTGGTGGGTGGCGGGGTAGAGGCGAGGCAGATCACAGAAAAATAATAAAGACTAGAGTATGGCGAAGATATGTTGATGAGAAACGTATTTGTAATGCGTCAAACACAAACGTAATCAGGGAGAAAATACGTTTCTGGTCAAACGTAATTGAGAATGCATTTTAGTTTTGGGGGAACGTACTTTTTAGGAGACAGGACTGCACCGCCATTACATTTTTTCTCTCGCGCACCCCCTAGAGGCACCACACTTTGGGAATCCCTGCTCTAGGGCAGAGGTCTTCAACAGGGGAATGTTTGGATGATTTATTTTCACCCTGGGGGTGCGCGCACCACACTTTGGGAATCCCTGCTCTAGCCTTATATTGTAATGCTCAGAGATGTTGGGGTGGATTTGGTACAGTGTAATTTCCATATTATCCATATAATATGGCCAAATTAACTAAATATGAATTGTTTTCACATTTTGGGTCTGCAGAGTTTTTTTTTTTTTTTTAAATGATGGTCTTGCAGAAAGTGATCGATGTGCTTTGAAGTCAGAGAGGCCTTGAATTCCATTCCATAATGAATGCATGCCATCATATTCACATTTTTAATGGATTTAGGCATTTATTGGCCGGGCAGCTGCAGCTTGATGCCTTTCAGGCACAGACACAAATGACTAACTTGCACCTTGGGAGTCAAACTAATTAAAACTCATTCTCATTCTCGCTGTGTGGAAACCTCAACCAGAAGATGAGGAAACCCGGACATGAAGTGTATTCTTTTTTTTTTGGATTGAATTATTTAAAATTGTATCGCACAAAAAACGCAAATTGCATGTTCACTTGTAACATATTTTCGATTGCAGCTGTTGTGATTTACATTTGCATGACTTCATTACCTGCACTCTACAGTGTGACAAATTGACGTAAAAGTGCTGAGAGGCAAAAGATTGGGTATGGGAAAGCACTGGTGAATGTCTGGATTAAAGAGTGAACGTACGAGTTGTTGGGAGCACAAACTGAATAATTGCAAGCCAGGTTGTCGTACGTGATGCTGTGAATGGGAATAGGACACTGCTGACAGACCCACAGTAGGCTAAACTCACCATGCATGAATTTTCGTGATTATTAGAGAAGCTGCCTTTCCACCATTTGTCATTTTATGAAGATAAGATAAGATAAGATAAGATAAGATAATCCTTTATTAGTCCCTCAGTGGGGAAATTACAGGATTACAGCAGCATCGCTCACAAGTAATAAATGAAGATAAAAAATCAAGTAGTATAAATAGACTAAACAGTAAACAGTAGTAAAAATGACAGTAAAGAAGAATACAAAATATACCAGTATGTACAGACGGAGTAAAAATGTGAAATGTAAGATAATACTTAAACGTATTGGATATTGCACGGGATTGACAGTAAGAAGACGATTAAATATACCAGTATAAACAGGCGGAGGCAGAGTAAAATGTAAAATGTAAGATAATACTTAAACGTATTGGATATTGCACGGGATTGACAGTAAGAAGACGATTAAATATACCAGTATAAACAGGCGGAGGCAGAGTAAAATGTAAGATAATACTTAAACGTATTGGATATTGCACAGGATTTACAGTAAAGAAGACTATTAAATATACCAGTAAATACAGATGGAGTAAAATGTAAGTGTAAGGTAAATACTTATTTGATATTGCACAGGATTGCACGGATTAGGTATTGCACCAGGTGAATGAATTAAAGTGTTCAGAGTGTTCAAGTGTTCATGTTCAGTCCAAATGTTCGTGTTCAAAGTGTTCAAAGTGTTCAAGGTGTTAGTGGTCTCCCGAGAGCAGCTTGTTGTGCAGCCTGACAGCAGCGGGGAGGAAGGACTTGCGGTACCTCTCCCTCAGACACCGGGGATGGATCAGCCGGTGACTGAAGGAGCTGTGCAGAGCTGCCAGAGTGTCCTGCATGGGGTGGGAGGCGTGGCTCATCAGGGATGAGAGCTTCGCCATCATCCTCCTGTCTCCCACCACCTCCACAGTATCCAGTGGACACCCCAGCACGCTGCTGGCCTTCCTCACCAGTTTGTCCAGTCTCCTCCTGTCAGCTGTCGCGATGCTGCTGCTCCAGAAGACCACTCCATAGAAGATGGCTGATGCCACCACGGAGTCGAAGAAGGTCTTCAGGAGTGCTCCCTGCACCCCAAAAGACCTCAGTCTCCTCAGCAGAAAGAGTCTGCTCTGTCCTTTTTTATAAAGAGCGTGAGCGTGGTCAGTCCAGTCCAGTTTATTGTTCAAGTGAACACCCAGGTACTTATACGAGTTCACGACCTCAATGTCCAGTCCCTGGATGCTCACCGGTGTCGGAGGAGGGCGTTTACCCCGGCGGAAGTCCACCACCAGCTCCTTGGTCTTGCTGGTGTTGATATGGAGGCGGTTCCGCTGGCACCATCCTAAAAAGTCCTGGTTTAGTTCCCTGTACTCTCTGTCATCATCTGCGGAGATGAGGCCGACGATTGCAGAGTCGTCAGAGAACTTTTGCAGGTGGCAGTTGGCAGAGTTGTGTTTGAAGTCCGAGGTGTAAATGGAGAAGAGGAATGGAGCCAGAACGGTTCCCTGTGGGGCCCCTGTGCTGCAGGACACCCGATCTGACTCACACCCCCGTATCCGCACATACTGTGGACGGTTGGTGAGGTAGTCCAGGATCCATGAAGTGAGGTGGTGGTCCACCCCGGTCTGCTCCAGCTTGTCCCTCAGAAGCAAAGGCTGGATGGTGTTGAAGGCACTGGAGAAGTCGTAGAACATGACTCTCACAGTGCTACCAGTCTTTTCCAGGTGAGAGAGGCATCTCTGCAGCAGGAAGATGACGGCGTCATCCACCCCGATGCCGGACTGGTAGGCAAACTGAAGAGGGTCCAGGGATGAACTCACCAGAGGGCGGAGATGGGCAAGTACCAGCCTCTCCATGGTCTTCATCAGGTGGGATGTCAACGCCACCGGCCTGTAGCTGTTGAGGTCCTTGGGCCGCGGGTTCTTTGGTACCGGTACCACGCAGGACGTCTTCCATAGCTGTGGTACTTTCCCCAGCCTCAAGCTCAAGTTGAATATGTGCTCCGCTATCCCGCACAGCTGGTCTGCGCAGGATTTGAGGAGCCTTGAGCTGATGCCGTCCGGACCCGTGGCCTTCCTCGCCTTGATCCTCCTCAGTTCCTTCCTCACCTGGTTGAGGGACACTCGGGGGGGTGGGGTGCTGTGTGTTGGAGTGGGGAGGTGTGGAGGGGAGCAGAGTGCTGTGGGAAGGGGGGAGGTGGAGGGGGGGGAGGGGGGATAATAATCCACAGGGGATGCAGATGATGGGGGTTGCAGCAGCAGGGAGGTCTGGGTGGGGGGAGGGGTGGATGGCTGGTCAAACCTGTTAAAAAATAAGTTCAGCTCATTCACCCACTTTTGGTCCCCCTCAGGCTGTTGGTTGGGCCCCTTGAGCCCAGAAATCGCCTTGAGGCCCTTCCAGACCCCGACGGTGTTATTCTGCTGCAGCTGGTCCTCCATCTTCATCTTGTAGACATCTTTCCCCTCTCTGATCTTCATCCTCAGCTCCCTCTGCACAGTCCTCAGCTCCTCCTTGTTGCCAGATCTAAAAACCCTCTTCTTCTCCTTGAGGAGGGCCTTTATCTCCGGAGAGATCCAGGGTTTGCCATTTGAGAAACACCGTACAGTCCTGGTGGGTACGGTGTTCTCAACACAGAAGTTAATATAGTCCGTGATGCAGTCGGTGAGACCGTCGATGTCATCCCCATGGGCATCACTGAATACCTCCCACGCAGTTGTCTCAAAACAGTCCTGCAGAGCCTCCTCGGCTCCATCGGTCCATCGTCTAACTGTGCGGGTCACAGCTGGCTGCTTCTGTGCAAGAGTTGTGTACACAGGCAGGAGGTGCACCAGGTTGTGGTCAGATCTGCCCAGGGGAGGGAGAGGTGATGATATGTATGCCTCCTTGGTGTTGGCATAAAGAAGGTCCAGTGTTTTATTGTCTCTGGTGTGGCATTTGACATACTGGGTGAATGTGGGCAGAGTGGAGGACGGAGGGGCATGATTAAAATCCCCAGAGAGAAGGAGGAGGGCATTGGGGTGTTGTGTCAGCAGCCTGCTTGTCGCCGAGTGGATGACGTCACAGGCCGCTTCGGCGTCAGCAGAGGGGGGGATATACGCAGCCACCACGATAACGTGCGAAAATTCCCTAGGCAGATATTGTGGCCTCATGCTAACCGCTAACAGTTCAATGTCCGCTGTACAGGTCTGCTCCTTAACAGTGATGTGCCCAGAGTTACACCATCTATCATTAACAAACACTGCCAGGCCTCCTCCCTTCCTCTTACCGCTCTCCGTTGTCCTGTCCGCCCGTATGATGCGGAACCCGTCCAGAGTAGCGTGTGTGTCTGGTGTTAGCTCGGTTAGCCACGTCTCTGTAAACACCATGATGCTCGACTCCCGGTATTCCCTCTGATGGCGAGTTAGCGCCGCTAGCTCGTCCATCTTGTTGGGCAGAGACCTCACGTTTCCCATGATGATGGAAGGGAGAACGGGTGTGTAGCGTCTTCTCCTGGCGCGACGTTCTGCCCCCGCTCGGCATCCCCGTTTCTTCCTCCTCAGCTCGCGGGGAACAGTGGGTCTCTCGGCGGTTAGCACCGCCGCGTCCCGGAATGCTAACAGCTGGTCCCTATCGTAAACAACAAGTCCATGGCTGCACGCTGGGTCCCCAGACACGGAGGTGAAAATAGCGATAAACAGCAGGTAGACCACGACAAGCTCGACGTGTCTAGCTGCCATAGTGCACCGATTAAGAACGGTAGCTAGTGTAAGAAAAAAAGAAGCGAAAGAAGTACAAAAAGTAACATAATATAAGAAAAACGCTAAGTAGTGAGCCGGAGCTGCTGTAACAGGCAGCCACTCGCGCGGCGCCGGAACCGGGCATTAAATCGGGCATTAAATCAGGCATTATAACAATACAAACATCATGAAAAAACAAAACCAACTTTTGGTATTAAAGATGTGGAATATTGCTCATCTACTGTAAGCCTTCAGGCTGCTTCACTTACTTGTGGACACGTATGGGTTTGTGACAAAGAACCTAGAGACTTTGTGACTCACTGCTTCCAGTTATTTAACCCTTCTCATTCCACCTGAGTTTTTTTTTCTTACTTCGTGAGCTGCAGGTGAAAGAATCCTCAGTGGTAGTTAAAATGAAATCAGAGTAATCAAGCATTGATTGCGCTGAGAGAGCCGGAGAGGTGTGCCGCGCACACAGCAGACGGCCAACAGATATAAAAGGAGCTTGCGGCATGAATCAGTAAATGTTAAGCACAGGCTCACAAATGAAAACTCGCAGCTGCATCTCTTCCAAGCAGCATGGCTTCCGACTGAAATAGAATTGAATAGGAACTGGAAATAATAGTGGAATAATATAGTGAATTTAAAACATAATATGATGTGTGTGCGAATGAGACAAAGGTTTCAGCTACTTAACATTTGACTTTATTTCTACAAAACATCTTTTTATTTCTCCCTGTAATCTGTTGCTCCATAATAAAATAGAGATGGGAATTAACCGTATTGCTGCATCATCCACAACAATACAGTTTGGGTGATGTAGCTCTCTGACTGTAATGGCTGCTTTGATTAAACTACCACGCATCTTAAAGCAGCTAATACAGCTATGTTTTATCTTAAGAACACATTCACACAGTGGTGCCTCAAGGTGATCTATCTATGGTGGCATATACATATAACTCACACTATATAGCAACATTGTCAGTGAAATTTCTTTGGTCACATGGTCCCACTTCTTTAAATGCCTGCACAGAATCAAAATTGTCACATGACAGTCCTTTTTCCCAGCAGGCATTTAGACTTGTCATAGTAGGAAAAGCACCAATTCAAATGAATGATGGTTCCGTTTTATTCAGTTGTTCCAGCATGAACAATATCAGGTCTGAAACTGAAGCAGCTAAATAGATCGTAGACTATTTCAGCGATCGTAGATTTTATAATTTACACCCTGCTGTCACGTGTCAGAATGTCTTCCATGAAAAAGGAAGATTGATGTTAATGTAAGCTGGTGAAGGCCTTTTGAAGAATGTATCTTATAGATGGGGTTCACAGCCGCCCACTGCTGATAGCTAAAAACATTCTGAGGACCTCCTTCCAAAGCATATAATAAAAAATATAGTACTGGGTAACGATTACAATTTAGAATCGCGATTAATCGCATTGTTATGGCAAAGTTCAATAATGAATTCAAAAGTAGTGTATTGCGCACTTTTATTTTAAAAGTACTGCTATATGAATAACATTTGGTTTGCAAACACTTTAAACAAATAAGGTGCTTTTTAACAGCAGTATTCCCTTTACACAGCAGCAGTTCTATCTCTTCACTATCTGTGCTCAGTGTGTGACTGTATGTTAAACGTTCCACTGCTGTGCAACATGAATAACATGTTTCAGCACGTTTCATCTAAATGTGTGTCTTGTGTCTTCATGACAGTCAGAGCATGTGAATGCAGCTCTACTGTTCATCACTATGATGCGAGGTGATGATGGTGACCCAGCGATGTCCAGTAGTCTCCAGTGAGAGGAACAGCTGGTGCACGTTGTAACGCCGTCGCTTTTGTAGTCCTCACCTTTAATACAACTCGTGTGATGGTGCGTCTTGTGGCCCATACGTGCCATCTGTTGGGAACATCTAGGAGCGTGTTTGGGTTATCAGCATCTAAGAAACTGAATTCTTGACATCAATAGAATTATTAATGTAAGTAACAATTATTAATGATTATTAATAATAACGGGGCACCACCCTGCGAACAGGGACCAATAACCAAACGATAAAACTAAGTCTCATAATTAGTGGTCACTCATAATGTCAATAGTCTGAGTATGACTATACATTCAGTGACAGTGAAGGGTTGGGTTCGTACACAAGGCTACTACATACAGGTTCATTACACACATATGCACAAGTAATCACAGACGACTGCTCTTTAAAATATAACGGTTTATTAAATCAAAATAATAAATGATCAGATCAATTAATATCACAACCAACAACGCTATCATACAATTTTATGTGCCTAATATCTAAACAAATGAATAAAATGGGTGAGGATGTATGTATGCAAGTATGTGTGTGTGTGTGTGTGTGCGTGTGTAAGGATCTATGTGTGTGAAACGAGGAGGCCTTGAAGCTCCAGCTAAAAACTACCAAGATGGCGGCGTCGCGGGACGTAGACAAAATGGCGGAGCAGATAGCTGGGTGTAATCACGTATGTCTGTGCAGCACGTGTGTGTGAGGCAATCGATTGAAAGGGGTTTCCCAGGGGCAGAGGTCCTGGCTATGTGTGTGCAGGTTAAGTGAGAGAGGGGGAGAAAAGAAAAAGAGAGAAGGGGGGTCATGAATCAACTTCTGTGTGCGGTCCGCATTGTAGTGAGAATGCGGATCGCTGATTGTATCGTGCACAAACTGCCGTTGTCGCGTCGTGAACTGACGACACTTATGCCTGATAGCCGCGATTCCACACTTCACTCACAGAGTCGATTTAAGGAAACAGAGCAAGAACAAAATGAAATAAAATAATCCCCAAACAAAACAGATCTTTAACACAGAGACGTGTACATTAGGGCTGCGTGTTGCTTTCTTATCACATCTCTCAAGTGATACTACACAAACTCTACATCCACTCGCAGCGACGGATCTAATGCAGACAGTTACAGCAGGGAATGCACAATAGAGCGGAGTTCCTGGTCCGCGATGATTGCGCAATCTCTCAGCAACACGAAAACAGTGACTTAACACGACAAAAGCAAGGGAATAATAACATATAAATGAATAACCTGAATTAAACTTAGGTTCATTTAAGCTAAGCTATGCCCAGACGCCATGACTCTTACTGTGAGATGCTTCGTTGCAAAGTGGAGAGTGTTTGTCGAAGGATTGTCTTTTTCCTCGGGAGGAAGGGGGGCTGCTTTCCAGCACGGCTGATGAGCGGGTGCTGCTTCGGTCCTGCTCGCTGCAGAGAGGGGGGGCCGGTGGTTTCAACGTCGACTGAGACACGTTGTCGGTTCCGTATCTCCCGGTAATGATCGGTGCAAAACGAGGTTTAGTCGTTCTTGTACCGTTGAGCGTGTACACGAAAGGCGGTAAACTGATCGCGGAAGGGATCCGTTCTCGCGGGCAAAGGCCTTAACTCAGAATATAACGTGGTCTGTTTCGGCCAGCGAAATGGCACGTGCGCGCTGAGTGGGGTGGATGAGGCCGATCGGGTCCTCATGAATCTTCTGTAGCCCGGACGAGGTCCAGAGGGAAGAGGTCGATTTTCGCCGTGTTGGTGCTTATAAGCGGGTCTGCCCGCACAGCGGGAGGCTGCTGGTCGGCCAATGAAGGGTCCGCCTCAGCTGTGGCCTCAGCTGGAGGTGCGGTCATCTCGAGGGGGCAAGGATCAGACCTCAGGTCAGCTTTTGGTGAGGAAGGAGCATGTGAGGAGCTCAGCCAGCCAGGAGGTGGGGCCAGACCCCAACACGTCATTCGTTGCGATCCTAAAGGTGCGTTCACACCAAACATGACGCGAACGCACCTTGAGAACTTTCCTCAGACCGACATCTTCCACAATACTAATCGGCTGCAGTTTGTATCCACTTCTTTGTAGCATTTGTTAGCTTGTCTTGCTTTAGTTTATCTATACTTCTCCCACACGCTGCATCATCGTAGTCTCACGAAGACTTCCTCCACCGCTCCCAGTGAGCAACGGACTTTCAAAATAATAATAATGAAAAAAATGCGTTAACGCGCGATAAAATAATTGTCGGCGTTAATTAATGAATGCGTTAATGCAATAATAACAAGTTAACTTGCCCAGCACTAAAAAAAATCAGAACATGACTGGCTGCTTCCCCCAGTAAGTAAGTCTTACACATATCCACAGCACTATACGATATATCTTATATATATATATATATATATATATATATATATATATATATATATATATATATATATATATATATATATATATATATATATATATATATAGCTCCTCTGTGATCATAAAGGGTTTCTTGCTACAATCTTTACGAGCCGCAACCTAGCGTAGCTAGCTCTCAAAGTGTTTTCAGACTCAGTTGCTAATGTTGTGATGACTGTCTGTTGTGCTTGAAGCTCGTCCCTTTTCCTTAGGAAATATTCATTTGGCTTTCCAACACATCCGAACGATTTGTTTTGTTTCACTGCATCTGAGAGAACATTAGCTAGCTATGATTGTGATTGCCATGATGATTTTCCAACCCTCTAAAAATGACATTCCCCCAAAACTAAAATGCATTCTCAATTACGTTTGACTTAGGGCTGCACAATTATGGCCAAAATCATAATCGCGATTATTTTGATCAATATTGCGATCACGATTATTTCACGCTTAATCATTAATTTGACGGACATATTTTTATTGCACTTTCACGTTTAAATGAACAAGATAACTGCTTCCACTTCCATTGTTGTGCTACATTCAGGCTAATGTACAACTCTTTGCATCAGACTGGTCTTGATCACAGTGCATCTCGTAGAAGGAAAATATAAATAAAATAGTATCAACACTTTTTACCCAAAATTAAATCAACAGAGCACTGCTTTCACTTCCATGGTACATTCCAGCTAATGTACACGTCTCTGCATCGCTATGCGGCACAGACACAACTCTAACGCACTGTGTCATATGATTTGTTCTTGGTTAACATCACTTGGCCTAAATCCAAAAAACTTCCAGACAACGAATGATGATCCTTTTCAAGGGGCTAGCTCCTCGCCTTCTGCTCCTGACATTTGATTTAGCTTTCACACGACACCCGTGACCGTCTGCTCTGTTGTCTGGCTCTCTTCTTCTACTACTAATAGCGGAGTCTGCAGGGAGCGCGCATGACACCTCCCATCTCGTTCGCCCCCTGGTGGTTGGCTGACTGTTAGTTGAGGAAGCGCTTGATTTGATATGTAGCAGAGCACGCATTTTAAACGTCAATATCGCTGACGATCATGCTCATTTAATCGTGATCGTGATCGCGATTAAAATTCGATTAATTGTGCAGCCCTAGTTTGACGAGAAACATATTTTCTCCCTGATTACGTTTGTGTTTGATGTATTACAAATACGTTTCTAATCAACATTTACGCGTTCAGAATACTACTGCAACAGAACCTGTCTCCGGCAGAAACACGCTCATCCAGGCCGAGGAACATTACGTGGCTACAACCATGACTCTCTTAAGGGTTAGGTTTGGGTGGGGACGTGGCTTCCTGGTGGAAGTTAGGGTTAGGGCAGAGTTAGGGTTAGATGGATAAAAATAAATAAAATATATCTCCTCAACACCCCGCCACTCTCAGCTCATTCCTCCCCAGCAACGAGGCACATCACCCGGCCACAACACTTCCAGAACGTCCCCCATGAAAATCCGGGACTTGGTTTTATGGTTTCCGAGTGGCCTTCGCCTACAAAATGTAACTCAAAAAAGACAAGACTAAAAATAACTACAAAGAATTATAAAACACAAAACAACGACAAAGATACATAAAGTAAATATAAATATGTACAAAACAACTACAAAGATACATAAAGTAAATATTAATATATACAAAACTACTACAAAGATACATAAAGTAAATATAAATATACACAACACAACTACAAAGATACATAAAGTAAATATAAATATATACAAAACAACTACAAAGATACATAAACTAAATATAAATATATACGAAACAACTACAAAGTGACACAAAGCAATTACCAATAAATATAAAGCCACACTACACTATAGCCCAGTGACGCAGGCAGGTTCTTTATGTCAGAGAACTTGGTGAAATAACACCACCAGCCGCTGAGAAGAAGCTTATTTTATTGTTGGAATGCTTAACAGCATATATAACAATAAAATAAGCTATTGTTCTTCGAATCTTTATTCAACTTCTATTTCTTCCGTTGCCCCTCTTCTTCTCCTTCATATTTTAAGCTACAGAAACCGTTCAACTATTAAAATGTTCAGCTCTTTCACCAGAGGGGTGCTATGACTTTTCATATTTCTAACCTTTAAACTTTTTGAATGATTAAGCTTTTTATTTTCAATGGGATCTCTATGGAGAATATTTTCAAATGGCTTCAGGCACACAGGTGTTCGTGATTGAGCCAATTAGTGATGTTTATAAACACACAGACTCACAGACACATGCGCACATACACTCCTCTCCCTCTATCTCTCTGTGTCTCTCTCTCTCCCTCTCTCTCTCTGTGTGTCTCTCTCTCTCTCCCTCTCTCTCTGTGTCTCTCTCTCTCCCGCTCTCTCTGTGTGTCTCTCTCTCTCTCTCTCTCTGTGTCTCTCTCTCTCTCTCTCTGTGTGTCTCTCTCTCTATCTCTCCCTCTCTCTCTCTGTGTCTCTCTCCCTCTCTCTCTCTGTGTGTCTCTCTCTCTCTCTCTCTCTCTCTGTGTGTCTCTCTCTCTCTCTCTCTCTCTCTCTCTCTCCCTCTCTGTGTGTGTCTCTCTCTCTGTGTCTCTCTCTCTCTCCCCCTCTCTCTCTGTGTCTCTCCCTCTCTCTCTCTCTGTGTCTCTCTCTCTCTCTGTGTCTCTCTCTCTCTGTGTGTCTCTCTCCCTCTCTCTCTCTGTGTGTCTCTCTCTCTCCCTCTCTCTCTCTGTGTGTGTCTCTCTCTCTCTCTCTCTCTCTGTGTGTCTCTCTCTCTCTCTCTCTCTCTCTCTCTCTCCCTCTCTGTGTGTGTCTCTCTCTCTGTGTCTCTCTCTCTCTCCCCCTCTCTCTCTGTGTCTCTCCCTCTCTCTCTCTCTGTGTCTCTCTCTCTCTCTGTGTCTCTCTCTCTCTGTGTGTCTCTCTCCCTCTCTCTCTCTGTGTGTCTCTCTCTCTCCCTCTCTCTCTCTGTGTGTGTCTCTCTCTCCCGCTCTCTCTCTCTGTGTCTCTCTCCCTCTCTCTCTCTGTGTGTCTCTCTCTCTCCCGCTATCTCTCTGTGTGTCTCTCTCTCATACAGTCATTCAGGTCTTAGGGATCTTTAGAGGACTTTCCCCCCTCCCCCACACACACACACACGCCATTTTAAAATAAAAGCCCCACAGAATGAATCCTAACTGAAATGCTTGTGATGAGCCTGTCATTTAATAACCGGTTTGTGTTTATCTAACATTATGATTCTGTCTCCTCTCCCCTTCTCCCCCACACCCCATTTCAAAATGAAAGCCCCAGAGAGTGAATTCTAACTGAACTGCTTGTGATGAAGCCTGTCATTTAACAACCTCTGTTTATGTGTGTCAAACATGATGATTATGTCTCCTCTCCCCCTCCCTCCCCCACCCAGTCCCACCCTTTCAAAATAAAAGCCCCATGGATTAACTGTATTTAAACAAGCTCAAAATTAGGCTTTTTTGTTAAAAAAATGAACGCTCTAACTCAGGGGTGTCAAACATACAGCCCGCGGGCCGGATCCGGCCCGCCACGTCATTTTATGTGGCCTGCGAATCCTCCAGCAAAAAAAAAAAAAAAAAGATTTATTTTTAAAAATTATTATTATTTTTTTAAATATCCCCATGGTTGAAATTATGAGATGAGCCATTTGCATCAAATATGTTAGGAGTAGTTACATTTACACCGTCTTACATTTACAACCGGCCCTTTGAGGGCGACCGTGATGCTGATGTGGCCCCAGAGTGAAGATGAGTTTGACACCCCTGCTCTAACTACTACTGCTGCTGCTAATATAGTATTACTACTACTGCTACTACTACTTATACTATAACTTTTGCTGTTGCTACTATTACTACTACTGCTACTACTGCTACCATCAATATTATTACTACCACTACTGCTATTACTACCACTACTACTATTACTTATACGACAACTGCTACTACTACTGCTATTCATGCTACTAAAAGTAGTAATACTACTACAGCTATTAGTACGACTGCTACTACTGCTACATCTTCTACTGCCATTACTATTACTATTACTACTACCACTACTACTGTGATATTAAATACTACGACCAATACTACAGCTATTATTATGACTACTGATAGTACGTCTTCGACTACTTCTTCTAATTACTAATGCTTCTACTACAACTTCTACTACTACTACAAATATCACTAATACTACTACTAGTAGTTATTCTAATGCTACTAATACTTCTACTAATAATACTTCTACTACAACTTCTACTACTACAAATATCACCACTGATGAATTTTTTTAAGCCACAGAAACTGTTCAAATATCAAAATGTTCAGCTCTTTCAGGAGAGGTGTGATATGACTTTTCATATTTGTAATCTTTAAACTTTTTGAATTATTAAGCTTTTTGCAATTAGTTTTTGAATTGGATATCTATTTTCAGCAATGTTTTTGCGATTAATTTCAGTTTTCAGCATTCCAACGCATTTTCAGCAGGAAATGCTTTTTCTAGTTTTTTCCTGTCCTTCTAAAAAGCTACCAGTAAACAGTGGATGTTACAGTGCAGTCAGATAGGGACGTGTGTCTCCTCCCCTGCACACCGTGGCTACCCGGCGACAAGATTTGGATTAACACTGAAGGACTGGGGGTAAATAATCTCCACCGGACCGTTTACGGGACGACAAAGTGACTCGTTGCCTCGCTGTGGGATTTTTTTGTTCACCTCTCGGCTGAAGACGATGTCTGTCCGGGGATACTTTGTCGCTCTTTCCAAAAGGACACTTCTTCTCTCTCTGAAGATGTTGCTTCTTGTGCCTGCAGGGTTGCCGGTCCGCAGCCAAGGGGATTCTCAAAACGATAACAAAGTGATGGACAACATCACCGTCCGACAAGGAGCGACGGTCTTTCTCAGGTGAGTCCGTGCTGCTTTTTTATCCATATTATCCTCCGCTGCTGCTGCCTCTGAATTCTCTCCGCTGAAGTTGAACGCTGAGGGGGAGAAACAGAGACGTGGCTGAAGTGTGTCTGTTTTATCATGTTCCCGCCGTTGGACAAAAAAGAGGGGATTTCAGAGGATTAGTCCGTGGAAAACACTCAATTCAGAAGCGATACTCTTCTAATCTGTAGCGCTGTTCACGAGGGATTTGGCGCTTTTAATTGTTGTGTGACGGTGCAGAACAAAAGGTGGAGGGGAGAAAAAAAGGAAAAAAGTGCGCTTCTGGAAGGTGAGGAAGAGCAAAGGCAGTGTGTGTTGAGGAGGGAGGGAGGGAGGATATGCGAGGTGGAAAAAAGAAGAAAACAAATCACACATACAATAAATGCTGTGGGCGTAGAGATGGATTGACTAGCAATTCCTCAGGGCGGGAGGTTGTCTGCGGTGACCTTTCCCCTCCTCTACGTCCTCAGAGGCTTACTGGACACAGACGGATTCATGTTGCTTTCAAGTGCTGTCCGGAAATGTGCAGCAATAATCACAACGGCCAAAGGAAGGGTTTTATACAATAGTTGGTAAGATGTGATGTGTAGGACGGCATGGGGGCAGTGTTAACAGTTCAAGTGTTGCTGTTCTGCTTTCACATCGTGGCTATGGATGAGCCTGTAGCAACGAGTTTAAAGGGAGTGACAAGGAAGTGTGTTTGAGGCTGTCTACACAACGTGCTTACATTTTCACCAGGCTTTTCTTGCTGACAGTTATTTTCATTAGTTTCACTTTAGCTTGGACTTAAACACCCAAATGATGCAGGATATGTCTAAATGGCACAGGCCTGTGATAACAAAAGAAGATAATTAGTACATTTTAGACAACTTGATTACACAATTAGAAAGGTGCACTCAGTAGTGCTGATCTCCACCAGGTGTGCCTGCAACAACCACTGCTGTGTTGTGTGATTGAATGAACACAAACCACACTCAGCTGTATGCGTAGTTATCATAGACCCCAAATAATAAGAGTAGGCAAACTTATTTTCCCCATACAGTCTATGGTTTTCTATTGTGTCTCTGGACGCAAAGCCACAGCTGGGGGTCGGAGACTCACTCAGCTGTGTTACCACTAAGAGTAGTGAGTGAGGAGTCAGCATGCGGCCAATGGCAGTATAAAACATGCAGTAAAAGGTGTTTTAAGAAAGTGTGAGTCACCGCAACCATGAGAGGTCCTCGAGTATGCAGCCATAGCTGGCCACCCAAAATATTATGCAGTTTGCTGCAGCAGAATGCCAGATTAGCAGTGGACAGACACAGAGGTGCACACTCACTCACTAATGTACATCCACTGAAAGTGCTTTATTTCCACTGACAGGCTAAGATTGTTATTTTAAGTGTCTGACAACATTATGGAAAGAAAAATAAAACGTTTTCTCGTTACTTTTTGTTCGTATTATCTTAGTATTATCTTAAATATTTTCAATGCCATGGCTGAATATGTAGCTTATTTGGACAATGTGGATGAGTCCTAACCCTCTTGAATGATTTTATAACGAGACTTCAACTCAGAAAAACATTTGTCACTTAGTCTGAAAAACGTGGGAAAATAGGGATCAGAATAAATATTAATTTATGTAATCTATACTCACCTATCATCTTAAGCGAGACTATATATTTCTTATGAACTCATAATAAATAGAAATGTTATATAAGCACATTTTGTATTCTAAGCACACTAGGGACCATAGTAATAGGCTCCTGTTGAAGTACTTGACAGTTCCAGTCGAGTAATGTGCTGTCCTGACTTTCAGCCTTCACTGCTGTCCTCCTTCAGGACCATTGACAACACACTGCTATCCTCCTTCAGGACCATTGACAACACACTGCTGTCCACCTTCAGGACCATTGACAACACACTGCTGTCCTCCTTCAGGACCATGACAACACACTGCTGTCCTCCTACAGGACCATTGACAACACACTGCTGTCTTCTTTCAGGACTGTTGACAACACACTGCTGTCCTCCTACAGGACCATTGACAACACACTGCTGTCTTCTTTCAGGACTGTTGACAACACACTGCTGTCCTCCTTCAGGACCATTGACAACAAACTGATGTCCTCCTACAGGATAATTTTCAACACACTGCTGTCCTACAGGACCAATGACAACACACTGCTGTCCTCCTTCAGGACCACGGACAGCGCAGTGCCGGGTCTGTGGACCTGAAGGACAGCACACTGCAACAATCCCATGTGTCTGCTGTATCTTACACCGTCAAAGCTCATCATTTTTTATGATCAGTTGCCTGTTACTACTGTGTATGTGAGCAGTTTTGCTCCTATCCCTGTTGTCATGTACTGTTCAGCCGTACTCAGGTCAATGGGACCGGCAGGTCTGAACATCCCTCCTCTAGGCTGAGTAGTAATGGCCGTTTCAGTCCTACATTGATGGCTGTACTTTGCTTTCATCTTGTTGGTGAGTGCCCCACTCATACCATCACCTGGGTTGAAAAGGCATTTGAATCTAAAGCGCATGCTGTTATGAGGCCGGATGCTCAACTTGTGATGCTGTCCAGCTATCTAGTTGCCCATAAAGTCAGGCTCTTTTTATTTTCAAAGATGTAAGGTATCTTGGCAATGGATAACAACTGCAGTTGTTGCGTTAGTAGGGGATTTATGTGTCTGATGTTGATGTCAGTAATCGTACGGATCATGTTTGCATGGCGTTTGACTGCAGGTAATATTATGTTTGTTTAATCCATAAAACTATTGTCATTTTAAACAGCACTGATACATTTCACTCAAGGATCTGTTGTCCTCTTTGTCCATATTATTCCATATGCTCCTGGGACCAACTGAAGCCAGGACAGTGGACTATCCAGTGTGATCAGGCTGCCTGCCAGCTAGTCAAGACTGGCTTCTAATACTTCACTGCAGACTCCTTTTCACTCTGTTAATATTTAGTCAGCTGACATCCTGATTGATGCCCACAATGACCTTTAAGTCATCTGTATTTAGCGCACACAAAACTGTGAGTGGTTTTCTACAGGGTAGTGGAGAGACAGAGCATGACAGTTCAGCAGCACATATGAAGCACATGGGATATAAGAGCAGGGTAAAAGCCTAAAGTATTAGCTATAGCATACGTGCAGGTACAGGCCACCCTCCGTTAGCTTGCTGAGCCAATTTGTATTACCTTTATAGTCCCTGGATAATTAGGATGTATTGCATTGCTCTGTCACAATCGGTGTTATAGACGTGAGACTCACTAGCCATGTTGTGTTCTGTGCTAACAAGCTCCTGTTGCCCAATTTGACAACTGCCAAAACTGAGGATGCTATCACATTTTAAACGAAAGAAAGCCAGAGCTGTCTCTTTCCTTCCTGTCCGCGTGGTTTTCAGGGCTGTGGCCTAATTTGTGGAGTTGATGAATAAATATCACTAATTATCCCTTTATCTCTATGTGATCTGAGCTGTCACTCCCCAGCTGATCCCCTGATTAAACCTCCTGTGGAGAGATTACAGTATGTATGGGCACAGTGGGTGGGGGGGTTCCCCCCTCTGCTCTATATATCCCTGCCTCTGGTGAATTGTTTACATTCGCCTCCCCATAGTGATTCATGCTACTTCATCAATACAATACCTAAAATAAAATATATTTGTCAAACATATCTAAGTAAAGCGCTGCAAAGTGAAAAAAGTTGCAGCCTATATTCATATTAACAAAATTTGAATTTTCTGCATGAGATAGTTTGTCTTGGACTTGGAAAAAATGCAACTGTATTCCTTTATGTTGATTACATACTGCACAGCCAGAAGCATAGCATGTCTGGAGAAGATGATTTTTTTAACTGTGATGCCGTTTGATTGCACCCAGAACTAGATGAGGGAAGTGTTTCTGTCTGACGGATTGAGCTGAGCTTACTTCACAAAGACCACACCACCACACCACAAAAGCAAATTATTAACAATTTTTTAGGTAGTGACTGTGAATCTCCATCCATAATAAATTGTCTACTATAAATGCACAGCACTGTTTGACATAAAACAGACTCTAACTGGATTCAATGAGAAGCACATTAATTTCCCAAGGCTCTGTCCATTCAAATGGATTTAAAAAAGACACATGCTGCCTCTTGAGACTGCGATTAATGAATGTCAGCACAGTGGCCGAGGTGAGCCGCCAACCTCCTGAGACGCTTATCTACCTGCACAGACCATGCTGGTCTCAGAATCACATCATGTTAACATTTATTCCTTTCTCTCCTTGTCGCCCGATGAATGCATTAAGGATTCAGGTTAAATGTTTCAGGAATGAGGCTTTGTTCCGAACAGGGACACACTTTTAAATGCTTTGATATTTAGTTTGCATGTATAAAAGTGTGTGAATGTGTATTCTTCAGTGGGGGGCCGTGTATTTTATACCTGGGCCTTCTGTGCTGTCCTACTACAGTTGAACCACCTCCTAATAACCTCATGATGACGCAGCTACAGGTTCTTTGTTTCTAGGGGTGTAACAATACACATATTCATATTGAACCGAACAATACGTTTGAATAATACTAGTGCGTTTTGAAAATGCAGAAGCTTAAATTGTGGGAAATATAATGTTTTCGGTGGAGCCACTGCACTCAAACTGGCAACCCACCCAACGTCACAGACAACATGCTGTCTGACACGCCCACCCCGGAAACAAAACATTGTACGTACTCTGGTACGGAGCGTGTGTTCTGAGAGGCTACGCTAAACTAGCTTAGCAGGAAATCCAACAGCAGCACACACGCTACACTCTCCCCGCAGCTGTTCCCTACTGATTCAAACAGGGCTAAAGCAATCACCACACAATCCCCATTTCTCCAGAACATAATTCTTGCTCTGTAAAAGAAAACAAAACCCCAAACAGAATCAAATGTCCGACCGTAACCCCATGCATGACGGGATGCTTCGTCATTAATGGCCAATGCATATAGTCAAAATCAATGTAATTAACACAATGACAAGAACAAACTCACAAGAACCACTCATATATTTATATGACAACAAAGCATGACAAATCAATCCGGCAACACTGCAGCGCTAAAACACGTATCCATCCACACACTCAAGAGCACCATTCAAATATTATTCACATCAGAGGGAACAATATTAACCATATCATAAAAACGACACCATAGACAAATGAACACAGTAGTAACGCTACTGCAGATCTAAAAACACAAAAGCAGTTCACTTACCAAAGCTGCAGTTCACTTAAAGACAAAGTCCATCCTCCTTTCTTTGTTAATGAAGAGTTTAATACCACGGTTGTAGAGAACATCGGTTCAGTTCAGTTCCAGCCAGAGTCCTCCTGTGAACGTGTTTGTTGAGTTGTAGATCCACTCGGGTCTCTCCAAAAGTTTTCAAAAGCACCGTAGCTTGTAAGTGTCTGCCGTGCTATGGTGCCTTGGTTAGCCACCTCAAATTAGCATAGCATAGCTCCAAATAGCTCCAAACAGCAAGATGCTCAGTTGCAAATGAAACGCATTCTTAGCCATAACATGTGCAACGCTTCTCCGACGCTGTCAGCCAGAAATACCGTTCGTACAAATCCTTTTCCTGGCTGGGTCAGGGCTGCTAGCTGTGGGGTTGGCTGACCCTTTGACACGATGTCCAGTTTTTCTGGAAATGTCCTTCTCCAGAAAGGCGTTGCCAGTAACTCCGCCACCAAATCCATTTCTCCTCCTTCTTCAGCCATTGAGTGTTAAAAAAACAAAGCTAGGTAAAAAATAAATAAAAACGAATCTACACCAAGCAAAGCGCTAAAAATGTCATAACTTCTTACATACCTTTCAACTTGAACTCTTACTACTACTAACTTCTGCTAGCTAGCTTTCTGCTTCACAACAGTCACACTAGCCCACTGACCAATCACGGCGCACGTTAATGCTGAGCTGCACGTTAATTCTGTGCTGCACGTTAATTCTGAGCTGCACGTTAATGCTGACGTACTTGTAGACTACCTAGACAGCTCTGACATGTCAAAGAATACGCCCAACATGTCAAACTAAAGATCTCATTGGTTGAAGACAATGACAATCAACAATATCGTCCCCATTCACTTAAACTGCAAAGGCTCTCTAGCGGGCCTCTGGCCTCTCTTCTGACCTGGATACACAGAGGTGAAATCTGATTTGACAAAAGCTCTACTTAAAACAAGCTGCACTGGAAGCAGAGCAACTGAGGAAGACAGTAGCTGTTCAATGAGAAAAATAATTAGAATACATGTGGTGTATTTGTGAAAAATTATAAAATTACAAAATATCTATAACTTTGTGACTCTGTTTAGGCCAGCAGAGAAGGCGTAGCTGGCCCTGACGGCCCGCCACTGCTATTCCTATATGTGTCTTCTAGCTTGTTGCATATAAGAGTACATGCAGCGGTGTTGTGAATGGAACTATCACCGATGAAGATTTTTCCATCCAGTCCATGTTTGGAGTTAACGCGGCTCTCTAGAGGACATTCATTTCATTCCTCGGATGCCATGGGCCAATATTGGAAAGCTGATAATTTGATTTCACAGAGGGATGCTAACGATTCTCTCTGTAATTCCATTTTCTTTCACCTTGCACCGTCTAGCGAGGCTTTCATCCATCAGCCCCACGTTTTCACTTATTGTCTTCACGTTACTGTCCCAGAAAGGGCTTTTCAACATCAAAATAAAAAGGCTCTGATAGCAAGAATGGCAGCAGAATAGGATCACTGTACGATTTCATCAGTTATAAAGTACTTTCTAATAGAGTTGTAATCTAGCTGAAAGCATTTTTCTCATTTGATTAAACATTGGGAGATGTGGGGTTTTTTGTTGTTTTTTCTCCTAGTGAGCCTAAGAGGCAAAGAGGGACTGAAGTCAGTCTGAACAATCATCAATTTATATCATTCAGTATGAAAGGATTGCAGCACAATGCAATGTGGTTCTTCTGCTTGTTTGTATACAGCATGTGGATTTCACCATGATTTAAATGTGGTGCATTTTAGAGATATTTGAATAGTTTTTACCTGTTTTGTTGCTTATTTCATCAGCAAAATGGCACCGATCTATTATGAAATGCAGAATGTATAGATACAGATGGCTGACCCTACACATACAGAGCATTCACTAGAATTATTAAGAATATCAGTAAGTACAGTAGAACCTTATACTTAAATGTATTTCGGCCTCTTGGGGGCAGCAGAAACAAATTGATAACACAATCATTTAAAGGAGCAGTTCTTAGGATTAAGTGGCAGTTGTGAAGTTGCAACTAACTGACTAAGCAAGTGACCATTGATTTATTTGTCACGTAACATAAGTACTTAACTAACACCACTTGCGTAGTTATTTTTTATCCCGAACCACAATCTTTTCCTCAACCTAACCAACTTTTGTTGCCTAAACCTAAACAAGTTGTATCCTGTTTGTGCATTCAACGAGCGGAAAATAAAACATGCACGTTGTATAAGGCTACTTAAAGTAAATAGCAGGTGACTTAATTTTGATCCCTGTGGGACACCTTAATCAAACATCTGTGAATTTGATTTGAAAACAGGACGAGACATATTTACTATTAGACTCAATACTGGTGTTGGAAGTACGACCTGTAGTTTACGATTAATTGTTAAATGAATAGTAAATGGACTGTACTCGTACAGCTCTTTTCTAGTCTTCGACCACTTTATTATAATGATTAATTTGATTATTTCAGCTTAAAATGCTGAAAAATGGTTTTGAAGATGGCTTAGACATTCATTTGAAACCATTGGAAAATCAATGAGAGAGAAAAATAGTTAATAGTCTTGGTTAGGGTTACAGTACGACTGTGCCTTAGTGTTTATATACTTATTTGGAGATGGTTTATAATGTGACCACCATTCAAGATACATTTGTGTTACTTAAACAATCAATGTGAATCCAGTTGAAAAGGCCAAATAAGACAATAATCCGGATAATTAATCCAGCAGCTGAAAAACAGCAGGCTAAAAGCTGTTATGTCATATGCTGCAATCACACATTTAATCTACAAATCTTAATCAAAAAGGAGGAGTTGTCTGGTGTTGTATTTCATGACATAGGCTTGTGTAGATGCTCTGGGAAAGAGTTTGGCCTACATTTACAGGCTCTCCATATTGTTGATGAGAATAATCCCATACTTCCAGTGGATTACAGTGTGAGGACTTTCTGAACTGTGGAACAGTTCATCGTTAGTCATTTCTGGAAGATATCTTTTTTTTCCCCCTCTCACACTTGTCTTCCTTTGAAGTGATTTAATTCTGCCTTGAATGCTGTCCAGGAAATTACAAAGCTTCTATAATGAAGTGTGACTGATTGGACAAGTGCCCTTGTGTGAACATTCATTTCTCGGCTATCCAGGAAGTTTGAAATGAGTGCTGGGAAGGTTGGATTGTGCAGATTGATTTTCATAGCATAAACGCCCAGCAATTTGAAGCTTTCTGGTACCCATTCTGAAAAGTTGATAATCCTCTGATAGGGCTGTTGCTCAAATAACCAAGATGTTCCAGTCTTTTCAAACAGCTCGAGCTTGCAATTGTGCCACAAATAAACTGCTCAGAGATAGTTAGAGCCGTCATCTCTACGTGTTATCAGCCATTGAGAAATAAAGCTTGCCCTGCATGGAGCTCCACAGTGTTCATTATTAAATGGAGGGAGAGACAGAGAGAGAATATAACATATAAGAATATAAAAAATAATCATTCTAATTGTGAAATCTTTTTACAAAGTATTACAAATTGTCATTATTAAAAAAACTCAACCAATAATTACATTCATTTTCATTTCACTAGATTATTATTTATTTCATTTCAAAATGTTCTTTTTCAAAAAATGTTTTAATATAATGCCCTTTTCACAATGAAACCTTGATTACATGAACCATTTGATAAAATGATTATTATTCCCTAATACTTCATTCACACTAAACCGCCGTTAGCTCCTGTTGGCTATAAACTACAATGCCAAAGTATTTCTGAATGAACCAACTAGAGGCTGCTGCTGTTAAGAACAAGTCACAACTTGTCCTTTCATTTACCCTACAACAATCTAAGTCTACTAAGACCAAAACGGCAATAGTCAATATCAAATATTTTACAAAATAACATTTCATAATCACGAACATATTTATATGGTTTTGACTTGTTGTAGTCATATATCAAAATGTTGAATTTTATTGTTTAATATTGAACATTTTGGGGCTCCTGCTAGTACTCCTAGCATGATTAAACTACTCCTTTTGGTGTGTGATTGTAGTAAACGACTGACCCGTGGGCAGCACGAGCGAAGCTGCAGCATGGCGTCGATTTCAGGAGGGCTCCAGTCCTGTCTGGGTGTTAGAGGAGGAGATGGGTGGGAGGGTTTGGGATTATGTGCTTAAGAGATTCTCAGCTCCACCTCCCCTTCAGTGCCAAGATATCAATACTGCAGGGCGCTGTGCTCACGCTCACACACACACACACACACACACACACACACACACACACACACACACACACACACACACACTGTTTACCAACACAGAGGTTTATTAGTTATGGACATACCTCACCATTGCTGTGGCGGATCAGACACAGGCACAGTGCAATATACAGCGCTCGCACAGAGGTCAGACAATCTGCAAAGGTGTGAAAAAAAATCCATGTCCTTTAAAGCAGTGATTCTTAACCATTGGGCCGCGAGCGCCACCTAGAGGGCCGTGAACAACTTTTTCAGTGGGCCGCGAGGGCCGCGGGACCGCATAAGTTATCAATTGAAGACACCAGAGATATCACTGTTATCCATGAGATGCTCAGTTACAATATAGCTTCCCACCACCTGGTGGCGGTAATGCGTCAGTCAGTTGTTTAACAAGCTGCAATAAGCAGAAGAAGACACTCAGCTAGCCGCTAGCCTGTAGCGAAGGTTATGGATAAGTTATTAAAAAGAAAAAATGAAGACGACAGTGGTGCCATACCCCCCAAAAGTCTAAATGTGTGCGCAAGTACAACCCTGACTTTCTTAAGTACGGCTTTGTGAACGGAGGCAACGAGGCAGAGCCGAGGGCTCAGTGTGTGGAATGTGAGCTAATGCTATCAAACGAAGCACTGAAGCCTTCAAAAATAAAGCGACACGTAGCGACGAAACATCCAACTCTCGTGGGAAAGCCTGTTGGGCTTCTTGTTATGTATGCAGGTTTACATACACATGATAATAAATGTTTTTGTGATCATCACATTGTTTCATCTCATTTATTTAACAAGGGTTTTGCCTGTTCAACTCCGCGAGGACATCGGTATCCTCGATCCCCTCCCCTTCCGTTCCTACGGCTTGTTTGTACAAATACGTCACAAAACATGTCCGTGTTTGGTATCCCAGCATGCCCAAAATCCTCATCTTTGCAAAGAACTCATCGATTTTCTTTCATTTCTTATGGTTTCTCCACAAAAGGAGCCCACACACACACTGTCCAAAGTCGCCAGACCCGCTGCAAGTCGTATCTTGCAGCATTTAGACGGAAAAAGACACATTACAGACCCGACAACGTGCTAGCGGATGTTACCATGGAGCTAGTGGCTTCAGAAAACGCTCGTACTTATAGTACAAACCGTATCTTCCTCTTATATAAGCCGTCAACCAACGTTTGCGTAACTGAGCTATTCTCATACTCGATCGTGCGCTCGGTCGCAGCCATTATGCACAGCAAGTCCGCTACTCACATACCATGTCTTCGACCATATATACATAGTTTTTGCAATTTGCAAAGACTAAAAATGAAAGGAAAATAATATAATATCAAAATATAAAGGGAGAAACACCTTTAGTGTGTCAGAATATCATTTGGTTACCATGTGTCCATTTGGGTCTCCAAATGTCCTTTTAGAGCTCTGCCTGGATCTCTTCATGGAAGAAACTCTGTAGAATGGTCATACTTTGTCCAATTCTTCAGATTTGAGGCATTTGTTCACTGATAGAGTAGTTACAGCCCTATACTGTCCTTTACCTGTACAGATACAGCCACAGGCAGTTATTTACACTGAAAGATACTTTTTTATTTTATGCGGACAAAAATCTTAAATTTGTACTGACTCCAAAGGCCCAATGCTCTGTTTCTGTATGACCTACAGGTTTTCTGACACTTTTGATGCATATAGTCAGAGTGGGCCCCGGGACACTTTGTACTTGAAAAGTTGGGCCCCGAGGTCAAAAAGGTTAAGAACCCCTGCTTTAAAGCAGTGATTCTCAACTGGTGTTATATTTTTCTAATTAGTATTAGCTAATTGTAGCCTTAATTGAATTTACTTTTACCTGCATTATATTTGACTATATATTTAGTTAATTTGTTTCTCGACAAACAGTTAGAATTTTTTTTGAGAAAATCCTCAAGTGATACTCATCAGTTCTAGAACTCAGGTGTCTGTCATACTGGCACCAATACTGGTCTGTGAGGCTTTATAGCACAGCCGTGCTTTGAGCTAAATGCTAACGTCAGCATGGTAACATGTTCACATCGACAATGTTATACTGTCACCATACTCACCTTTTTAGTTTAACGTGTTAGCATGCTAACATTTGCTGATTACACAATGTCTACTTCAGAGGTCATCAAATGTCAACATTATACACATACATACTGAACATAATCATACAGTCCACGTCCATTCAGTTTGTATTTATTTATTAACTTACAGAACTCTTGAGAGGAACCTTTAGAGGTTTTATTTTAATTCTTGGTCATTTGTGTTTTTATTTATTGTTATTATTTTCATTTATTTAATATTCATATTTGTTCAACTTTTTCTGTCCAGCTCTGAAAGCTGTTACTTTATTTGTGTAAGTACATCAAGAGGGATGCAAAACAACAGAGTCATATTTCTAAGCCAATAAAGCTGCCAGTCTGTGCGTCCTGTCCACAGTCTCTCAGACAACAGCCGTCTGCAGCAGCCAAAGCTGAACAGAGCAGGCAGAATATTCAGGGTGCGGTGTTACTGCCCTGGCTACTGGTTCACCACTGTGAAATGTCACAGACAGACCATGCAAGGCAGTAGATGCAGCACGGCAACATCAACATCACTTCATGAGAGCCAAGGAGAGCGCACAGATCAGACTTGCAGCATCACAACATACTGTCCTCTCTGACATCAGTTTTACTACAGTAGGAATAGCTTATCCTGTGTGCTAAGAAAGCAGAACAGACTACAAACACACACACAGATATTTTACTGACCCAGATCTTTTTCTACTCTGCCGTTTAGCTCTAGTAGACAAGTCCACCAAATCAGCAAAGCAAAACAAAAGGTCCCAGGGCCCCGTCTGGGGGTATGAGACACACAACACTGTATGAAGACAGCAGATGCATGTTCTACTGCGTGATATTAAATGTTGCCTTAAATACAGTAGTGAGTGTTTTAAATCAGAATATAAATATTTAATTACATTCATTTCAAAAAAAGGAAAGAAGGTTGTGAACTTATTGGCTCCTCTATGGGGCCCTTTGTGAGTGGGGGCTCACAGAATGTGTATCGTTCAGTATGGCTTTCTAGCACAAAGCCAGTAAAACTGCCAAAGCAAACTGACTATACACTACATTACATTACAGTCATTTAGCAGACGCTTTTATCCAAAGCAACTTACAATTCAGATTATATTCATACACCGTAGGTGCAGCTAGGGGGGCCTAATCGTTTTGGCCCAAAAGAGACGGGTCTATGAAGCAGTTTAGCCAATTTCTGATTCAAGATATAAATGACTGACATACAATTTAGCCAATCAGCGCCCTCAAATAGATTCAGCTGTGGGCCAGAACGATCAAGCCCCCCTAGCTGCGCGTTCTCGTCAGGAGAAGTCTCTACAGGCGAGCACTCCTCCAAGACCCGTTTGAGAGGAGAACTTTGGCGGAGATTTTGCAGCCAAAGAGCTGATATCACATCAGCCTGACCTCACAATCAGACAGCAGACTACATGCGAAGCTTCACTACTTCGTACAAGTCAGTCAATCATCTTCCTTTCTTCCGAAAAGTACGCTGATTACTTCGACAGACCATACGTATCCACAGGTTATCCACAACTTAATCCACGTAGATCGTTCCATTTAACTCGTTTCATAACACACTTCCTAACACGGTCGGAAAACTGTGCGGCTCCATACTGCCTCAGATATTACTCACCACTGTCAGTAACTGTCACAGTGTCCTTAAAGTGACAGTTGTCTGTCACTTACATGTATTTCTTACTATGACAAATTATAACGACATCCTTGTAACATTCAAAGTAGAAACAGAAGTGATTACAGTTAAACATGTAAATACAAGTGAATATTTAACATCACATTGAATTTGGCTCCTACAGATGTTAAATTAACAGTGAAAACTCATCATAGCTTAATTTAACATCAGTATTCATAATTACACTTCATGTTTACTTCTCCTGATCTTTACCTCCTATAACTGTTATAGGAGGTTATATTATATTGTATTATATTATATAAGTGTTATTTACTGCATTTTTTCATGTTGGAATACATGTTAAATATTTAACTGCCAAGTAATAATGTGTGTTTGATACTAAATTTTTTTGCATGAAATCATACTGGGATGTTTGCTGAAATTGATAGGATGGCCTACCTAGAACATTTTCCACCAGCCGCCACTGACCGTAGGCACAGCTACGGGAGCAATTTTGGGGTTAAGTGTCTTGCTCAAGGACACATCGACGTGCCACTAGCGGAGCCGGGGATCGAACCGCCGATCCAAGAACGGCCCTGCTCTCCACTTAACCACAGTCTGCCTAAAAGTTTGCCGTGCTTCTCCTCACACAGCGTTGCCAACACCTGCACAAAAGATACCCAGCCCAGCTTTTCCCGAAAAACGCGAACAACGGAGCAAAATCGCCCCATTGACTTGAATGGGGTTTCGATGTCAAGAGAGCAAAAAAAACACTTCAATTTGGGCCCATAATGACGAGCCATACTTTACCGTAGAAACATGATTCAAAGTTTAAAACGTAGACAAAATGCTGGACTTTATTTAGCCAAATGGGCATTTTGATAGCTAGCACAGTTTTCATGAAGTCACAGATTAAGTTTCAGGAAATTTTGGACCCATTTCAGATTTTATAATGGGTGTATATTGCACGGCTCTTTAAGTGCTGGAGTTATGACATCACGGTCAGACTGGAGCAGAGCATGAAAAGTATTTTGTGATTTTTATGAACAAATTGCGCCGAGTCCTACAATTTTTACTCTTTAGACACCATTTTTGCCAAAAAGCTTGGACATTTTGTGCTGGTCACAGTCAAGTGTCTGTGGAATCCAATGGACTTACACATTTGGCTCAAAGAGCCACAGAGCGACATGAACTCCAACCAACTGCTCCATTAGACTCCATGTTAAATCTCACCACTCATTTCTCAAAGAAAGCAGACTGTACCACTTTTGTATATTGCTCTGGAGCTCACATGTTTAACACCACAAACATAAAAAACACATCAGCATGTTCGGCAGAGTCTTATCTCTCTTATGGTACCCATATGTTGTTGATTTCAAAATAAAAGCCCCACAGAGTGAATTCTAACTGGAATGCTTGTGATGAAGCCTGTCATTTAATAACATCTGTGTATGTGTGTCAAACATTATGATCCTGTCTCCTCTCACCCACCCAGTCCCACCCTTTCAAAATAAAAGCCCTATGGAGTAACTGTATCTTAACATGAAGCTCAGAATGAGGTTTGTGTTAAGAAATGTTAAGTTCAAGTCTTTCCATCACAAATACAGAAATGTAATTTCACTCCCATTATTTCCAAAGGCTTCTCAAACAAAGATGTATATCTCCAATACAGAAATGACGGGAGCCATTTGTGGACTGTCCATCAGAAATACAAGATTAAATCCAACAGTATGAATCTAAAATGCAGAAAAGAGAGAAGTGATATCTCAATTGAACCTCAATGATACTACCGGTAATATTGGCATGTATATATATATTGTGACGTCTTCGGGCAGTAGAAGCCACACTGTCAAAATTTCTTGCGAAATTTTCTAGTTTTATATCTATATACACAAGCAGTCATATCATGGTAACAATAGTCACCTCTCTGACTTTAACGCATGGTTCAAGCTTGCATAAGCCAGTTTGATGGCAAAAGTAATGCAAGTTCAGAAAATTGAAAGTATGGCAGACACACTATATCAAAAATAAATAAAAAAAGGTTGCTCTTCCGGATGCATATGTCCTTGCATCTGTGAAGGGTTCCATAAAACTTGTCATTGGATGATAAACTGCAGCATCAGCAGTAAACATACACTGTAGCTGCAGGAACTGACATCTCTGTCCCATGAGCGTGAGAAGAAATGAGCAATCGAATGGGCACATCCGATCGATGTGAACACCTTACCTCTGTTTCCACTCAAAGGCCAGCTGGTGTTTAGGTGGAAAACAAACAGCTTTATTTATTTCCAGCCATAATTGTGCCCAACAAAGTTGTCCTCTGGCTAAAATAAGTTTTTACTGACTTTACACTTCAAAGCGGAGAGATGGAAGAGTGCAGTTAGAACAGGCAGGGCTCCAGGCTAAAACTCCAACACACCCTTCATGGCTGATCAGAGACGGCCTTCCTGTCTGTGTGTGTGTGTGCTGGTTATATCTCTGTGCTCACGCAGAAAAATGTCCCCACAAGGATACACAAGAGAGGAAATTCAACGGAGTGGCAACATTCAGCTTGCCCCCACTGCTTCAAGTTGTAGTTAAAATTTGGGATTCAAATTTCGGTTTGTGACTGAATTTTAGAGTTAGGAAGTCGGATGAAGATGAACAGGTGGAACTGAAATATTCTGGCACCTTTGTTCAAAGCTATAGCGCTGGCACCCAGAACTGTAATTACTATAATATTTGGTGTACTGGTGGCACCCTGGCTTTTTCTTTAAGGAGAATGCAGGAAAGCATACTTCACCTTAAATGGCCAGTGTGTAGCATTTCGGGTATCCCTTACCAGAAATTAAATATAATATTCCATACTATGTTTTCATAATCACCTAAAACTATGAATTGTTGTGTTTTTGTTGAAATAACCCTTCATATCTGCATAGGGAGCTGGTCCTCTTCACAGAGTCCTCCATGTTGCACCGCCATGTGTCTGCAGCAGCCCAGAACGGACAAACACTGGCTATAGAGAAAGCCTACTAAGTTTTTAATGGCACCTGAAGGCCACCGTAGTTTCCTGACACACTTGTGAAACTGCGAGGATGTGTGAAAAACCATGGTTTCGCCATAGACTGTATATAAAAAGTGGACGTAGTCGCCATCTTGGTTTGTTGCAGCCAGCGAACAGAAGAGACCATACTTGGACTGCAGAGGAGTGACCTCGTGGTAGAGACGCCATATACGGCTATGGTAACGACCTGTCAATCACAAGGTAGCCCCGCCCCAAAAGCTTACCCTGCTTTATGGTGTATTTGACTCTAAATGGACCATAATGTACGAAATGAACATCATGCTGTATTGAAGAAGACTTGAAACTAGAGATTGAGACCATAAACTCATGTTTACAATGTTTACTGAGGTAATAAATCAAGAGAGAAGTAGAGTCATTTTCTCATAGACTTCTATACAACCAGAGGAGTCGCCCCCTGATGGACAGTAGGGACAAGTTTAAGACATTTCTACATTGGCTTAACTTTTCAGAACTGGAGGTTTCCGCCTGAATAACGCTAGCCGGCGTCTGAATTCTGTTGCTCCTACAGTAGTGTTATTATGTTAATTTTCGCCTCTGAGCGAAATATTTTTTTCTTTTTAATCAGCATGTCCCCTCATACTCATCCTTCCAGCGGGAGACTACAAGGTCTGATGTCAATTCATAACATTTCAATGAGAAGAAATGTGACAAAAATGAGTGTCCTTTCTGTGTGAGTGCTTCCTGTTTAATTTAACATTAAGGTCAATGGAGAAATTGGATGTGATGAACGCACTCTGTCGAGGGTTATGGGTGATGGAAGAGTGGATAGGAGTGTGTGTTGGTGGGAGGGAGGCAAGGTCAACAACAGGCATCAAATGTTATTTACATTATAAAACGGCAAGATTTATTTGACAGGTAATTTAACTCTGGGTGCATAAATATGTAATACACTGTGTTCTAAATCACACTTATTCATGTGTGGGGTGAAGGCTGAAGAACGTGGTTGTGAGGGTTTCACCCCATCAGAGAAATGTTTTTACACTGCTTTTGAACGGACAGATAATGGTTCAATTGATGGTTTATCTAGCCTTTTAATTTTGCTCTCAAAGTGCACCAGATTAATGCATTCAACTTCAAATTGTAGCCTACAAAATGTAGCATATTTTCATATTGCAGAACATTTCAATCTTCAATTCTTTTCAAATATCGTGATTATTTTTCATCTTCATTTTTTAAATCTTGTCTTTTAGTTGATAATTTAACTGAGGTGAAGATGAGAATGTCAAGTTTGTTGAATTAGTCTATTACTGATGTTGTAGGTAAATATCATACATCAAAATATAGTTTCTAACCAGTGCACAAGGCTTTTCAGCCTCACATGTGACTCAATAGAAATGACTGACAATGTAGAGCAGGGGTGTCAAACCCATCTTCACTCTGGGCCACATCAGCATCGCGGTCGCCCTCAAAGGGCCGGTTGTAACTATAAGACTATAACTGTAACTACTCCCGAACATATTGGTAAATAACTCTCTCTGCATTTGATTATTGTTTATTCAAGTGTAAATATATTGCACATATATTTCAGCACATTTCTGTTATTATAACTTAAATCCTTTTAATTTAGGGTTAAGAAACCCACATTACTCTATCACAGATCAATAACTTCGACTTTCTATCTCATAACTTCGACTTTCTATCTCATAATTTCGACTATGGGGATATTTTTATTATCAAGTCTGTCTTTTTAATTAAAATTTTTTTAACTTTATTTTTACTTTTTTACTGGCAGATTCGCGTGCCACATAAAATGGGGTGGCGGGCCTTGAGTTTGACACCCCTGCTGTAAAGGTTCATGTCACTCTGTTGAAAGATTTCATCCAGGTCTCGTGTATCTTTGCTCAGGCCTCCTCAAAGACCCCTCCTCCACCCTTGCTCCTCGGAGCAGGAATAAGAGCTTGCGAACAGCTTTCATTATGGTGTGCAGGATACCCAATTTCCAGGTCAAGCGAGGAGCCGGCCACGATCAAATGAGTTGGCATGTAACCATGGATACTCATGGTCACATCCTGACCTTTCCTCTCGTGCCATATTCGGACCACAAGAAAGCACATAATGAGCCCAACACTCCACATGCTTTCCTCTTGTTCGGCTCTCTGGTCAAAATGTCAACTTTGCAGAGAAAATATCCCATACAGGAGATTATGTGTTACATTTGCTGAGCATGTTGCAACGTTTATATTTGAATCATCTCGGCCTCTCCTGTAGGGCCAAACATTTGTCTTTGTCTGTAACATCACTTTGTATTTTTGATTCAACACAGTTACTGTGGTCTAGTGAACATTACACAAACAAGTGTGCCTTGTCTATGTTGAGATAATATTTTTATAATGTTCCTGAATCACTTACTTATAGGTCAACATTTTTTTGTAGTTTTGAACATTATGATAAAATCCATTTTTACCAGGTGTTTTTAGTAATTTGCTCCTCTCATTGTTGTAATTTTTACTGTATTGCTACAAATATGAGTAGTATATTCCATGAATACTAGATGACAGTAAATGTGGGTAGTAGGAAGAGTAGATATGAGTATGAGTGCAGTATTACTCAATGCTCAGTGAAAAATGACCGACAAATGTGCATTTTCTGTCGTTTTTTTAAATTGATGGTTTCCAAATGCCAGGCTTGTTGCAGATGTAACCATGCACATTTCCTCTATTAACAATGCCCTGGGTGCCTTATTACATTTAGGGCAGTTCATAACTTGATGATTTGTTTCCAAGCTGTGAGTCGGTCTGCAACTGAGTCGGTCTGCAACCATCTATTCCTCCTGGGCATGGCTGCTCCATTAACCACTGAGAGAGGACATGCTAGGTCTCTTCTTGAGGATAATGTGAAATCAGGTGGTATTCAAAGCAGATTATCTTCCCCCAAGCAGCGTTCACCTCACGTACCTAAAGCGCTCACATGTCTGATTCCATAGTGGGAGCAGAGATCTGCTGTACTAGAGATTAGTTAATGCACCGGGGAGGAGGAAAGGCAGGGATGTTCCTGCTCACCACTGCTTCTCTTCACAGACTCCGAGAGCGTCTGAATCACAGTGTAACACAATATACTGCTGCAAGTACAGAGCTGCAGCAGCTTTCTGTTCATCCACATAGAGACTCACTCCTGGTGTCTCCATTCATCCCTGTAATATAGAATGAAATGAAATACAGGGACTCCTAGAGGGCAGCATTTAGTTCAGCTTGCTGTTTTCTTGTTGAAGAACACGGCAGCTCTGAACAGCTTACCACAGCATGACAAAAAATATAGTTCTCTGAACATCATTTAAAACGGGTTATGGGTCAACAGTTCTTCAAATATTTTGACAAACACTACTGGTTATTGATGAAGTCAAATCAGTTCAATCACTAAGACATAGCATGACGCACTACTACTACCACTAACAATAATAATGATTAGGGTTGGGTACCGAAAAACAGTGCCGGTATGGAACCGGTTCCTATACGTCCGGTATCTACCGGACCGAAACGTAACGCATATTTCGGTGCCTCCATTTGGTGCCTGAGCCGATTGAAATACTTTTTTTACACTACTCTGATGACTCCGTCCTGGCAGCAGGACTCGGTCCTCTGCTCCTCACTCATAGTATTATTACAACGGGGTACTTAGCGCTGCCGCTCATAAGCACAACAACACACAAAAGCTTCTTCTTCTCCTCCTTTGAGTCCAACTGGCGGTTGGCAAACGACGAATTGGCGCATTACCGCCACCAACTGGTAAAATAAAACAAGTCATGAGACGTGTCGTATTTTGCCAGAGAAGGAAAATATGCTCATATTTCTGCAAAATAATTGCTGAAGTTTGAAGCTGTAGTGTGTGTACAGAGTGTGTGTGTGTGTTTTGTATTTATTTATATTTATTTAAGTATACTTTAACAGTTAATATATTGTTCAATTTGAAGAAAAAAGTATCGGTTCAGGCACCGGTATCGTTTTAAAAGTATCGTTTTAGCGCCGGTATCGGAAAAAACCCAAACGATACCCAACCCGAATGATGATAATACATTTTCTTTTCATAGTACTCAAAGACAATTTACACAAATGCTCGGATGTTAGGGGAGTGATTTCCAGAGGGATGGGGTAGCTGTGGAGAAGGCTCTGCCACCCCCGGGTCTAGGGCTTAGTCCTGAGCAGTGGAGACAGGAGGTGGGCATCAGAGGAGAGGAGGAGGACTGTGGTGGTGGAGCAGTTCGATGAGGCAGTAGGGGGCCTGGTCTTTGTGAGTGAGGGGAAGGATTTTGAATTGTATATGTTGTGGGACAGGAAGCCAGTGGAGATTACAGAGCCCAGGAGTGACGTGATCACGGGAGGGTGGGCGTGGTTGAGCAGACGAGCGGCACAGTTCTACATGTACTGGAGTTTATTCAGGTCTTTGGATGATGTCCCATAAAGAATGCTGTTGCTGGAGTCAATTCTGGGTATGATGAAGGCATCAAAGTTTTAGCAGCAGAGAAGGAGCGAGGTGGGCGAGGCGAGCTCTGTTTGAAGAAGGAGAAAGACAGTCCTGTTGATTTGATGGACGCGGTGTTTGAAGGAGAGGTTGCTGATTGAAATGACTCTGAGGTTGATGTGTAGGGAGTGAGACAGAGTGGAGCCATCCATAGTGAGGTTGAAGTTGTGGCTAGTATTGGTGAGGGACACTACTTTTATCTATTCTACTATTGCTTGCGTTCATGTTATACACTAGCTGTGTCCCGATGCATGTGCAGCCTACTTCATATCGACTCCATAAAGTCCATATTTCAGGAACAAACATATGTTGGAATTTGTACAATTATGGTGTGACAATTCTTCTGTAGACTTTCCCATTTCAGGAGAATGTGGAGGTTCAGCACACTTTGTTACCCACAACACCTTAATAAGCTACAACTAGGGCTGCAACTAACAATTTTTGTCATTGTATATTTCTCAGATGATTGTTTTTCTGGATTTGTTAATGCATATATTTGTCTAGACTTTCAGACTCCTTATATGTCTTGTTTTGTGCAACCAACAATCCAAAACTCAAAGATATTCAGTTTACAATGACATAAAACAATGAAGAATACAGTTAGCTCCATGTATTGTTTAAGTTGTAGGCAGGAGGTCCTAGCACCATTATAGTCTCATGTTGCCATCTCTCTGTCACTGTATAACTTAAAAGAATGTAGATCATTGAAACTCTTGCATCATGTTCTTCCTGTAAAGTAATTAGCGTATAGTATAGCGTTGGGAACACCGTAGGGCTGCAGCTTATGATTACTTTTGAGACTTCCCTATCTTAAGCTCATCAGTCTTCTATCTGCTGTAAAGTCACCAAGGTCCCCGGCTTCAGTTTCTGTGGCTGAGGGGATAGAACGAGTCATCCAGGTTTCACAAGGTTGGCAGTACGACCTCGGCTCCTCCTGTCCAGGTGATAAGGTTTTCTTGAGCAAGACACTGAAGAACCTTGCACGGTGCTGGACTAAGCATTGGGCTCACTGACATCACTGTGTGTGAATGGGTAAATGAGCTGCAAAATTCTAAAGAGCTTTGGATGAAGATAGTATGCAGATGATACCATTTTATGTCAGATCAAGAGATACAAATATATCTGCTCTGTCCTGCCACAGCAACCTGTGTTTTTAGTTCTCAGTGCTTCAACAACTGGATTCTAATTTGAGGGAACACATGAAGTAATGCGTGTTCATGAGCTGTGGATCTTAAATGAATGGTTTCTGCTCATAAAATGTACCCCACAAATCTAGCTGTCCAGCTCTGTAGCTTTGAGAGATTTGATTTGATTTGGTGGCACAAAAGGCGACTGTGAAACGGACATGAAATGCAAAGTGCAGGCTGATACATGTTGGTGTAGGCACTGGGGCATGCAGTGATTCATATTTCTAATTAATATTAATAATTGATAATGTCCACAGGGTAGATCAGGGACCAGCTCTGTGTCTCAACCAGTGCTGTATCCCATAATGCATTCTGATTCACCACTTTTGCATGCTGGGCTGATTGCAAAGTGTGTCCTTTCAGACCGAGTCCACAGTTTGACAAGCTGTCAATGTCAATGGAGTGGAGGCATGTCTCTGATGTCTGGGATGGCTGTACCTGTCTGAGAAAGAGTGTGTGTTTGTGTTTGTGTGACAGAGAAAGACACGAAGAGCCTGAGAAAAGCTGACTTTGAAATGTTGGTTCTTGTGTGTTTTTCCCCGTGCTCCTATTTGAATGGGACTTGTGATTTCTATTACGATCTGTTTAGAAGACAGGAATTCTTTCTTTTTTTTGCCAAAGTCAGGTTTGTGATTTTTGCTCTTAAGAAAATGTTCTGCAATTCGCCTGCACCAGTCAGAATGTCAGGGTTTTATTATATGATTTGAGATCATTTTGAGAGGGTGATTTTTATTGTCCCATGGCAACATAAGCAGTTAACTGTGACATGATTTTGAATTAATTCAAACACACCGATTCTTGCCTATTTTGTCATTATCAGTGGTGAATCTGAAGGTGGAAGAGTCACTAAATGATGGAAAAAATGTTAAACATTTGAATATATTTCCAATAACTTTCCAATTTACAGTTATATTTGAAATATAACATTTTAAATGACTTTGCTTTCTTGATCAAACCTGAACATGTCATACAACCTGTTTCAAGGGTGTTAAATATATTACTGACAATAGTTGAGTGCAACTATAGCTGATTAGCGCTAGCAGTAAAAAGTGTAATTTATACTAAGCATGCTCAGCTCCTGGTTGTTCTGACCCCACCAGAGGACCAGTTGTTCACCCTCCCGCCTGCATGCAGACACATCGCCATCCCAGATGAGGCTGATGACCATTGTGTCGACTGTGAACTTCAGGAGTTGAACAGACTTTGAGGTGTAGTCCTTGGTGTAGAGGGAGAAGAGCAGTGGGGGGAGCACACATCCCTGGGGGATGCCAGAGTCCAAGTGGTGGATGTAATTTTTCCCACTCTCATCGGCTGCTTCCGGTCTGTCAGGAAGTGTTTGATCCACTGACACAGTGAGCTGGGTGAGGTTGGAGGATGTCTGGGATGATGTTGTTGAACACCAAGCTGAAGTTTTACCTGTTTACCCGGCAGTCAAACTGCAAGAGGTCCCCCAGGGGTCCTGTGATATCCTTCAGGTTGCCCCTCTGTCCCTCCTCTCCAGCCACATTTTCTATTCCAGGCCCCTTCATTGCCATTTTCCACCCATCAACCAGATAACTTTCCCTACATTCTCCTTCACCCACCATCTACACACCTGTTCCCACACCCCACTTCCCATTTCCTATTTCCTTGCCTGGTCGTCCCCGCTAATATCCTCACCAGCATCTCATTCCCTCATCAGCTCTTACTACACATACAGGTCCAGTTCCATTCAACCCTGCCAGACCATAATAGTTGCCATGTGCTCACCAAACCAGGTTTCGGTGAAGCACGCAGATCAGGAAAAGTCTGTTTTAAATTGCCAGAGAGCAAACATTGGCCAGATTTTGCAGTTTGAAATCCCTTGTATGTTTAACCAGTGCTCTGGTGCATTTCCCCCACCAGCGTCTCATGCAAATCTCTTAGAGAAGTACTGCTTCTCCAACTGAAATCGCTGCAAAACTTTCTGGTTGTGTGAAAAGCAGTGAAAAACTTGTGACAAGTGAGTTGAAAGTTCAAAAGTTCTTGCCTGGTGAATATAATCAGAAAGCTGGAAACTGAACAAATAAAGAAATTCTCAACAAGTTACAAAGAGCGAAACACAAACGCTGTACAACGAGACAATTGGACTTGGTGTCAGTACACCAGGCCATTGTCAGCTAGTCAGAGCTGGGGGCGGGATAGGGAGGTGACTGTAGATGCAGAGTGATTAATGCTTAATTTGATGCTTAATTACTCCATGATGCTGGCATACATTTAGCGCCCTTGTCGTAGTGCTGCCATGGGCAATTTTTAGTTTGCCTTTATAGACACGAGTTTACAGTCTACCACCAAAGATTGTATGAATGTTAAACTGACATAAGTTAATTGTACATTTGTGTAAGATAGCTGTACCATACATACACTAACCATATGGCAAAACAACCAAACAGCAATAAAACATGTAAATTTATATCATGTGCCTCCCACCACTCTGATCAATTCCACACCTACTGCTTGTGGAACATTTGATTGATTGAATGTCAAGCGCTGTACAGTTTCATGAAAGTCAGTAAAGTTTGTAAAGAGTGAGGGCACTTCAGATTGACTCAATGATCCCCAACACAAGTGGTTAAGAACATCTTTATTGCCACTCCGTGCTAACGAGGCCCTCAGCTCTAAGGACTATGCACGTCTTTTGTTGAGTCAAGCATCTCTCAAGAAGGCAGCGGTGAAAAGGGAATGTTGACAAGTGAAAAAAAATGTAATAAGTAAAAATCTTGGCTTTTTCGCATCACGGAAACTCTTGAGACAGCAACTTAACACATTGAGTGTCTGATGAAGCTGATGTTGATGGCCCAGATGCCCCAGCACAATGCCTCTTATCATTGATGCCCTCACTGGAGAAGCATTCTGTCCTGTTCCTCTTGTGATAAAAGGCCGTCTTTGTTCGCTTATCGTTGTCAGGACATCTCACTCCTGCAAACTCTGCACTCTTTCTCATTTGCTACAATAACTGTTAATTACGTGAGTAGTCCAACCTACACACCTCTTCTGGGGAAATTCATCAAAAACAATCTGCTGGCCTTGCAGTAGTTTAGTTTTGAGTTTGATATCGCTGATGTTTTATGGATAAAATCACAAATATATCACAACACATTCATTTGAAGGAAGTTAAGTAGCATAATTTTAGTTGATCTGGACCTTTTCTTATTGTAGGGCCGGTAAATGAGAGTGGCACAAGCCAGTGGGGGCAGCCACTGTAGTTTAGCCTAAGCAGCTACAATGTACACTCACCTACTAAGCTTATAATGTTCTGTTTCTGTTCATATTTTCAGAAATGAGGTCATAGTTAAAGGTGGCGTTGTACTGGACTACATTATATTGAAGTGTTTTTAATATTTTGTCCTCCGTATTTACTAACATGAGGAGTTCAGAAGATAAGAAACATCTTTCTGTATAATGTAGTCCAATACAGAACCATAGGGTTGTCAAACATATCGATTGTTCGATACATATATATATTCTGAATCTTTGTATTCTGTTGAGGAAGGCCAGCTAGTGGGTTTCGTTGTTGCTCTGTGACTGCTCCTCCGTTCTCTGCATCTTTCATCATATAAATATTTTCTGAGCAGGAGCCTTATATTATTTGGTATAATTTGGGATCCACCAGAGGCTTAGCTCTCACCTCTTGTTCTCTCCGTTCTACCTATATTTAAATATGTATGAGGCATCTGTCTTTGTAGAGAGAAAAAGTACTCTCTACTCTGCTTCACCAAGGTACAGCTTGCAGTTCTTGGAACCATTTATCAGTTGGAAAGTGTAATTCAGGCAGGCAAGCTCCAAGTGTAGATCTGGCACCCCGGTGAGAATTACTTATCGTGAGTAGGACTGTTGTTGGCAGGCAACAAAGTCGCCATTTTCAAGTGAGCAATACCTGATCTCATCCTCAAGGTCAAGTGCTAGCTCCATGCTGAATGTCAGTGTTTCAACAGGACGACAGTTCCATCAGTTGAATGCAGGTAAACGATCTGTGTGGAGAGTAAAAGAGGGTTAGGTTTGGGTTTGGTTCAAAGATTGGTTTGGACGTTGCCTCACTATTTATCAATAAAAGAGCTAAGCTACTGAAAAGCTGTTTGATTCAGAAAACAACAATGCTACCGCTACGCTTCTAGGAAATATAGTTAAACTAGTAAAGCCCAACTGGCTTTCATAAAGGAAAAATATAGTTTATTCATATGTAAATTAGACCAAATCCAATGAAAATGTGTTAGTCAAATGTGTTGTCATATGTGTGAAAGTTAACAGTTCACCAAGATGTGCAGAATTGCGGAATACAGTAGAGTACTTTTACGTGTTTGCAGGATACAAACAAAGCTGATACCCAAAAGCAGTGGCGGCTGGTGGAAAATTTTCTAGGTAGGGCCATCCTATCAATTTCAGCAAACATCCCAGTATGATTTCATGCAAAAACAATTTTGCATCAAACACGCATTATTACTTGGCAGTTAAATATTTAACATTTATTCCAACATGAAAAAAAGCAGTAAATAACACTTATATAATATAATATAATATAATATAACATGTTTAATTATTGAGATGCCCCTATGGACCTTGTTATAGGAGGTAAAGATCAGGAGAAGTAAACATGAAGTGTAATTATGAATACTGATGTTAAGCTATGATGAGTTTTCACTGTTAATTTAGGGGGGAAAAAGTGGCCCGGGAGTTACTGTCAGACCGGCCCACTCAATACACGGCGCGCTGCCCACTCAATACACGGCGCGCTGCCCACTCAATACACGGCATGTATTTCGCCGGTCTACGGCGGCCATTCGCACCTCCGCCGCCCCCGCCCCGACAGACGCCCGGCACGACCGCACGGCGCAGACCGCGGTTATGGAGAAAAGTTTTTAAAAGCACCGTAGTGTCCAGCCGTGCTATGGCGTCCTCGGATCGCGAGGAGTAGTATAATGTCAGTTTATACTGTTGATACAGTTTTCACTGATTATTGACTTTCGGTATTAGAGTAAATTGAATGTGTTCTGTGAAGCATATAATATAGTCGGGGCCGGCGATGTCAGAGACGGCCCAAACCCCGTCGGCCTACCGGGGGAATCCCCGGTATCCCAGATGGCCAGTCCGCCCCTGCCTGTGGATACGTATGGTATGTCGAAGTAATCAGCGTACTTTTCGGAAGAAAGGAAGTTGATTGACTGACTTGTACGAAGTAGTGAAGCTTCGCATGTAGTCTGCTGTCTGATTGTGAGGTCAGGCTGATCTGATATCAGCTCTTTGGCTGCAGAATCTCCTCAAAGTTCTCCTCTCAAACGGGTCTTGGAGGAGGAGTGCTCGCGCTGGCGCGGTCGCCTGTAGAGACTTCTCCTGACGAGAACGCGCAGCTAGGGGGGCCTGATCGTTCTGGCCCACAGCTGAATCTATTTGAGGGCGCTGATTGGCTCAATTGTATGTCACTCATTTATATCTTGAATCAGCAATTGGCTAAACTGCTTCATAGACCCGTCTCTTTTGGGCCAAAACGATCAGGCCCCCCTCGCTGCGCGTTCTCAGACGTGTCATGCACACAGGCAGAGAGCACGAGCAGACGAGCACACGGGGAGAGGACGAGCAGGAAAAGCATATATTTTGCGCACATATCATATTGTACACACATTACTGGGTACATTCCATCGTTAAAAAACACAAATATTGACAATTTGTATAATTTATGATTATTATAATTTTTTTTTTTTTTTTTTTTTTTTTTCTTGTGGTTCATGGTGGGGCCATGCCCCATGGCCCTCTCTTGACCAGCCGCCACTGCCCAAAAGACAATTTTGATTTATTTTCTGCTTATTAAAACCTGTTACCACTCTGACGGCCCACTGGAGTGTTTAGTGTACATCTGTGTCATGTACACATCTGCTATGTAAAAGGTAGGTACTAATGTGATATTTGACCTATTAGGAGCTTCTATTTTCTGTCAACAGCCTGGAATAGCCAACGAGAGTCCGCTTTGAAAGACAATGCCCGCAGTTGTTTTGGTCACTGAAGTCACTGTTGAAACCGCGAGTCAGGTCCTTACGTCCGTGCGTTAACACCAAAGTGTGGTTACTGAGAATTTTCAATAACCTGTGAAAGTTAATAATGGCTAAATATCTTACAAATAACTATATATTGACATAAATAAGCTTTAGATTGAATTATGAATACATATTTTTACACAGCCTAGGTATGTGACCATGGTTGCCACGTGTCTCCAAATGGGATTTTTTGGAAAGCGCCTAGACATACCCTCAGTAAAACATGTGTAAAATATTCATGTTCTGTGGTATTGTTCTCAAATTTGAACTTGGACTAGGTAAGGCTTCATGCTATGGATCCATTGTGTTTTCCAGCTAATAAGTCCCAGCTATAGTCATCTGCAGGCATCTGTTTGCAAAACAACATCCAGGTGGAAATAAAAACCTTCTATTTCAGTGTGTTCCAACTTATATTACTCAATGCCAGTATCACTTACACTGATTCTGATTCTGGGAAAAGAGACCAAAAACCATGCATGTACTCCAAATGGTTCAAGAACAACTTTCAATTTACTTTGGGTATCCCTTGGATAGGTGTTTCAGGCGAATTGTACAGGAGTGGTAACATGTTGTGTTTACTTTGACATACAGTATGTGCATATCTTTGGATTGAACCTAAACTCCCAAGACATATACCCTGCAGTTTGTATTTAGATTCACTTTGGTTGAGGCTAAGAAAATAATGAGCCCCAGGATTGGTTAGCAGAGGTTAACAGGATTGGTTAGCAGAGGTGGTAAGTGCTCCCTATTTTAATAGGAATTACTTTCAAACATTGATTTGAACAAGGTCCCAACTTTTGGTTCTGAAAAGTGAAATCAATTCGGAAGCGCGTTAAACTTTCATTCTTTCAAATAAGTTCCTCAGGTTGAAAAAAGTCTGATTGTATAGAAGTCTATGACCTTCATATTATTCAAGATGAGAAGAATATCCAGGTTTTTATGGGGGTAGTTTTTCCTGATGCAAAGCAAGGAACAAAGTCAAATCCATCTTATTTATATAGCACCAAATCATAACAGAGGTTATCTCATGACACTAATAGAGCAGGTCCAGACTGTACTGTTTAATTCACAGAGATCCAACATTGCCCCACGGGCAAGCACTAGAGCGACAGAGCATGTCGTATGCTGCACAGATTGTAAAGCCCATAGAAGCAAATTGTGATTTGTGATATTGGGCTATATCAATACAATTGACTTGGCTTGACTTGAAAGATTCCTGTGAGCAACAATTCAATAATAATAAGAGAAATCACCATCCTCTTTGAATCTATGCTGAAAATCATTATTCATATATGTCTACTGCACAAAGCAGAGATTCAACATATGCAGTACTCTTGTACATCACAGACTTAAATGTGTGTAAAGATTATAAGGTGCACAATGACTTCAGATGCATTGATGTTTGCCTCCTGTGTGTCAGTGAGCCAGGGGCCTTGGTAGCTACTGACAATTATGATATGTCTTTGATGGCTTCCATTCATCTGTCGTGGCACCTTTTTGTTGCTGATGGAAATCTCATCATTGTTGTGGGTGTTGAGTATTGAGCTCTGGGTGAAATGGATGGCATGGCCATTCCACATTGCAGTAACATTTCACTGAGGCCACAACTTTAATGAAAGAGAAGCTCAGCATCATGTCTAAAGACACCCATTGGAATGATCATGATTGTTTTGTTAAGCCAAATTGAATAACTTTTAAAAAATCCTCTAAATCTTCATCCCTCCAATTTGTGTTTGCCAAACATGTCTTGTCATATTATCAGAATGCTGTCCACTCACAAGACCATGGGTGAATTTGATTCGTTATGAGGCGTGGACATGACAAAAAGAGACAATTTGCAAGGCCCCATTCATGGATCATTACCTTTGAATAAGAGTCTAAATATGAGCACTGGTTCGGACTCATTTGTTCTTCTCTCTTCGTTTAGGAAGTCATTTCAGGTGACATGTTGAAATAGAGTGTTTTATTGCTCTGGATGTCTTGTGGGAGCCGTTGTTAGCTGAAGCAGGCATTGACTAAATGAAGAATTAACTTAGTGTTATTCCGTCACCATTATGTGTTTGTCTTCTCTTTGAAGTTATTTAGGGCCTCTGCATGAGTGTATTCAAAGCTGTAAGCTGACATCAGGTTCAGGGATTCTCCTGTCATCTTATTCTTTCCTCTGTAGAATTTCTCCAGAATTACCTTATAGATTACTCATTTTCCTGAGCTTTTTCCTTTTTAGTGCAAGTGGCCTACTTGTAAGTAACGCTGTAACAATTATGGAAAATTGTTATTCACAAATGTCAAGATTAAAATGAGATGTAAAAATGGTCTGATGAAAAGGAAACTATTTCTTCTGTGTTTAATAATCTTTTTTATGTTTGAAACAGTCGGTTCTTCAAGGTAGAGGACACATAAAGCAGCCCGTACACTTAAAGAAAGGCCTCAGAAATATGGACATCATGAACAGTATTCAAAGGTTCCTTGTTTACTTTTACCTTCTTAAGTTTGTTCTTGTGGATGTGCTCTTAAGAAAGGTCCTAAGAGAAGTCGATATCGATATACCACAGAATTGTTCACATCTGTGTCCTCATGAAGATGAAAAGACAAGGGGATAAATTTTTTGAGATTGAGATTTTGGGGCAGTGTGCACACAGAACATAAAAAGAAAAGTTGGGAGAATAAAGTCAAGATGCCCAGATGGAAGTCGAAAGAGGATGGAGCACCAGACCAACGTTTATAATATTTAGTACAGGTAAATCAATAATCAAATCAAATTGTGATAAATGATGTTGAAGTAGAAAGAGTGTATGTAAATAAAATCCTGGGGATGATAATTGATCATGAATTCTATTGGAACCACACATAAATAATGTTAAAACACAAATGTCTAAAACCATTACATTAAACTAAGGGTATGTTGAATCAGAACTCACTGTATCTGCTGTATTGTTCTTGAAGTACTAAGCATTTGTGAATTTCAGAATCTTTGTTGAAACTGTAAACGGGCAGTGTACAGTAGTATTTTCAATAACCAAGCTTGGTTGTTCATGTTCTCTGTGTGGAGCTGCTGATGCGCTGTCCTGCTCTCATAGTTGTTGAACTATAACCATGATGACTTCATGTGGGCGGCTGTGGCTCAGAGGTCGAGTTGGTTCTCCAGCAGATTAGCAGTTCAATCCCCCGGCTCCTCCAGTCTGCATGTCCTTGGGCAAGATACCGAACCCCAAAGTGCCTCCTGAATTGTGCCATTTGTGTGGGAATGTGTGAGACGGAGCATTCGAGTTTAGATCCTGATCCTGTGTCGCAGCCTCTGCCATCAGTTTATGAATCTGTGTGTGAACTGGTGAAAGTTGTAAATTGCTTTTAGTAATCGAGAGACTACAATAATATATAAATATATGTGCTATTTATTAATGCTATATAAATGCAGGCTATTTACCATTGACCATGCATGAATACCGTCATCATTTTGTGCCACTGTAGAACAAGCTAGTCCAGCAAGCAAACATAATCATTCAGTACACTAATGGAGACACTCCGATGTGAGGGTTGAAGGACGGAGGGTTATGCTCTACAGATTGTGAAGCCCCCTGAGACATATTTGTGATGTGTTATGTTGGGTTGTATAAGTAAAATGGACTGTGATGTCACATTTCATGCTGACAAATAACTTCCAATATTTTATTGAATGTAACGTAGTTCTGTTTCAGACTAACATGCACATTGTATTACAAAACTGACAAGGTACTGCATTGCCATGTTTTAAAGGCTAAAATGAATTTATGAGCATAACCTCAGATTATGAATCATAATTTAATCAAGAACAGTGTAACAGAACTGCACCACAGTCTAGCGAGAAAACAAGTTGTTTGCACATGTAGATGTGAACTGCATGAACTGCATGACATTGAAAGTGAAAACAAGAAAGAGAAGGAGACAAAATAAAAAAATGTGTGCAACACAATGTCAATAGTAAAATAGTGAAATATTAAACCAGAGAAATAACGCGAGTTCAGGGTTCAGAGAGAGAAATGGTTACAGACGCGATAAAACATACAAAGAAGAGAGAACAGTAAGAGTCGGAAAGGTGGTTAGTTGTTGGTTAAAGTTACCTCATAAGTGGGCTAAATCAGTTGGAGTAAGTTGGAAAGCTAAGCAGAGATAGAGGGAGGAACAGAGCCAAGCAGGAACTAAAAAAGGATCAACTTCTGTGTTAGCTTCAGCTTGAAAAGTAGACCGTTTATGTATTTTAAACAGTACTTCATGCAGTTGAAGCAGTAGTTGAAATAGCTGAAGCAGTACTTCATGTATTTTAAGAAGTTTTAAGAGCAGGCCTAACGATGCTCTCATAAATGATAGTGAAAGTAGAAGCAGCGTATCCTGATGCTGATTTAAAACATTTGTATTTACCTCCGTTTGAAGACCACAGGGATTCAGCCCATACGATTTAAATATGTGTTGAACTGTTTTCATGCTACTGACTATGATCTTACCAGTTCGTATTTCTTAACCTATTGTTTTGGTGAGGCTGTTCTTCATTCTCTGCAGCTGAAGAGCAGCTGATTACATCAAAGATCTCGGGAATGGGTGAAGATCATTTCCTCTGGTTCTCTACATTGATCAGAATAGCTGTCTAGTTTCACTACAATTGATGAGAGCATCAGCCTGCTCCTTAAGCAGTTGTTTAAGTACGTGAGGGAGTTTCTTATAGCAATAGTTGGTTGCTAGGTGTGGTAGGTCGTTGGCTTGAGCGTTTGTTGAGTGTTTGTTCCCCACATGGTTTCTAGGGTGTTGCTATGGGGCTTTAGCAAGCACATTATTAAGTCTGTTCTTTTACTGGAGCTGAAGACAGCTGTGACCTACCTCGATGATAATTATCTAATTAAATGAAACATCTGCAAACTTGGCTTCCGTTATCAAGAGGTCTGGACTTGGAACACTGTGTTGCACAAAATGAGCATAGATGCACAGAAGTAAAAAGGTTTGGCCATTTCATTCTATGTTCCTCAATGGAGGATGCTGGCAGTTGATTTATGTGGCTATAGGGAAGACTGTATGTAGTCTCCATGAGTTGTATAAGCTCTGCCCCCCCGTCCCCCATTCAAGTCCTGCTGCTTCTAAATGTTTCCCATTCCGTACCTATTCTCTTTCAATGTGTCAGCAGTCTGATGGGGGCTCTGGCTGGAATCTTAAGCAGCCATAAGTATCAGTCGGCCCACACTGAGGTCCAGCTCCCCTGCTGGATCCCACCGAGCCCTGCCGATACAGTTCCAGTTCCAGTTGATGTTTTTACTTGCTGAAGACGTGAGGTAAAGCCTCCAGCAATAAGGACTTCTTTTATGGTCATGTCGCCAATACTTTTTGGGTACAGCATAACAATGCAGGCCAGCATTGTTATGAACTATCACAACAAATATTGTGTTCCTGTATTCAGTCCCTTTTCCTGACACATCATCGAGGTTTAGAGGATCACAATTGTAAAAACTGATTGTCTGATGTTATCATTGTGGTCTTCCAAGACAAACTCTGTGCATCTTTACACCACAACATCTGGCCAGAGCTTTTTAAAGATGATATCTCTTTGGAGAACTCAAAGTTAACTGAAGTGCTTAGTGCCTATCAGGGCTGGCTGCTACAACAGACAAACAAATGCCAAAGCAATCTTCACACAAGCAGACACACAACTCCTAATACACGCTGCTATAGACAGCACGTCATTACAGGCACCTGATATATACCCACTGGGCAGCTTAACTTTACGAACTAAACTTAACTAAAGTTTATTTTGGTTGTTGTTTTTTTGAAGATGCTGTGCTGGTAACTTGTGTGCTTTTGGACTAATGCTCATTTTCATCCTTTGTTTTTGCACACTCCTTGTAGCACCTAATAATGAAATAATCTTCTGTAAATTAAATTAAATGAACACAAATGTAATACATTTGCACTTAACCTGATCAAAAAATGTAATAAAACGACATTCCCCGGGTCACGTTTAAGACACTAAAGGCGATGACAGTATATTTCTCAGCCAAACTGAGCTAACATATATTGTTATTGATATCAAACTTTGGGGTCTTGTTAAGTCTGAAGGACTCTTGAATCACAACATTTTTAGAGCAATATCATTATTTGCACATTGCTTTTCTGTCCAATCTGAATTCCAGCATGTTCTGCTGTAGCAGCTGTGTAAAAGCCCAGCGGTGCATAACAGAGACGAAGCAGCCAGAGAGATAATCAAATAATTATAAATGAGAGACGTTATGCTTCGTTATGCTTCCCTTTGAAAAATGCACTGCCTCATTTTTTCCATGACAAATGTAGATTAGATTATATCCAAGGCTACAGGTTGTTCCATGTATATTTAGCCTTGATTAACACTTTGCTGGGAACGGTACACGAGTATATAATTCAATTCCCTGCACAGACACAAGCCTCTCTTGTGATATGTATTCAGACTCCTATTGTGGAGACACAAAAACAGGAGTTTGTCTGAATACTGTGTCCACATTTGACATTTACCCCTGAAGCAGAAAAGTACGGAGGACAGACAAATATCTCAGAACTTTAATTTCCAACTGAGTATTTGTTTGTAGTTTAAGTAGCATAGCCTGCTATTCAAATAATGTCACTCCTTACTACATATTATCATTATTGTTAATATGATTCACAGTAAGAACAGTAATATCACTTTCCAATAACAGAGATAGACAAAGTGTTAAAATGAGTCAAAACAAATGATAGCTGATCACAGGTGAAACAGTAAAGGCAAGGCAAGGTTTATTTGTATAGCACATTTCAACAACAAGGTAATTCAAAGTGCTTCACATAAAACCATTAGAAGCATCAAAACATAAGGCAAAAGAAAAGTAGATTTAAAAACTATTAAGAACATTCATTGAAACAATACAAACAGTAATTAAAACATTAAAAAACTGTGTAGAAATAAAAACACAGCAGTCGGACTAACTCAACAAATCAAATGAAGAAGATGGAATACAATTTCAACATATGTTTGTTTCACCAGGGCTATACTGTACCACTGAATACTTTTTGAGGTTGTATTTTGCTTAAAATAAACTTAAAAAACTTAAAAAACACACGTGTGTAATTGATCTTTTGCTCGACCAGACTACTGCAGCGCTAAGTTTGGCTAAGTCACAAAATAAACGTTGATCACCTTATAAAATCTAGAAAACAGCATTGATCCTGCACTTGGTTTTTTATGGGACAAGTGGGTGCAGTGAGGTCACAGTGATAGAACATTTGATGTTTTAAGGGCGTCATGGTCACAATGGCACACTCTGGATCAGACCCTGGCAATGATATACAAGGGGATAGTAAATACAGATCATGACCAGAGTCCTGCTGTAAAAATGTAAAACACGATTGAAGAATATTCTTTTGGAGGCTTACTTTCTCCTCAGACAGAAACATGTGCTGCTGGAGGGCTGTGCTGAAAGGCCTCCTGGTGGACCACCGTTGTAACCTTAACCACAGTAGAGATGATAAAAACAGAGTGGTGAGAAGGTCACCTGGGACTCAGCTGCATGTCCGGTCTCCATTATCATACTTACTTATCATACTTATTATACTAGAAGTGATACCTTCCGCTCTTTCAATTATACAGGGATGCGATTAAGACTTTTCCATTAACCTTCTCTCTTACATAGAGAAGAAGTTTTTGGGCGGTCACACAGAATTACAAAAATGATCCCTGATAGCCATCTTATTATAGCGCCAATCGTTCCACCCTGATCATTCCTTCAGGATTCGGAAAACTGATTAATCCTAATTTAGAAACCACTCTCTACACAACACATTCTCACTCCCATCTCGTCAAATATGGCAGCTTGGTCTGTGGTCCTATGGCACTCTAAGTACCACTCTAGGACGTGTCAGGGACAGCGTGTCATTATATGCTCATTGCACGCATAGTGTTTTTTCAGGAAGTTAGGTTTAGACAATAAAATGACTTAATTCGGGTTAGGATAACATCATGGTTGACGTTAACTTGACGTGAAAAAATATGTCGATTTTTTGTTTAACTGCAAACACTTCCACTAGGGGTGTCAAAATTGGATAAAAAGGACGTTTGAATATCATTTCTTGAAAAAGCCAGAGGTTGAAACTTTGACCCTGTTTCTGTTTATTCCTGTGACTCGCTTTGAATGATGAACGACTGATTGGTGAAGTTATCTATACTATACCGACTCGCTACAAAAACCTTACTAAGGTGGCAGCGGTAGCAAAGGGAGATTGCCTGAAAGTTTGATTCTTGCTGTTTGCTATATTGTATGTCATTGTCAGTAAAGATCACAATATAAAGCGTGTGTTGTCTGTTCAGAAAGTACAAACTTGGTAGAGCTCACAGCTGATAGCGACGTGGTTTGTTTGCACGATGTAACGTTACTCTTGCCGTTAAGACACGTTGTCTCTCTCTGTAGACGTTTGTTGTTGAGTTATTCCTCGATCAGCTCGACCTCACGTTACATTTGAAGTCATTAAAAGTGACGTGAGGCAGACAGCCTATTGCTGCTTTTTTTTCACAATCAAATATTGCTTTTCATATTTTAATTCTTTCTATCTTTGTTTTTACTATTCAAGCATATATTCGAAATTCAAATATGTGTTGATAGCCCGAACTCCCACCCACCCTAAGTAGACTATCACTCTCTTTGAACCACGCCAGTTTCTCTGAGCGTCTCATGATGTGGATGTGTTTACATTGGAGTTAGTTGGAAGCGTCTCATACAGACACTAAACTTTGCTTCGGTGCGTTGGTCTCAGACACTTAGGAGCACTGACCAAGCATCGCCACTTGATGATAGGGAGAAAGAACGGGCTCCTCTACTATACTGTGTAATACTGTGTGTGGACTGTAAAGCCTATCTTGGGTTTTTTAATGAATACACTGTGACATGCATGAAATGCACACCCACCCATTACAAATGATTTTGTCAGCAGCCTCATGTGCTGCTTGTCCGTGTTTGCCCTTTTTGTCCCTTTGTAATTTCCCTGCAACACAGCTGTCATGGCGGAGGCCAAATCTTTACTTTACTTTCATTCAGAAATGAAAGTTGGTCTAATTGACTCCAACTCAGGTATCTTGCTGCTACAGAACACCTCAAATAAATGTCACAGCACTAAGATATTGATTTATTATGCTAATAAACGGTGCCTGGAATCATTGATTGAAGTAGCACTTAAGATCAAAGCTAACATGCCTTTTGGTGGTGTCGATATTTTATCTTTGGAGCAGAGTATCAAGGTTTTCCTGAGCTCTTTTTTACGACACGTCTTAAACCTGGCACATGTATAGTATATCCACTGAATAACAGTACCTTTACAACCTTGTCCGTTATCATCTTATTTCGTGGTATGGTGGGTCATTATCCCCCTGTTATCACCAGGTCACTGGATGACAGCATTCTGACAGCAAACTATTTTTTATCAGCAGCTTTTACCTGAATATCAACTCTGCCGCAGTAATGAGTTGAAAAGAAAGAAAGTACAACTTTAAATAAATTCGAGCACAGCACAAAAAGTCCAAATAGCCTCAAAAATCGAGGCTATCAAGTGACGATGGGGCATTATCGCTGTTTAGACAGAATGCACAAGTCAGACGGAGTTATCCGATAAATGATAAAATGTCAAGCTACAGAAAATGATAAATACACAATGGGAAACAAATGAGCTACATTTTAAACTAAATGATAAGAATACAGAAAAACGTTCCTGCTTATGACTTTGCAAAGAATTCGTCATGTTTAATGTGAAGTGGGACAATTAACATCTACAATGCTTACAGTGCATATTTTCCACGTTAATGTTGAGCTATTAGTCTGGGTACTCTGTAATAGTGAGGGGGAATTTAAATGTACTATAACTGACACAGCTATGTTCAACTTTAATTTAACTTCAGACTCCTAAACCGGGATGTGAACTGAACCGTGACTCCTAAACCGGGGTGTGAACTGAACCGTGACTCCTAAACCGGGTAGTGCAGCATTTAAAAATAAATATGGAATAGAAAATGTGGTGTTATACTTTATGAGGCAGATGCTGCAGCCAGTGTGCGACATGGAATCAGCATCTCGTTAACCTCTGGTCAGTCCTCATACCCACAGTGTGCCTTTATACCTTTGGCTTTGATATGGCTGCTGTTTGATGTAACCCCCTGACTCTTTGTCTTCACATTGTTGGGCCTTATCATTTCTCCTGTAAAAAGGGGCAGCATGTGCTGCTGCTTTAATTTCAAGCTTATTAAAAAAGAGTGGTGAAACTGAGGGAGAAGTATGAAAGGGTAGAATTAGCATGTGGAGAAAATCCTCTGTGAAATTACTGCAGACGAGGGCAGCTGAAGTTACCTTCCAACGTGCACTGTGTCAAGCAGATTCACTGTGTTTACCTGTTTCCCCGGAGTCTTAATTAATCCATCACTCACTTCTCAACCACTTGTGATCATCGAGAAATCAGACAAGCCATCAATTTACATGTGTAATTGTGAAAAATCATTTCATTTAGGCTGATTATTCTGCGAAGAGTTATAGGGGCAATGTGAGCACTAAATCTTCCATATCATATTTCTAAATAAGTGATTTGTATCATTTTGAAATGGAGGGAAATCTATTCCTCATCCAAGCTCCCAGGCAGCAAACATCACGCTGCCAGCTGTGCTTGCTAATGCACTTGGTAGACTGCTCCCAGGAGCTGTGCTTTAGTGTATGGGCTCTACTTTCAGGATGGGGGAGACTTAATGCCAGCCTGGGGGCATGTTGTACACTCAGTTTGTATTATTCTCGTGCATGTTTCATGCTTTAATGACTCCTGGAATTTCACTTTGCTCAAGTGACTCATGAAGTGATGTGCACTTCCAAAAAAAATTCCAAAAGGTCCAGATTGAGAAAATCTCCTCGGGCAAAGGTCCGAAACATTACAATAATATTTAACCCGCGCTATTTATATAAATATATATATATATTAGAGGTGTAACGGTTCAGAAAATTCACAGTTGGGTTGGGTACGATACAGTGGAGCCACGGTTCGGTACGTTTCGGTACAGTAGAAAACTATAAATGCCAGAGAAATGTACTTGATTTTAAAATATATTTATTCATTACAACTAACATCATAAAGTTATTCTTTGACTTTGAACAATGATGGAACTATACCTGAGTGACCCATCTTCTGGGGTGTCTTCTTAGCAACACATAAGCATAAAAAACAAAAACTGCTCCTTAATGTTATGTAGTATTGTTACTTACATCTTGTATTGTTACTTACATCTTGCAAAAGAGATTTTTAATCTCAATGGGACTACCTGGTTAAATAAAGGTTTTAAAAAAAGAAAAATATTTTTATTTTTTTTAAATTCAAACGTATTCGGTTCATCATGCGTACCGAACCGCGAGCCTCGTACCGAACGGTTCAATACGAATACGCGTACCGTTACACCCCTAATATATATATATATATATATGGCACTAAATAGTGTTCACTGAGTATTATAGACGAGGAACATCCTGTTAGATTGCACAACTATGTCTCCATCCCTTAATGTACACAAGTGGATATCAACCCAGGTGACTTTTATGAGTTTGGACAGTGAATTATGTGTTGCGGTTCAACTGAAGAACTACTTGATTGAATATGATGTTAATCTCATAAAATGCGTTGGAGAATCCCTGAGGGACGATGACAAAAGCGCTCTGTCGTTCTGTTCATGCTCTGTGCCATTAAAGGACATCAAAAGCTGACAGCCTTGCACTCACCACCTCACTGTGATTGTCATTCCACTTTCATCGTTGTTATATAATCGTATGGAAGCAGAAAACCAAACTCCTAATATGTATGGCCCTTCCATTGTAGATATAAAGTGCGTTTCATGGCATATGTGACCCCTCACTAGAGGATAATTGGGCAGATTTGGGGGCAGATGTGCCCCTCCCCATAATTGTGTGTGTGTTTCCGATTTGAGGCTTTTCTGAACAGATTATCTGCCCAAATGATCCTGTAGTTTGGTGGTTTACACACATAATGTTATTGTTACCCATTGGATTAGAGCAGGGGTCTCCAACAAGTAGCTAACTGGTGTGTGTGTGTGTGTTCTTACTATTAACATAAACAAGCTGTTAAATCTGTCCTTACGTTGGTGGTTTCCCACCTTTACAATAAAGTAAGATTTGAAAATCCTCTAGTGTTCAGCAAGTATGAGACAGTTGGGTTAACAACACCAACTACAAAAGTATCCTAAGATGAAGTATTTAGACAGTCTTCAATTTAATAAGAACTCAATAATGTTGGCCTCTCCTATCCAGACTGTATGAATATGGAAATACTTTTCATGTTTAAATATTAATTGCTGGACAAAAGTTGTCTCCATTTAACGGAGAGTCCATTATTATTGTGTGTACAGTGGATAATTCAAGTTTCCACATCACCCTTGTGTTATTAGTTGCATACTCGACCATAATTGGCCTTCAAACTGTTGTGTCACAAAATCCTATTTGTATGTCCTAATATTTAAGGTGAGCGCGGCGAAACTTTATTCCTTCAGCAGATGCATGTGAAAACATCTTTCTAGTGTAGAAGAACAACAAACAAAAGATATTTTATCCATTTATGTAACTTAATAAACAACAATCACTGTTAAAGCTGAGGAAAAACAACTTTCGGTATTAATTACTTGTATTATAATGTAATTCATGCAATTAATGAATTACATTATCTGCTTCATCAGGATCATGCTGGAGTGCTTTGAATATATTGGAACCAACGACCCCACAACATACATGGGATCACTATTTCTGTAGTTAATATATGAACACAATACAAAGCATGCGTCAACAGATGTCAATCAAACTGTGGTTCTGCAACACAACTGTCATTACCAAATGTGATCATTTTCATTTGAATATCTTGTCAGTATTTAGTGTCCCGACAGCTATTGTAACACCATACAATTTACTTGAATTTGTATTGCTCCCTTGTTTCTGTTGTGCATGGCATTATGAGGCAAACATAGCCGTGTTTCCATCAACGTAGTTGTATATGAATTTTGAAGTCACATTTGAAAAGTGGTACGGAAACAGCAACATTTGAGAAAACTCCCTCTTACGTCCACTTGGTTAATTGGGCAAAACGTTTTTACGCTCACTTGAGGTGGTTTTTGCTTTTTTGAAAAAGAGTTGATGCATTAAATGAGATATGGAAATGCCTTTTCAGAACTCACATGACTGATAAGCGGTTTCTGCTCTCAGTGGTCCTGAATCATTGCGTTCATTTGAATCAAATTCCTGAAGACCTTTCATTTTTCTATCATACATGGGTTCGATGGGCAAGGAGCCTTGTTTGGGTTTGCGGGTCACAACCTCTACTTCTTCTGTTTACTGACAAATTAGCGTATGGACAACTTCTAGAAGAGTTTAGTCGCTCCAAACCAGTTGATGGAGTGTCCAGCAACTCCACAACCAAGTGATTTTGTATCATGAATCATTTTTGAAACTTAATTTTAGAGAGAATAGCCACATTGTCAAAACTATACTAAACTTACTACTAATAGTTTTATAACCACAAATCAGAAATGTGTGTGAAAACACAACTCTTGTTTTCTCAATCCAAATGTCATTTGAGGTCTGTCACTGACTTGAAGAGGGAAAGAAATCAGTGACAAAGCTTTGGGAGCTGATGGAACCGTGTGACTGTAAGTTAAGAGTAAGTGCTCATGTGAGCTCTGCTCATCAATCAGTGAGACGGTGAGCATTGTGAAACGTTAGCGTTGGATCAGTGAACTGGAACTGCTGGGACACAAGACGCTGCACTGTGGAGTCGGGCAGAAGAAAGAGATACGGCAGCAGCGACACCCCCGACTGCATTGTAGAATACCATATCACTGGGGGTCACATGGTCGAAACGGAGTGAACAATCATCTATCAGCATACACTTAACTTGAAGGCGAAACTTAAAATTGTCAAATGTGTGTTTTAATGTGGTAAAATCCCTCAACAGTACTTCCTTCCTGTGTGTCTGCAAGAGTGCGTTTTGCTGAGGTTTGTGAGTTCAGCGCACCGGCAATCATGACTTAATTATGTCTTAATTTAACCCTGCAACGAAGCAATGACAAGTGGGATGTAGCAAAATGGATGCCAGAGCTGTGTTTCCCCACCGGCAAATAAACCATGCACATGACTAAAGGGTAGCGATTCAATCATGACCGTAGTGGGGGAGCCTCCGAATGGTAAAAGCCATTCAGCAGCTCGTAAACGTGACAATTTACAAGCACCAGTTCTAACTTCCTTAATCTTCAAGCATTACCAGGGAAACAGAAAACTCCCCAACTCACACGTCTGTTGACCACCCGTTGCCTGAAATTCAGAATTAGCTAATAGCTGCATGAGCTGAGGAACAGGAGCTGATGATATTTAGTAAAAGAGTGTTGTGACGGTTCAGAGAGATAAATATAAGGCTGGCAGTGCTTGGTAGTTAGCATACTGTGCTGTAACAGTGCACCAAAACTCCACCAACGTACCAGGCTCAGCATTGCACATCAACATCAGTCATGCAATATTTTAAGTGCAGGTTATAGGAAACATCTTTCTTTGGCTGTCTCTACCCTCAGGTTCTCCTCTCCCTCTCTTTATCTTACTTTACAGCTGCTGTCAGCTGTCAGGTTGTAGTTACACAACCACTTCATGAAAAATAAAGCAGGCGTTTCTCTTATAACCACATAGGAATGTCATCCAAGCTGCACACTCTATTTCCTCTACAGTAAGACTCTGCAGTTTACCAGACATCCCACTAAATCAGATGGAAGTCGTCTTTTACAGAGCTTTGTGCAGTGCAACACAGTTCATGTGGAAATTCTATATTTTAGTCACAACTCCAGAATATGTTTACTGTGATAATACAGTATGAACATTAGAAGCCATGACAAAGCAGATGGTTTTGATCTGATGGTGGATGATGGTGGAATATTCTCAGGTTGTATATGAAAGCTACTAATTGTAAAGTCCAACAACTTTGCTGTCAAGGGTAGATGTTGTTCCTTCGGGAACAAGGGTTAGATGCTTTTTGAGCTCATTGCTCATTCTATTTCCGCTTTTGTCTCTTTATTTCCAGTTGCTGTCACCAGCCATTGACTTCGTGCAGCTCACCCCTTTGTTCTTTGTTGCCGATTCTGTCTCTTCATTTTTGGTTGCTATTGCTGACAAAACAAGGAAAATTCTTCATTCCAATCGCATCATACACCCTGCTATGCATTCCTCAAAGTTGGGAACACATGACCTGACAGATACCAGATTGGGGCAAAGTTCCATTCATTCAATGTTTGTCCTTAATGCTATATGTTGTATTGTAAAATTGGTCAAATATTTCCTCAAATTTAGGCAGACGGTGATCACAAGCAGCAGATGTCATCCTAACTGACATATTTCACGTTCAAACAATTAACATTTCTGCAATTTAATATAACAATATCTGCTCATACAAACTAAACCATCCATTAGCATCGTTCATGGTCATGGTTAGGCCAGGCAACAACCTCCGGGACTAACAAGTGAAGCTAATGCTTCATGTGTTAAAGCTGCATTCTCTCTAATGTCCATCAGGGGGCGACTCCTTTGGTTGCAGAGATAAGTCTGATTGTATGAGAAAATGACTCTACTTCTCTCTTGATTTATTACCTCAGTAAACATTGTAAACATGAGTTTATGGTCTCAATCTCTAGTTTCAAGTCTTCTTCAATACAGCATGATGTTCATTTAGTACATTATGGTCCATTTAGAGTCAAACAGACCATAAAGCAGGGGATGCTTTAGGGCGGGGCTACACAGTGATTGACAGGTCTCTACCACAGCATTCTCCGTTCTGAGAGTTGTCTGAGTTTTCGTCTTAGAGCTTTAATCCTTTCAGAGTGTGTTTTGATATCATGAAAGTTAATTGTAACATTTGTGTGGCCTTAATATGACTTAGTCAGTCTCTGTCACTTCTGGTTACAGAAACACAAGATGGCGATGGCCAAAATGCCAAACTCAAGGCATCGAAACTGTGGTCCATAAACCAAAAGGGGACTTAATGGTGACCGCCACTACAGTCGATGGTTTAGGCATGCGCAGCACTTGGTTAAGGTTAAGGAATGATTGTGTATCCCAGTGACTTGTCTATGTCCTGATTGGAAAATTGGGAACAATAGAAACTTTGAAGATCTTTAATTTTCCCCAGCATTACTTACTGTCCTCATGGTGTTTGTGATGCTCCAAAAGCCTTCAGCACAGTTTCAGAACTGTTTACTTTTGCTGCTGGCAGATATGGTGACTCCAGGATAGCAGGCCCTCTGTGGCTTCAGGAAGTCCTCACACCCCTTGGGTTCATAACAAAAAATAACAGTGGATTGACTGAAAAATGAAAGGTTGTCAAGTTGTCACAGCTGCTTATTTCTTATTCTTGAGGACATGTCATATGTGGAGATACGAGGATTTCCTCCTGCAGCAGTGAATGTAAATCCACCCTTGCCTGAGAGGATTTAATAACATCATTTCATTGACAGGGCAGTTGTTTATTATGTTGACATTCAGGATGTTTTAAAGAGCCTCCTCCAGACAGCATAAATACTTTGATCAGTGTGATGTGGATTGATATAAAATCATAAAAATAAAAAAAACACATCAGCCTGTGTTTCGACCTTCATTTTAATCTGCTGTTGTTGTGGACAGCCATTCATTGGGATGGTCAGCTGCTCCAACACATTGCCACAGGAGTCCTGGGGAAGTTATCAAATTTGACATATTTATCTTTGTATCTGTTGATGATGCTTTCTCACATTTATTTCCTTCTAAAAAAGAAGAAGATATTCTTAATATTGTCAGCTGTCCATTGTTTTATCGACTTCATAAATGTTATATTTTTAATGTAAATGTCTACACCAAATTACCCTTAATACATATTGATAAAAAAGATCAGTAATGAATGAGTCATCTGCACTAAATGGATGAATCATGAGTCACAATATTCTTTTTATTTATTTTTTATAATGTGGAGACTTTCCTTTACTCTTGTTGTCACTTCGTTAAACAAGAAGTTACAGCCTGGTGGAGCTGGAAGAGGGAGACAATAGCTGAAAGCAGCAGCTGAAACAAAACAAATCATATCCCCGTGGAATATTTGTAGTGATTTACCTGCAGGTAATGCAGCGCAAACTGCTTTTAGTCAGTGAAGAGTCTGATGGGAGTGAGCCACACTCTGGTGTTTCTGAAAGTGATTGACTGCAATGTGTCAGAAAGCACAGCATCCTCCTCCACTGTAACAAATGCTTTGTCATTTCTAAGGTGTCGTCTGCCTTTCGGGGAGTCATTTCTCCACATGCTTTGCATTTAGCAAAGTTAGCTGTCACATGAAGCCAAACTTGAAGCTGCTCCACAGTCAGCCGTCAATCTGTCTGGATGGAGCAGAGTGAAGTCAGGAGTTCTTCATCACTCGCTGCAGGATGTGACGGATGATGCAACTAAAGCTCAGGAAACCTATTCTGGAGGGTTTAGATTCAGGATGAGCAGATGTATTATGAGCGTGTCTGATTCATGCTCGTAGCTTCAACACAATGGTTTTATTGATATTGAAACACATGTTTGGGAAGACATCAGGCACCATTTGCATTGTTTAAAGGGGCTCACTGAACCCCCAGTGGCCGTAGCCAAAAATACATATAGTGATAGAAATATATTCAATATATTTTTCAATAATAACACAGAACTAATCATTTATTGTGATGATACATATAATCAACCTTGTTTTGTCTTCTTATTGATTGAATAAGAAACCAACAAGATCATTTTTTGAGTTCTTTTTCCTTCTTCATAATAGCATCGGATGATCTCTGTCACCACCTATGCAGATGTAAACACAGAGATGGATGGTACTTCCCATCTTCCTACGTTTGTGCATTTTAAACAGAAAACGTGTTTTATATTGTGATGTTCACTAGAAATGACATCCAACCAGCAGGAAGTAAACTTTCAGGTGATCTGAAGTTTCGTTGTAACGAGGATATACCTACGAGACCTCCTTGCAAAATAATCAGCATGCAAAATACCTGGTGGCAATCGGGAGGTCCCGTCCAACACCTCCAACGTGGGCGGCAGGAATGAACAGACACATGGCATCCAACAAAAGTGCTGATCCAAACAGCGTGGAGCTGTGCAGCATTGCATCACTTGCGGCGTCCTAACGAATAACCAGTGGTGCCTGTTTGCCTCAGCCCTACCACTGGACCCCCATACCTGATTTGAGTCACCTTTTTCTACTACTCTTGAGTTTGCAGGTCTGGAAGCTAAATGGAATTATTAATAAGAATAGCTCATTTCCTGTGTATGTGTGTGTGTGTGTGTGTAGGAGAGAGAGTCAGGTTAGCATGGAGCCATTAATATTACAGGGAATGTTCAGTGTGAGCTACTGCTTGGCACTAAAGCAAATGCTCCAGCTGAAAAACAAGTTGTGTTTACCTGCAGTAGAGTATAGTGGGGGGGGGGGGGGGGGTTCGCCCACAAGTCATAGCGGTAAAGTCAGCAGTGGAGTAAGTCAGTGAACAACACGTTGTAGTTGCAGCAGTCCTGCAGTTGGAATTAACAGAAATAAATGTTACAGGAGGTTCACTGCAAGGACAGACAATCTTGTGTTGAGGTGTATTTGATAACATTGTGTCATTGTTTGTTACTGAGGTAGACAGTAAATAGTGGTACTGATTATGGGATGTATTGCCCAGCCATAGGACAAACCCTCTTTCATTATACAATGCTGTTTGTTCTCTTACTTTAGTTTGTTTAAGAGAATACAATGTTTTTCTCTTCAATACACATACAGTAAAAGAGCTGTGAGAAGGTTACACAGTAATACATCATTGTCACATCATTTTCAGATAGGACTGTAATTATTACCATAAACAAACAGGACCATCTCTCACAGGAGTGGCAGGCTTCATGTGTATTTTATATTGTGATCCACAGAGTCAGCTGGAGCGGTTTACAGCACAGAACCAATAGCAGGGAGCTGGTTCTTTAGCCCACACTGAGATAAAGACGGTAGAGCTGCATCCAATGGTGGATGTTTGTGAGGGGAATCAGAATCACAACCGTTTATGAGCCAGAGAGGAACTTGACCTGGTGGATAGTGCGTAACATTAAACGATCAACAAGGTTTATGGGAAATGTAGTCTTATTCTTAATACTTTGCAAACACATTTTTCAACTCTGTCCTTTGTTTAAAAATGTGTATGCTGTATATATTTTTGTCGAAAATGCAACATGTAGAATGGTTGTGAAGCGTATGACATCATGTTGTCTTTTGTCTCCTCACTCTGGTGCCCACTACCATCCGTCTGCACGCTCTGGCCCTCTGGACCGTCCCTGTCTCTATCTCAGTGGGCAGAACAACAGCTCTCTCTTCATGGGACCCTGAGGCACTGAGTGCAACCTGCCTCCATATCATAATCAATCCTTCACGGTGAGAGCAGAGCCCCAGGACACATGGGATATGGAGTTCAGATAAAAGTTGGCTTTTACTCAGCGGGGGACAAAAAACACAATCACAAATTGTTCACCTCTCAAAGGGCAAAGCTTTGGCATATTGAAAACAGATCAAGAAATTAGTCATGTTTACAATATAAATGGTACTGCCAATTGTCGAGCTTCTGCTTGCCAAAGTGATTCATGGAGGAACAGCTGCTCCTCTGTTGCACTGGTTAAATGAGTAACAGCAGCAGCAAGCAATCAAACAACCACTCTGGATCGGTTTTAATCAGCGTCGCAGTGGGGCATGCATCAATAGGTTTACACAAACTACAATGCTGGAGCATATTACTACCAATACATGCTATAATGGTGTACTCGGTTATAAAGGTTATAAGGTAATATGAATAATATAAAGTATTGAATATAAAACCAATATTTATCTACCCATACATTAGTTTTTCTGAGAAACATAAAAACAAAAGTAGGATTAAATATAGATGTTATACAGATCTTTATTTGTCTTAAGAACAACCAGTAACCTGAGTGAGGTTGAACAGCTGAACTGCACATCTCATGACCTGAGTCAGTTCTAACTTCTTGAGAATAACAGACTGTTTATGGAAAATAGGTAACAAGTGAGCAGAGAAGTCAAAACGCACGGCTCAAAGTCATGGATGGATGTTTGAAATGCTGAATGAGCATGTGGAGTGGCAGATGTGGTGGTAGAATGTATGCTAACATTACTCATGTGCTGAGAACAAAAGAGAGACCAAGCCTAAAGGATAGCTGTGTCCTTGTGTACAGTTGTACATGTGTTACACTACTCCTCTAGGGGTGTCCAGACATTTAGATATTATCAGCTGTATTTGAGATGTCTGCCTCACAAATGGATGTAATGCTTTAGTGGTGCTCACAGCATTGAAAGACATTCAGGAAATTCAACAGCAAGAGTGTTCCGGTTTTTCTGGGCAATCCACAGAATTCAGCTGTCTCCCACTGTGGACAGCTTTCAGAGGGTCGATTGAAATGAGATGGTCCAATGAGCACCACCTCCTTTGTGTTGGGGTCAAGGCAGAAATCTCAAATACAACCAGAAAATGGCTTGATAGCGGAAAATACATTTTCTTTGGGGTGATTTGGGCGAACCTTTAATTAAAAAGGCCCAGATTGGTGGTAGTATCAGCCTGCTCCTCCTCATCATTAATGTGGAACGTGCATAGATGATCAGTGGCACATGGACAGCCCTCGGCTCTGTGATGTGGCCCAGGCACGATAAGATGTAGTCATGGCATTAATTACTCCTATTGGATGCCACTCGTTTCATTCTGCTTCCACCACAGACGACACGTTTGTATCAATATTTGCCAGATAAAGTAACCAATAAACTGAAGTAATTAACCCACTAAACAGAGTCACCCACTTCGTTTGTATGTCTGTTTAGAAAGCTGCCCGTCCCTGCAGCTGTCGGCTTTCTTTTGATTCTCCTAATAATGGAACACGCTGGTGTAAGACAGATAAATACACACACTCCTCTCAAACCTGACATGTTTATTCTCTGGGAGTTTTGTTTACCTGCCCCAGATACCACTGCTCCTCTCCTTCGGATTTTAGGTCCACTTACCTCTGAATCGATGGTCATCAGCTGGGGCCAGGGGTGACTGTAAAGGCCTGACAATTGTGCTTTATTGATTTGCACCCACCCAGACTTATTTAAACTGCATATCAATAGCTGGTACTGGCCCAGATTCTGTATTACTGTTCAGAGAGTGTTTGTCATGGGAAGTGGATAGGTGGAGCAGTGTGTGAGACAGCTGAATGCTGGGTAATTACAACGGAGAGTTTTGGAATCCCTGACGATATCGTTTGCCAACAGCTCTTTTGTTCATGTGTTTGCCTGTTTGTTTAAACTCTCCCTCCATGATGGACTTCTGGGTAAAGAGGTTGTGATGTAAAACACAAGGATAAATGTGGATCAGCAGCATTAATTATTCTTTGTCTCTATTATTAAGTCACCCTCGGGCTTCTCGTGATAGTGAGGTGCTCGATATTATGACTTTTGAGAGTGAGATTTGGGGATTTTGTTGGTTCGCAAAACAAAAGTAGGTGTAGGCAGAGCTATTCCTTGTTTCCTGTTGTGACACTTAGTTAATTGAATTGTTGGGAGGGTTGTTTTATTGAGCTGATAAAACACCACCCCTGTGTAGGTAGGAAGGTAGGTCGATTGATGGTCTTTATTGTCCACAAAGGAAATCCCGTTCTGCTCAGGTGAGTAGCAGACGAACACACAATACATTGATCGCATAAAAATACACATCACCGTAAAACAATGTGATCATTAAAAGAAAAGCCATGCCTTCTACTTACTATGTGAATGTGTGTATGTGCGTGTGTGTGTGCACACGTGCCTGCATGGGGAATGTTAGCACAGCATGTCCACTTCTCCCAGGCAACAGGCTTCCAGGGGGTCGTGTTTGTAAAGTAGCCTATTAGCAGAGGGGATGACGCTGGCCCTTCCCTTGTTTTTGATTTGAGTGATCCTTACACCATTGGTGCAGCGTCTCTGCTTCCTCCTCAAAATGGGCGGGGCTGCTGGAGGAACAAGCAACGCAGTGTTATCGTACTGTCTGAGCCCCTCGGGCCACTGGTATATAGTGACTGGGGAGATCACGTGACCGTGACAGAAGAGGCAGAGCCGTTGGTCTTATATGTACCTTTGCAATGTATCATAAATACTGTGGAGAATGTTGGACTTTGCTGTGTTGTGTCTCCTGTTGGTATTTCAAGTGGTAGGAACCTGACTCAGCTCCTTCGCAGAGCTTCTCTGGCAGTGCATTCAACATTGTATTTTGTGAGACTACGACTCTGATTTGCACCCTGGCACCACAGCGACCGCTACAAAGTTAACCATGGCTTGTTAGTTGGCTTGCTCACACAATATTGGATGTATGAATGAGTGTTCGAGGGACTGGTCCTGTTTGAACACATGCCAATGGACCACACCTGAACTCTTCTGTCTCCCCTTCTCTTGCTTCAGGGTTTGTCCCTGTTGGCAGCAGCTGAGCAGCACAACGGTGTGAGGTGACTACAGGTGGTTTCTGTTCTAAATGTGAAGCGTTAGTTAATACCTTTTAAGATGACTTGCCTCTTGTTCCTTCCATACATGATACTGGCAGTATGAGACGTTTGCGTGTATTAAAGGCACGCTGGTGTGTATTTCTTCAGCGTTTCGTTAAATTGTATGAATGCTTCAGATCGCCTAATATTGCTGTGTGTCACTTGTCTTTACACTTGTTTACTTTTCAGATAATCAAAGCACACATAACTGAAGAAGCTCAGGTTATCACATTGCAGTAGACCGTTGTCGTCTTTGGTTGTCTGAGTCCGAACAGAAACACTTACCGTACATTGTGCTTGATGAATCCAAGAGAGCACAGAAGATATGAATGTGGATTGAATGTAGTTCATTGACCTATTTTATATTCAGCGACCAATGTCAGGCTCTGCTGCTCTGGGTTTGTTTCCAACAGCAGGAGATGAAAAGCCTTAAGCTTTCTTTAGATCTGCTTTTAACATTTGTAAAATATATCACAGATGGGTAACTGAGTTCATATTCCAGAGTGTATTTTTGAGAAGAACTGAGACGTAATCTGAATGAACTCTTGTAAGATTATATCTCGATTAACCCTTTAACATTGAGCTTTCCCCTTTGATTTCTGACAGTATCACATGTACTGTTTCTTGTATTAGATTACTCCAGCTCTTCATTAAAGCAATATGATGTGTGCACTAAGCGGAATTTTCAAACCAAATAATCCCTGTTTTTTATGGATATACTCACGAATACATATTCTAGATGTCATTTTATACACATTTTCCCAAAATTCATCATCACAGAATTGTAGGCTGTTCTCATAAGCTGTTTGAATACATACCTACGAAATGTTATGCACTGGAATATATACAATGTATTTCTGTATACCCCACAAAAATCTATCCATATGTAATCCATGAACCAGGAAGTATAAATAGCGACAACGTCCGAAGACTTGGGGATGGATGGACTGGTCTCACAACAATGGTCTTTCTCCCATGAGACCGGTGTTTGTGTCGCGTGTAAAACGATGATGTACTTGTCACCCAGCTTTAATACTTCAGTACCACCACTGCCCAAATATGAACTCAGCTGTTTCCTGTGAAGACATTCAGAAATGCTCTCCCCTCCCACAGTGCATCAGGAGATGTACCTCATGCCACTAACAGGGAATACGCATAACTAAATGGGTACATGTCAGAGAGAGAGAGAGCGAGAGCGTCCTTGGCAGAACCTCGACATATGAATGTGTTTATGGAACATTGAGCAGTGAGGTATGCTAACCAAGGACAAAGGATGAAAATGTATCCTGGTAATCTTCAACATGTACATGATTGGCCTCATAGTTTGCAACGGGTTAAAAGGAAAGAGGATAAAGCTACAGACTGGGAGCTCCTGGCCATGACGTGAATACAATCCTACAGTCTGGTTAACAGTAAGTCAGAGGTAACATACTAAATCATCACTGTAACATATTGTACACATTCATTTGACATGGACGTGTTGTTTAAATGTACATGAAAAGTGTGTCTGGCCTCCTTTAAATACTGACTCATTAGAAGTAATTCTGGCAGTATAAAGTCACGCTGTAGACATGGTGTGATTCTTAATATCTTTTGTTGTATGTGACATTATTAAATAATAAGAATAATGAATTGGCATGGGAAGCCGATTGAAAGCAGTTATTTGTCAAAACAGGCTTTCACTCTAATAAATTGTGTGTGAGCTGCATAATGGAGACGTACTAGTGTCAAGACACCGTCATACTCTCTCCGCTGCATTATTCTCCAAAACGCATGAGGGCGCACAAACAAAGAGTGCTGTGAGAAATCAATAAAAACAACGAGTGTAACCCAGAGATATGCCCATAGACTATAGGTGTAACCGGCAAACATCCATAAACCAACCTCCACAATGCCGAGGAGGGATCGTAATTATCTGTAAACTCATATCTCATATTCATAACCTACTGTATTGCCTTTGAACAAGCCCTGTAAAGATAGAAGTCAAGTATTAAATGCATTATAAGGAAACAAAGGTTGAATATCCTGTAAACATTTAGATTTGGCTGCAAAATATATACTGTATATATCCTGTTTCGAAAGCATTTAAAACCAAACTGACCTTTGTATAATCCCTACACATGTGGGTCGTGGGATCAAGTTACAAGAATTCAGAGGTGCATGACCAAGCGCTGCGACCACGTGCCGGCTGTGATTACGTCATTTTCTGGCGAGCGTTCACAGTGTTCACGGTCCCATTGTCCACATGGAGGGAAGAATGTGACCTCCATGAATTGGAGCTGCTAGTAAAAAGCATGGCATGCTTCATTAGAGTAATGTGGCACATTTTCTGGCTTCTTGATACAATGAGAATCATGATTTGGTGTTTGGCAAGAATTGAAACAGGATTCTCTCACAGCAACGTTAGAAAAGCAACAGGCTAGGCTAGTGTCCGCCGCCCACGTAACCCTCTGGACTCTCTTTGCGTTGACCCAACCTGACCCCACAGATCAAATTATCAGCACTCATTCTAAATATGCAACTCTTAAATAAACACAGTTGTTGACCTTCAGAAATGAGATTGCAGCCCTGTGAAGTCTGAATGGCGAAGGGACATTATGAGCCTCAGTATTCTGCAATACTTCTGTGGGATAATCATGCAGACATGCAGTTTTGGAAATATAGTTCCCATAATGTTTGTGCTAGTTTGTGTGTTATATAAAAGGATATATGATAAAGACACCGTGGCAAGATAAGGAGGGCTGTGAAACGTACCCTCACAGTAGTTCTATAGACTCCTCCCACTCAGTTGAGAGTAACTCATAGACTGTACTACTCCTGTACTCTATACTCTTAGTTTCTGTTTTTCACAATTTGCCCAAAATGTAAATCAGCAGAGTTCACTTTGGGCCACCTCTCCTGCCTCAAGCTAAACCAGTTTGTGTCTGATATTAGTGAGTTATTTTTCTAATGTATATAATTGGGATTTTACACCAGACCCATTCACTGCCATTTGGGGTGTTACCCAACACCGTTAACTCTATCTTATTTGCATCAAAATATAATACAATATGGCATTACTCGATTAAACGTGGCAACCAATTCTGTCTTGTATATAGTATTGGCTAAACTGTTTGCCTGTATATGTATGTATTTATATATGTGCGAGTGTATACAGTATATATACCGGACTGTGTATTCCGCGCTCCATCTAGATGGCTTCCAGCTGTTCAGAGCGGATTGCGACATGGAGCTCTCCGGCAAATCGAAGGGTGGAGGAATCTGTTTCTACTCCAACAGTGGCTGGTGTAACAATGTGACAGTGATTTTACAGCACTGTTCTCCTTATCTGGAATCCTTCATTATGAACTGTAAACCATTTTACTGAGTTTGCCTCATTCATCCTGATCAGTGTTTACATGCCGCCGCAGAGCAACGTGCAGGATGTCCTACCAGAGAGGAGAACATTCTAGATCACTGCTACACCACAATCAGCGGGGCCTATCACGCCGTCCCTCGTGCTGCACTGGGCCTCCCTGACCACATCATGGTCCATCTGATTCCTGCTTACAGGCAGAAATTAAAGCTCTGCAAACCTGTGGTGAGGAAATTCAAGAAGTGGACCAGTGAAGCTATGGAGGACCTTCGGGCGTGTTTGGACTGTACAGACTGGGATGTCTTCAGGACTGCTACCAACAGTCTGGATGAGTACACAGAGGCTGTGACTTCATATATCAGCTTCTGTGAGGACAGCTGTGTTCCAACAAGCACCAGGGTGAGTTATAACAACGACAAACCCTGGTTTACAGCAGAACTCAGACAGCTAAGGCTGCAGAAAGATCAGGCTTTTAGGAGTGGGGACAAGGACTTGTATAAAGAGTCAAAGTACAGGTTTAGCAAGGCGGTGAGAGATGCTAAACGACTGTACTCTGAGAAACTGCAACATCAGCTCTCAGCCAATGACTCTGCTTCTGTCTGGAGAGGTCTCAGACAGATTACCAATTATAAGCATTAGACCCCCCACTCCATGAACGACCTCCACCTGGCAGACGAGCTGAATGAGTTCTACTGCAGATTCGAAAGACAATGACACAGTCCTGACTCCATCCCCCACAGCCCCATCAACCAGCCACAGACCACCAGCCCTCCCTCCCCCAGCTCAGCAGGGGCCCATGCCTCTGTATCACCCATCCCAGCGCCCCCCCACCCCCCTCCCCAGTGACGACTCTCTCTATTCTGGAGAGAGATGGAAATAGGCTCTTTAAAAAACAGAACCCCCGCAAAGCAGCCTGTTTTGTTGTGCACTTTATTCTATATTTTATTGTAAATTTTAATATGTTTATATTTCTTGCACTGTGCTGATTGTGATAGTTTAATGTTATTGTTTAATGTTACGCACCACCCGTCATGACAAATTCCTTGTAGGTGCAAACTTCCTTGGCAAGAAACGGTTCTGATTCTGATAGATGTATATGTACTGTATATATTTAATATATTTTTCTCTGTCAAGGACACATACTGTAGATATCTACTGTAATGTCACGGGTTGTCCCCAGGGTGGGGCAGTGCAAAAGAGAGCGTAAAACAGGCACAATCAGACAGTATAAACAAAATAAAGGTTTATTCATACCTGCAAACTTGTCGCTTTTCGGCGAAATTCGCCGTTTTGAATCAAAATATATCATCCACGTGATTCGTGTAGATCCGTAGAGTTTTTTTTTCGGGGGGGGGGGGGGGGTCAACTGGCCAGCCAGCGTTTCTCAGATTGGAGTGTGTGTTTTCTTCGCAATATAACATCTTTGATGTGCCGTGTCAAGTCTTGGCCAATCAGCGTTCAGATGTCTACAGCGTCTTTCCCTCCGTTAAAGTTTGAGTTACGTTATGTTCTGTGACCGTTCAGACTTGCTGGGTTAAGTTAACGCCCACTGCATGGGGCACTTTGTCGACTGTTAACGTTCGTCATTATCGCGATTTAGGAGGACAAAACGTTAACGTGTTGAAACATGCAGCCCCCCCCGTGTTCCGGTTCAGTTCACGCGGTCACTTCGTTAACGTTAAACCCGAACATTTAAACCCGGCGCATCTGGTTGCAGGTTGTTTGTTAACTCAAAGTAGAATGAGGATGACTTCGCGGTCAGAATAACTTTCATGACTACGATGATGAGGCCCAGATACTGATGAGATGATGAGGTCAGAGAGCTTCAGGAAGAGGGGGCTCTTTGTGTAGCGCAGCTTGACGCAGGGCTGAGATGTGAGTGGAGCTGGGCCTGGATAAAGGTGGAGGTGGGCCTGGATAAAGTTGGAGGTGGGCCTGGATAAAGGTGGAGCTGGGCCTGGATAAAGGTGGAGGTCTAAACAGACGTGAGTACAGCTTCCTGCTGTCACAGTATTTTAAATACATTGATAAGGCAGGGTATGCTAAATGCAGCCTCTGCTCCAAGGAGATGAACTACAGCAACAAGGGCTCATGTGCCCTCTCGTCACACTGTACACACTGTTCACTGTGATGACAACAGCCAGTGGACCAACAGTCCCACGTACAGTTGCTCTCAAGAACCCTGAAGTAATGAGAGGGTTAAGGTGCCTGTACCTTCATTTCAGCGGGTTGCTAATGCAGAGGTGTGTATAGATCACAGCTATTATTTTACTCTTGATAAACTACTTTAGCCAGAGTAGATTATCATTTTCATTTAAATAATTGAACTGGATTGAATGCATATTAATTGCAAATAGACGATAGGCCACAATTCTAACAGATTTACAGTAACAGTGGAAGTTAATATGAATATTATCAATGAAAACGAATCACTTTATTTGTACAGGCGATGGTTCTCGCTACTCTTGCGATCTTTGTTTTTATTTGACCAAAACTTTTGAAAGTGACACCTCGGTCTCAATGGATTTGGTCTAAATAATGGTTAATAATAATAGAGCTGGAAATAGTGATTAATAACTGAATAATAAATTAGTTTTAAAGTAAATGTCTTATCACTTAATTGTCTTCTCAGAGTACACTAGAATGCTACATTTTAAAGCTCATATTTAAAATAAAATTCTGGGAGCGCACCCCCCCCTGCTGACAGGGTTTCGGGCCTGTCACCTTTTTGGACCCTCATAAGTTTGCAGGTCTGTTTATTGGTCCGTCCCATTGGCAGTTCCTTTAACTCAAAAATCACAAATCAAAAAAAAGCCCATCTCCCGGAGGAGAAAGTGGTTTCTTCACCAAAAAAGTACTCCAACCCTGCAAAGTCCTTGGTATCTGTTCCTCCATATAGGCGTCCTCTCTCCTACTCCGGGCCCAACTCTTCTCCAGTGGTGCTCTCCCCTCTGCCCTTTATTCAGTTCCCCAGCCCTGCCTCAATTAGGGGCCTTAAGCACCTGCAGCTGGGTGCCTGATGAGGCAGTCTGGGAGCTGTAGTCTCTAGCCCGGCGGCCATTTTGGGTTGTGGGCACTGATCCTGGGTGAGGATGTAGCGCCCCTCCACAACCTGTCCCCTTGTGATGCCACACTATTTATTGGCTCACTGTTTTGCTATCATCACATTGCTTTATATTCTGTAAGAGCAGGTTTTGGGTTTGTTTGATGGTGGGGTTGGGTGATTCCTGTGTCACTAGTTTACAAAACTGAAAAATTGCAGCAATCTGGCGTTTTGAAGTACCTTAGCCTGCACAAGCTTTGTGTCAAAGCTACTGCTGCACCTCCAACCACTGCCTGTATTGTGAAACGAGCCAAACAGCTACATTAACTAACTTCCTGTAGTTTTTAGAGCGCCTCTATCTCAGAGATTTTGTGACTTTTGAAAATGGTTAACTTCTATTTTGGCATTTTCGTATTGCTTTTTGTTCCAATTCAGAAAGGAAAAAAATGCAAATGTTCTTTTCAGTGTCCGGGTGTATCTGGAGACCAAACCCCCCCCTCTGGACTGGGTTCTTGGTTCCTTCCAGCGCTACATACCAGCCTAGCACAGTTATATACAGTCTGTGTACAGCAGCCAGTTCAGGATCTTAGGTGTGAAAAAGCAATTTAAAGTTTCTCCATGAAAACAGTTTATTGAACTCCATCCATCCATTTCCATCCTCTTATCCGGGGCCGGGTCGCGGGGGGGCAGCAGGCGGAGCAAAGCATTCCAGGCATCCCTCCCCCCAACCACGTTTTCCAGCCCTTCCAAGGGAACCCCGAGGTGTTCCCAGGCCAGGCGAGATATATAACCTCACACCCAGAACACGTTAATGTTTATTGTCCTGTTATCTGGTAATTGAGAAATGACACCCCCCACAGTTAGAGTGACCTTAGAATCCCAGTGGGTGGTGTGGCAAACCAGGGGGAAAAGCCGAGCCGACACAGCACCGGAGGCGGATCCCCAAGCTCAGGTTGGGGGAGGTGATAGAGGGAGTATATTATCCGGTGCAGGTGCTGCAGCCACTAGGCACATGGCAGTGGTCACACCTGCAGCCCATGAGCTAATTGGACGGAGCATATATTCCCAGGGCTGTGAAGCCGCCGGGGGGAGAGAAAGAGACAGACCGACAGACTGGGCAGAGGATCCATGGAACCCCTGGAACAGAGCTTCAGCAGACGGGAGGTAACTACGCGTACTCACCTCTCTCCTCTGCTCTGCCCCAAACAGGACGGAGGAACCGTCTCACGCGGAGTGTAGACCGAAGGCCAAAGACCCCGACCGGGAGGAATCTTTTGTTTAGTTTGACCCAATCCCGCCTTCCCCTACCCTGTTTATTAAAGGACACTTTTGGTTACCTGACTACTGCCTCTGAGTCACCTGTTTTATCGCTGAATCTTGCCTCCACGTCCCCACAACGTTGCCACATTTGGTGGAGAATGTGGGCACGGTGACCGTCGCTAAGAATAAAATAGGTACTCAGAAAGCGAGAGAGAGAGACCCACCGTGCTATGGAGAACGCACTAGCACAGTTCGTGTACACTCAAACCCAGCAGGCCGAGAGCCTTAGAGCATTACAGGACGCCATGACTACTCTGGGCCAGCATCTGATAAAACCCGAGAGGCCTACGGAACCCAGTAAAGTGCTCACCAAACAGACTGGTGAAGACGACATTGAGGCCTACCAAGAGGTTTTTGAGAGAACTGCAGAAAGGGAGCGGTGGCCTAAAGCAGAGTGGGCAGGGATCCTAGCCCCTTTTTTAACCGGTGAAGCCCAAAAAGCCTGTCGGGACCTCGCCCCCAGAGAAGTGAATAATTATGAGGCCTTAAAAGCAGCCGTTTTAGCCCATTACGGTCATAACCTCCAGACAAGGGCCCGACAGTTCCACGCCTGGACCTATGACGCCACTGTCCCAGTGCGACCGCAGGTTGCAACCCTTCTGCGCCTGACCCGTAATTGGTTAACCACGGGGGATGGGCCCTCAGCCCTGGACAGAGTTGTACTGGACCGGTGTGTTAGAGCACTACCCGGAGATGCCAAACGACATGCCTCCCAAAGCAGCCCAGAGACAGTGGATGACCTAGTGGCGCTATTGGAGAATCACCAGGTCACAGTGGAGCTGATGCGGAGCAGTTGGCAAGAGGCCTTCCAACCCAGCCGCTCCGACCCCAGGGAAGACAAGCCAAGGCTGAGGAAGGGTGACCCGGAGACATCACCCCGCGGCCCGATTCCCCCAGGGGGGCCAGCCCCGGCCACCCCTCCCCCGTCGACCCCTTGTGAATCAGGACCGCCGGAAGTGCTTCACCTGTGGCCAAGAGGGCCATTTAGCGTGGAATTGCCCAGTGGGTGATGTAATGATGCCTACGGCGGGCTCATCAGATGCACCACCGAAGGCCGTCAGCTACCTTACTTCTTGCTGGGCCCATGAGGGCACGAGGGCCCCCAAACTTCCCGTCAGAATAGGGACCCAGGACGCAGAAGCCCTACTGGACTCTGGGAGTGTCGTCACTCTCCTACGGCCAGGACGGACAACCGGGCCCAGAGGGCCCCCTATCCCAGTCTCCTGTGTCCATGGGGATTCGCGGGATTACCCCACCACCCACATTAAGATTCAGACCACAAGTGGCACTTTTGAAGTCATTGCGGGGTTGGTGGAAAACCTGCCGGGACCAGTGCTGATTGGGCGAGACTGCCCCATATTTTGGCGGTTGTGGGCCCACAGGGCAGCGGGCCACAGGCGACGCTGTTCAAAGAAGAAACCTCGGGGCAACCGGAAAGCTAAGGTGGTACATGCCAGTGCAGCACCATCTAGCCCAACCATTTCATCTGAAGTGGAGACAGATGAGGATGTCCTGGCCCCAGCGGAGGCCCTGGTGAGGGAGGATTCACAGCCGGACGAGGCGTCGTCAAACAAAGTTTTTTTTTCTGAGTTTCCCCAAGCAGAAGAAGGAAATGCTAGCCGCCCAGGCCAGTTTGGGACCGCCCAGTTGGAAGACCCTAACCTGGAACAAGTCAGACGAAACCTGGGGGTGGTCGAGGGGAAACCGGTAGAAGGGGTGAGTGTTACCACTTTTCCACATTTTTCGGTGAAGAATGGCCTCTTGTATAGGGTAGCTAAGCTGGGGGAACTTGTTGTTGAACAGTTGCTAGTCCCTAAATGCTATGTTCCAGAAGTGTTGTACCTAGCCCATTCACACCTGTTGGGAGCTCATCTGGCAGCGGAGAAGACCTACGACAGAATCCTAGGTCGCTTCTACTGGCCTGGGGTGAAAAGGGCGGTCCAGGAGTATTGCAAAAGCTGCCAGGTGTGCCAGATGACAGCTCCAAAGGTACACTATCAGAACCCCTTGATCCCGTTACCCTTAATTGATGTCCCCTTCCAGAGAGTGGCCATGGATATAGTAGGACCCCTGCCGAAGTCCAGCCGGGGGCATCGATACATCCTGGTCATCATGGATTATGCCACCCGCTACCCAGAGGCCGTCCTATTACGCACTGCAACTGCTAAGGCAGTTGCCAGGGAATTATTCCTACTCTTTAGTCGAGTTGGCATTGTAAAATAAGTCCTAACCGACCAGGGAAGCTGCTTCATGTTTCGGGTCATGAAGGAGATGTGCAAGTTGTTGAAGGTGAGCCAAATAAGAACCTCCGTGTACCACCCACAGACGGATGGCCTCGTAGAACGTTTTAATAAGACCCTGAAACAAATGCTGAGGAAGACTATTGATGTGGATGGGAAAAACTGGGACCAACTAATCCCCTTTGTCTTGTTTTGAATCCGAGAAGTTCCACAGGCCTCCACTGGGTTTTCGCCGTTCGAGTTGCTGTATGGACGGAGACCCAGGGGCATGCTGGATCTGGCGAAAGAAGCCTGGGAGCAACAGCCATCACCCCACCGCTCCGTAATAGAGTACGTGGACCAGATGCAAGGAAGGATGGGTAAAATATGGCCCCTAGTGCGGCCAAATATGGCCCCTATATGCAGCAAGCACAACTTGCTCAAGCCAGAATCTACAACCGGAAAGCTCAAGTGCGGGAGTTCCTGCCCGGGGAGGTTGTCCCGGTCCTGGTTCCCACGGCCGAATGTAAGTTCCTGGCAAAGTGGCATGGGCCCTATGAAGTGATTGAGAGGGTGAGCGAAGTGGACTATACGGTGAGACAACCTGGGAGAAGGAAGGCCTGTCAAATCGATCACATCAATCTGTTAAAGAAATGGCACGCTCCTGACAGGGTTCCGAGGGCAACATTAACCGCTGAAATCCCAGACCCTGTCCCTTCACAGGTACCTCTAGGCCCCCAGTTGGGTCCGGCCCACCGGCAAGACGTGGTGGAACTGACCAGCCAGTTCAAGGATGTGTTTTCTGACCTACCTGGACGCACCGATGTGATCCAACACGACATAATCACGGAGCCAGGAAAGAAGGTCAGGCTCCGGCCCTATCGCATCCCAGAAGCAAAAAGGAAGACCATCAAGGAAGAGGTGAGAAATATGTTGGAAATGGGGGTTATTGAGGAGTCACATAGTGCCTGGTCCAGCCCAATTGTTCTGATTCCCAAGACGGATGGCACTGATAGATTCTGCAATGACTTCAGGAAATTGAATGAAATATCTAAATTTGATGCCTACCCCATGCCGAGAGTTGATGAGCTAATCGAGCGTTTAGGCCCGGCCCGTGTCCACTCTTGACCTCACCAAGGGTTACTGGCAGGTTCCCCTCACAGAAGAAGCCAAGGAAAAGACGGCCTTTGCTACCCCGGAGGGCCTATATCACTATAAAGTCCTGCCCTTCGGAGTCCATGGAGCTCCAGCCACATTCCAAAGGATGATGGACCAGGTGCTCCGACCGCATCGTGAGTATGCAGCGGCCTACATAGATGATGTAATCATCCACAGTCCTGACTGGACCTCCCATATAAGTCATCTAAGAGCTGTCTTGGGAAGTCTACGGCAAGCTGGCCTGACTGCCAATCCCAAAAAGTGTCACCTTGGTCTAGAAGAGGCAGAGTACCTTGGCTACACTATTGGGAGAGGCAGTGTGAAACCCCAACTCCGGAAAGTGGATGCCATCACCACCTGGCCTAAGCCAGCAACGAAACGGCAAGTAAAAACGTTCCTGGGACTGGTGGGCTATTATCAGTGTTTTGTCCCTCACTTTGCTACCATTGCAGCCCCCCTACATGAGATGACGAAAAACAGCCAGCCACACCATGTACTCTGGAGCGCCGAAGCAGAGGAAGCGTTTGCAACCCTTCAGAAGGCCTTATGCACCGAGCCGGTCTTAAGTACGCCAAACTTTGAGGACACGTTCGTCGTCCATGCAGATGCCTCAGGATCAGGGGTTGGAGCGGTGCTGTCCCAGGTTAGGGGTGGGGAAGAACACCCAGTGACCTACATTAGCCGTAAGTTGCTAAAACATGAAAGGAACTATTCAACTGTAGAGAAGGAATGTCTGGCAATTAAATGGGCGCTAACCAAGCTACGATATTACCTCCTGGGCAGAAAATTCACTCTGGTAACAGATCATGCACCATTGAGATGGATGTCAACAGCCAAGGACACTAATGCATGAGTTACACGGTGGTTCTTGCAATTGCAAAACTTTAATTTTTCTGTTGAGCACAGGCCTAGAAAAGCCCATGGAAATGCGGATGCCCTGTCCAGGAGAGAGGAATGCTGGTTTGTCGACGCTCCTAGCCCCCACCTGGAGCTGGTGGAGGGGGTGTGTGGCAAACCAGGGGGAAAAGCCGAGCCGACACAGCACCGGAGGCGGATCCCCAAGCTCAGGTTGGGGGAGGTGATAGAGGGAGTATATTATCCGGTGCAGGTGCTGCAGCCACTAGGCACATGGCAGTGGTCACACCTGCAGCCCATGAGCTAATTGGACGGAGCATATATTCCCAGGGCTGTGAAGCCGCCGGGGGGAGAGAAAGAGACAGACCGACAGACTGGGCAGAGGATCCATGGAACCCCTGGAACAGAGCTTCAGCAGACGGGAGGTAACTACGCGTACTCACCTCTCTCCTCTGCTCTGCACCAAACAGGACGGAGGAACCGTCTCACGCGGAGTGTAGACCGAAGGCCAAAGACCCCGACCGGGAGGAATCTTTTGTTTAGTTTGACCCAATCCCGCCTTCCCCTACCCTGTTTATTAAAGGACACTTTTGGTTACCTGACTACTGCCTCTGAGTCACCGGTTTTATTGCTGAATCTTGCCTCCACGTCCCCCGGGTTGCCACAGTGGACACGGTAGTCTGAGATTACTCTCAGTGAGGGAGTTTTTCTGTAACGAATGCATGAAGTAGGTTATCCTTTTACCAATATCTACTGGGTTATCGTTACACCTTTAACTTATCGAATCAAGAATCATTGCTGCTAACACAATAACGGCAATGAGAGTGTTAAGGGAAACACAACTCCTTCCTTCAAAGTGTTTTGTCGCAGAAGAATCTTTGATGACCAAGCGTAACAAAAATAATATTTAATATTTATTTGATCTTAAATATTTATTTGAAGTCATTTCTTTCTTCTGTGATGTGTGACACAGATAAGCAGATCATTCATATTCATATTCCACTTTCTTTCAGTGTGAAATCTTCACTGCAGTCATGCCCTGCTGCGCTCTCTCCACTGTGAAGGACACACACTGTGGTACTTAAGATGGGTACACAGCCTTTGCCCTTCTGTCTCCTCAACACTGCTCATTTTCAAATGGAAGTCAGCAGACCAAGGATAGATCGGTGGAGGGCCTCTGACCCTGACATCTGACCTGGTTGACCAAATTAAAATGGCAGATTGTTGAATCTGGTTTAATGAAAGTCAGTCAGAAAGGGATCCTTTTTGTGTACCGGGCATGAACATCTCATGTTAAATGGTTCGCTAGGAAATACGCTTTATTCACACAGTTTTGAGGCCAAGAAACTTTTTTAGAGATTTAGCAGTGGAGTTAGTTAACCATGTCCAGAGTCAGTCCTTTCCCCCACTTCCACGCTCGCCTTAAGTGATGGGCCTCTCATAGCAGCCAATTAGGCTGTGTCATTCCTCGAGGTGCACGGCCCCGTTTGATAGATCATGCACCACAAGCATGTGGAGGGAGAGGCAGCCAAGCATGCTCTTAGGTCAGCTCCATCCAACATACACCAACCCCCACTATCAGTCAGCCAAGGCTGTGTGATCAATGGGGAGGAAACTGTGTAGCTATTATTTATAGGATCACCACACCATTAGACCCAACTATCCACTTAGCCTTTGCCACTGACTGTTTCTGTGTGCCAGACGAGAGAGACTTGGAGATTGAGGACCGCTACCCAGCCCATATTGTAGGAATCATTCTTTCCATTTATCTCCATCCACACTGAATTGACTCTGGGCTCCGGTGCCCATGATACAGCCAGCACCTGGGTTTTGAGGAAGGTAATAGCGCAACATTTGCAAACCACACTCAGTGATGTAGAATGTCTTTGTACACCCAAAATATACACACACGTTGACTGCTTACAGTTTTTTTAAGATATTTCATTTTTTGCAATGCTGTTTGTAAATTGCATCATTATAAGGTTGAGAAACTTAAGAAATGTGTCCTCAAGAAACCTGAAATAAACAGCACAATATTTAGTTGTTTTCTGTAATACTACATATATTATATAATATACAACATGCATGTAATACAATACATAGTAAATACTCTACTGTACTATAAAATAGCTCATTAAATGTACCATTGCATTTGTAGAGCATTTGTGAAATAGCCAAAGGAAAAAGAACACCAACTGAATGTGACGGTGCCCTTCATTAGTGCACGCTGGAGGCCTTTCTGAATGAACGTCTGGCCTCAGTCTGCTGAAGCTCTCCTCTCATTTAGGATTTTCACTTGACCGTGGCAAACACAACAGCCTTTTTTCTTTTTTTAAATAAAATAAAAGAGGGCATTCGATTTATTTGTTCCTATTTTCTTTGTGTTGTGCCACTTCTATGCATCTATGCATTATGGAAGAGACCAGGTTATTCCCCCTTCCTGCTCCTGATGAACTGCTATAGCTAGCAAGCTACCGGCTGACCCCTCTGTTGGGCTAGCACAAGTCAGTCACAAGTGGGCCATTTCTTACATAGATAGCATCAGACCAGTTTCATGCAAATTTTATTGTTTTTTGTCTGTACAGTGACAGATATGATCAGATATATTCTGTATGTGTGCGTGTGTGTGTGTGTGGGGGGGGGGTGGATTGTGTCCACATGCTGTCCACCTCACTGAGACCAACGTGAGCCAGGTCACCTCAGCATGTGGTCTGGCTGATGGGATCCCACAGCGAGCAACATCTGATCTCAGAGTGTACACACTTGACAGTTGGTGTGTCCTGATGGGATCAGATCCCGTGAGCCCATGGCCTAACCGATGTATCATAACTACTTGATTCAGACAGTAGTAGCCTTTGCACCTCCTGCCCATCAACCTAATGCTGAACATATGATTCCCATGTCATACTGCTTCATTTCCTTACCATTCATACATTTATAATGTATAATTATTTACAATAATAACTTGATGAAGTTGTTCTTCTGTTCTGAGAGCGGAGGACAGAGCTACAGAGTCATCGGCAGCAGTCACATTTGAGCTGGATGATATTTGGCATGTGCTCTTGACAAACGACCCGGGCTATGAGGAAACTTTGGCATCTACAATGCCCCAGCGTGACAAGTGAGCTGCACTAAGCTTCATTTTTTTCCCAGCCACACAACCCTCCTTGAACTGTGTGACACACGTTGATGAGAGGCCAGTGGGTATTATTTGCCAAAGGCACCTTCATTCGTATGTGTCTGTGCAGCTGTCCAGAGTCTGATGATTTAGAGCTAAAGCATTAATCTGACTGCTTTTTCCCTCTGTGTCTGGATACAGAGCATAGTCATTTATATTTTTTTCAATTATTTACAGTTTTCAGACCAGTTTGTTTTGAGTTCTATCGAGGTTTTAAAGCTGAATTTCACAAATATGCATGTTTGGCTGCTGTCAACTGGTCCAGTAGGAAAAGAGAGAGACAACAGTTTATTTTGACACATGACTGTAGAAAAGCAACCGTTCTGCTGCTTGGGATAGTTTTATCACCTCAAAGCAACAAAACTACTTTTGGAACAAACTGTATCTCCGTGTTATAGTTGTCAACATGGGCTGTTGCACATGGCTAGATAAATGAAGATAAATGGATCATGGCTTCAGATGTGTACGGTTTATTTGTAGCAATGAACAAATTCATTTTTGTAAACTCAATTTTGGGTATTGGTACAGGAAACTCAACATGGTGTATTTGTAGTTCAATGGGTGTTCATTTTGTTTTGACATCACGTCTCCGATGCTATTAATTGCTCCTGTGTTGTTCCTTTCCTCACTTCCTGCTTTGGTTGGGGGCTCTGGGTTTGACAACAGTTTGCCACCGTTTTGTCACACAAAAGGTCTAAATATGGAAAGCTCTTCTCCCCTGAGTGTTTCCTGTGAAGTGTGACTGACAGTCAGCAACCTCTTCCGTGATGACAGGAGGGAGCTTCCAGACTCCTGTGAAGTGTTGGACACTGCAGTGTTATTGACAAAGACATATGTTTGTGTGCGGTGCAGATTTCCGCACAAGTGGATACAAAAGAAACTGGCATTGCACCAAATGCACATTTGCATGCACTTAAGTAGCTGTGGTACAGCTGCTTTTCTTAAAAGTCATGTACGGTAAATGAGAAACCTGGTTTGCATAATCAGGGGAGGGGATCAGAGAAGCCTGATCTCCACAGGATGTACATAGTTTACTGGTTACCTCATCAGCTTTCTACAAGTACGCATGTGCAACACCTCAGAGGAGAACGTAACAGCATATTTACATGAAGCGATCTCTACTGTATTTGAAATCATTCATCCAAAGTGAATGGACACTGTGTGTGATCTAGAAGTCTAAAGAGTCCGTTTCTACAGGTGAATGTTTGGCTCATGTAAGACGTGCACACTTTTGCTCTATAAAGAACGTATCCAGTCTGTCACTACACACACATTATTTTGGGTGTCGGGGAAAAATCTGATTCATTCGATTACATTTTTCAATTCAATTGTATTTGTTCTGCCCAATATCACAATGCATCAGAGGGCTTTACAATCTGCACAACATACAACATCCTCTACCCTTGCTGCATTGATACCAAGTCAACACATTGTCACGTCAAACACTGAAGCCTGGTCAGTGGCCCTACGCTTCAAACTGTGACACTCTAGGTTCACCTCTAGTGCCACCTGTGGACGTCACAGCGACGTTATGTAATACTAATATTATTATTACAGTGCAAAATAAACTTCCGTCTTCATAGGAAGTTAAAGTGATGCAACAAAAATGGAAACTAGTGTAGCGTGACCGGTTCCTGCCCCGTGTCTACGGATTACACACCAAACACGGTGTCTGTCCCACCTGCGAGGATTAGGTTCCTCTTGGAGGGGTCAGAACAATACCTCCGGCCTTTTATCTCACCCCGTAGCTGAGTCGTTAGGATTTCGGGTTTATTGTGTTTGTGAAAGTCTTGTACGGCTAAGCCCTAGGCGCTCTCAGTAGGATGTAACCCTAACACCCAGTATGAATAGTTATGTACATCGTCTATACTTTACTGTTGTCTATTGTGAACATCTCACCATTTATGACACACAACACTGCCAAGTCTTCACCCAGGGAACTTACCGTAAGCTCCTCTGGTAGCTTCTGTCGTCACATCTGGGTCACATGTTTAACGGACAGGAGAAGAGGGGTAAGTTGCTCTAAAAAAAACAGAGTACTTGGTTTGGTTCCAGCCACTTACAAATGGTAAGGCCGTGGTTTTATTAAACTTTTTCATACAACAATTTCAATTCAATGAAACAGTCTTAGTGCTACAAGAACTAATTCGAACACTCCTACTGTAATAGGTTTCTATTCAGCTTCCACTGATTGATTTGCTAAAGGAATAAAGTCCAGCTTCTACCCTGGATGGTCTCCCCTCCTCTCTCTATATCGCTGACATTCCTGCTTTTTTCAGGCTCTCTCTTTCCTCTGATAGCAGAAGCTTCTTCTATTCCCCACCTCTGAGGGGTAAGACAGCAGAAGGGTCTTCTTGTCCTCACTTCTTAGGGGGTAAGAAGTCTGTCCCATTCTCTTGTTGGGGAAAAAGCCCAAACTCACAGCTTCTCTGCTTCTTTTTATGCTGATAACTCACACATGAGTCCTCCTTCTTTTAGAGCTGAAACAGATGTAACCATGTAACTGGTTCAGAAGAGGAAGGATTGTATAGGTCAGGAGTGTCTATTTTATATAAGGCATCTATGCAGTTTATATGTTGAATCACATCTATCATAAAGTAAAACAGTGTTTATGGTTAATCACATCTATCATAAAGTAAAACAGTTTATATGTTTAATGGTTATACTTTTGAATCAAAAAGCTTACAGGTTATAATAGTTGTACTTTTATGCTTTCATACTTTTCTACGATCTTTCAACACTAGTTAGGTTTAGGGAAAGAGCGTTGTCAACTTGACTAATGACTGACATAACTAGCGAGTGACTATTGTCTTACAAAACTCACGCAAGTGCCATGCTTTGAAGTTCATTTTATATCATGACCAAAACGTGGAATTACAAATCACGTGACGCCATGGTGCCAATAACAACCTCTGCCATGTGGTTATGTTGTTACTGTGGTTGTCATTGATTTTATTTGCATCTAGTTATGACGCTAGTTATAAACCCTATCCCAAAGTCTCGCAAGAAAAGTGTGAATAAACTTCTACAGATACAGAAGAAATGTGATTCTAAATCTAAAAGTTTTCTACAACATAAACATAAAAGATAGAATATCAAAACTTACAAACTTTGATGTAGAATTCAGACCACTCACTATACAAGAGTGACAATCAAAATAAACCAATTCATATTGTTGTGTGTTTTCAGTCAGTACGTATAAATGAACATGACTTTGTCCCTAAGCTATGAACCAAAGAACAAAGTCCTCTGATAATATCAAAAGACAAGTTGCTCTGCTGATACTAAGTTTTGAACTGAAAGAATGGATGAAAGGTAATTTAGAAGTAATAAAATCCTATTGGACATTGTCTACTGTACATTATATTCACTGCCTTTGCAGCAGGAGGATGTTTTTTTCTCCACGACATTGTGAGTCTTTGTCTCACGTCTCCCATTTGGAAGGTCTGTTCATCAGACAAGACGAGCTATCCGAGAGATAAGCATCGAGATAAGCCAGTGGTCAGTGATTTCTCCCGAGACTGAAAAATGTCTTTGACGTTTAAACCATTAGCAAACTTAATACTTTAAATGAGCTCCTTTAATTTTCTGTAGTTTCGTTGCGGGGGGGGGGGGCTTGGGAGCGCAGGAGTCCTCCGGTCTGTGGCGTCTGATTTATTGCCTTTACTGTATGCTGTGCGAAAGCGTTTACATAAAATGAGTGGAAGTGCTGCAGTAGATTTGGCCTGATGTGTGGAGCTGTGAGTGTGTTAATATTATTCACAGGGGGGCTTTTATCCCCAGCTTAGCTTTGTGTCCAGCTCAATTAAGCAAAGCTCATACAGTTTCTCAGACACTGAGCCTCGATTATCATCAGAGGAGCTGCTGGCCACGTCCCACCAGCTGGTGTCCTCTCTCTCTTTTAGGTTTGTGGAAACGGACGTGGTGGGGGTGTAACTGCTCTATTTTCATGTCAGTTTAGGGCACAGTGGGAGACACCGGGTGCCTGTGTGTGGATATTTCTTGCCCATGTCAATTGCTCTGAGGCCACTGAATCTCCTTCTGGAACTCCCCCATCATCTTCTACACTCCCCAAACAAGTGTTTCCTCCTTTTATCCTCCCCCCCCCCCAGGACAAGAACAAGCAGAATGTGCTTCTGCCACATCATCCATGAGTGACCACTTCAAGCTATGGGAGATCAACTGCAGCAGCGACATGGTCATGGTGGAATTATGAAACAACTGTTTCCCTGGGCATGAATAGACTCCTAAAATCTGCGTCCCGTACAACCGTCCGTCTATTCGTTTTTATTTTTAATTTTTTCAACTCAAACGTTTTCAACACACGTCAACAAAATATTTCACGACATTAACAAAAAACAAGAGCTTCTTGTAGCTTCTTTACATTGTATTCGAATGTGAAGAAGTTACATTGTATTAGAATGTAACTTCTTTACATTCTATTAGAATGTAAAGAAGCTACATTGTATATAATGATTCTATTGAAGTTATTCCTTTTTTAAATGTTTTAGACGAGTCACTAATCACTTTAAAAGAGTGATTATAGCTGATTTAACTTACAGACATGAGATTGATCTTCTCATGTCACTCTCTTTATACAATGATATCAATTCATCCCCATTTTATTGATATCTTACGAAAAGTTACTCCTCATTTTTCGTGCGTTTTTCCTCCAAAAGTCCAGCAACATGAGTCTGTTTTGGCTTGTTACATGCATACTGTCTTTTCAAAATAAACTTCCATCTTCACAGGAAACAACTACGGTTTAGGCGATGAAACTACTTAGTTCAGTTTAGGAAAAGATCGTGGTTTGCGTTAAAATATCTACGGAAGTCACGTAACAAATCAATCAACATTGGCTTCTCGTTTCACACACAGCACAAACTGCGGCCTCCTGGAGGAAACACAGTGATTGTTTGACCATCCACCTCTCCTCATCCCACCCGTCCTGTGTGGAATTCTACTCAGGTAGTCGCTCGCTAGCTATAGCATGTAGCATCCTGGGCATCACTGGGAATCAAAACACCGCAGCTTTGAGAGCACTTGTTTGCAATTGTGCATTAACGTGATTAACCAATGATTTAACTTGCTGCTCGGACCACTGATTCACCAAACCTGCTTGCTTGCAGTCTGTGTTCCACCACAGTCCCCGACGCTGCTCTCATGATTCATTTTGTTTCTAAAGATAGATTTGATTTTGTAGCGAGTAACGAAGGTTTCAGGGGAAATGTATCTGAGTAAAAGTATCAGTTTTCTTTGCAAAATGTAGTGAAGTAAAAGTCAACAGAAATATAAATAGTACAGTAAAGTACAGATATCCAAAAAAACGACTTAAGTACAGTAACAAAGTATTTCTACTTCGTTACTGTACACCACTGGGCACCAATGTACGTCCCCACTGATGTCATTTAAATGTTGTGTTGTGATTGGCCTCTCTGAATCCAGGACTTGCTGCCATTTTAACAACAACTCCAGACTCTGTCTGGTTGAAGTGGAGGACTGTAAGATCAACATTGTCATACCTAGAGTAACGCCACGAGCATGGCTCAAAAACAGCATTGAGGATTAATACCTAATAAGGTAGAGTGTTCATTTCTTTCTTGCATCACTGTCAGGGAGCCTATTTCTTCCACTCCCCGTATGTAATGCACTTGAGTTAATGGCTAACTTTGTCTGTGTTTATCACTCATCAGGAAAATGGAGGAAGGCAGTGTGAACCGGAAGGGTTTCCTCATTAAAAGTCTCCAGAGGACCTAAAGTGATACACCTAATGAAATGGTTTATGATTCTCCCTTTTGTTGCCCATTTGAAAGTTTTTCTGGTCCATTCTACCCAATCAGACTACCAACCATCCTCAAGAACACCAATCTTACCGAATGATACGTAAAATATATGTTGTAGTGTCACGGGTTGTCCCTAGGGTGGGGCAGTGCAAAAGAGAGCATAAAACAGGCACAATCAGACAGGATAAACAAAAAATAGGTTTATTGGTCCATCCCCCTGGCAGTTCCTTTCACTCCAAAATCACCAATCAAACAAAAAAGTCCATGAATCAACATAAAGCGTCCCGGAGGAGAAAGTAGTTTCTTCATCAAAAAAAGTAATCCAACCCTGCAAAGTCCTTGGCATTTGTTCCTCCAGGTAGGCGTCCTCTCTCCTACTCCGGGCCAAACCTCTGCCGTGGTGCTCTCCCCTTTATTCAGTCTCCCAGCCCTGCCTCAATTCGGGGCCTTAAGCACCTGCAGCTGGGTGCATGATGAGGCAGTCTGGGAGCTGTAGTCTCTAGCCCGGCGGCCATTTTGGGTTGTGGGCACTGATCCTGGTTGAGGATGTAGCGCCCCTCCACAACCTGTCCCCTTGTGATGCCACATATCCCTCTCCCTGGGCCTGCCATCCTCGGCAGGGTGAATGAGGCCCAGAAGGCATCACGGCGTGACAGGGCATCTGCGTTTCCATGGTGCCGTCCTGGCCTGTGAATGACAGAGAAATTAAACGGCTGGAGGCTTAAAAAACACCTAGTTACCCTGCTGTTGGTTTCTTTGTTTTTTGCCATCCATTGCAAAGGAGAATGATCGGTCACCAGAGTGAACCTCCTTCCAAGCAGGTAATATTTGAGGGTTTCCAGGGTCCATTTTAAGGCTAAGCACTTTTTCTCCACTGTGGCATAGTTCCTCTCTCTCGGCAGCAACTTCCGACTCAAATACAGAACGGGGTGTTCCTCACCTTCCTTTATCTGGGCTAGCACCGCGCCCAGACCCACCTCAGAAGCATCTGCCTGGACCACAAACTCCTTGCTGAAGTCGGGGGCAGTAAGGACCAGTTTTGAACACAAGGCCCTCTTCAGGTCGCCAAATGCTTCTTCTGCCGCCGGGGACCATGTCACCATACGGAGTGTTTCTTGGTCGTTAGTTCTGTGAGAGGGGCTGCTATCATAGAGAAGTCAGGGATGAACCTTCTGTAATAATTGGCAAGGCCCAAAAAAGATCTCACCTGCTTCTTGGTCACCAGTTTTGGCCAGTCTTGGATTGCACAGAGTTTGGCCTCCTGGGGTTTGACAAGGCCCCGCCCGATGGTATACCCCAAGTAGTTGGTCTCCCCGAAAGCCAGCTTACACTTCTTGGGGTTCGCTGTCAAGCCTGCCTGCCGGAGGGAGTCCAGGACCTTCTGCACACGCGGTAAGTGACTTTCCCAGTCTGGGCTCTGAATCACCACATCATCCAAATAGGCAGCTGCATACTCTCGATGGGGGTTAAGTACCTGATCCATCAAGCGCTGGAACGTGGCGGGAGCTCCAAACAGGCCAAAGGGCATCATAAGGTACTGCCAAAGACCTCCCGGGGTGGCAAAGGCTGTCTTCTCCTTTGATTCTGCAGACAAGGGAACCTGCCAATACCCTTTCGTAAGATCCAGGGTTGTCAGGAATTGTGCCTGGCCCAGGTTTTCAATCAGCTCATCGACACGAGGCATGGGGTATGCATCAAATTCAGACACTTCATTTACTTTTCTGAAATCATTACAAAACCGTATAGTTTTGTCCGGCTTGTCTGCCAGGACGATAGGGCTTGACCAGGCACTCTTTGACTCCTCAATCACGTTCAAGGCCAACATCTTCCTTACCTCCTCGTCAATCAGCTTCTTGCGGGCCTCCGGTACCTGATAAGGCTTTTGGTTTACCGTTTTTCCTGGCTGGGTACGTACTTCATGTTGCACCAGGTGGGTGCAGCCTGGGAGGCATGAAAAGACATCCTGATTACCTTCCACAAGCTCCTTTGCCTGCTGCAGCTGGTGAGGGGAGAGGTCCGGGCCAAACTGCACTTCGTCCCGGGCAGGAACTTTCAACTCTCTGGGGGGGAAGACAATTGAACAACGCATCTCGATCATGCCATTTCTTTAAGAGGTTAATATGGCAGATTTGCTCACCTTTCCTCTTCCCCGGTTGCCGTACTTTATAATTGACTTCCCCAACCTTTTCAATTACTTCATAGGGTCCCTGCCAAGTGGCCAAGAACTTACATTCCATGGTGGGGACCAGGACTAGGACTCTGTCTCCAGGGTTGAATTCCCGGGGTTGGGCTGCTCGGTTATAAGCTGCCCTCTGAGCCTTCTCCATGTGCTCCTTCACAATGGGAAACACCGCTGCCATCCTTTCTCGCATCGTCCCCACATGTTCAATCATGGTACGATGGGGACAGGGTTGCTCCTCCCACGTCTCTTTGGCTATGTCTAGAAGGCCCCGGGGTTTGAGAGAATACAACAGGTCAAAGGGTGAGAAACCAGTGGAAGCCTGAGGAACTTCTCTTACTGCAAACAGCAGGTAGGGTAGCAGCTGGTCCCAGTTTCTTCAGTCTTTGTCGATGGCCTTCCTCAGCATGGCTTTCAGGGTCTTGTTAAACCGCTCCACTAACCCATCCGTCTGGGGGTGGTACACCGAGGTTCTCACCTGTTTCACGTGCAAAAGCGCACACAACTCCTTGATGACTCTGGACATAAAGGGGGTCCCTTGGTCGGTAAGAATCTCCTTTGGAATCCCTACCCGGCTGCTGAAGAGGAACAGTTCCTTGGCTATTTGTTTAGCATTTGCCTTTCTTAAGGGGACGGCTTCCGGATAACGGGTGGCGTAATCTACTATGACCAAGATGTACTGGTGTCCACAGGCACTCTTGGGCAGGGGACCCACAATATCCATGCCCACCCGTTCAAAGGGGGTTACTATGATGGGTAAAGGGATAAGGGGGTTCCGGTAGGTTGGTTTTGGTGCGGTTATCTGGCAATCTGGGCAACTGCGGCAGTAGTTCGCTACCTCCTTGTGGACTCCTGGCCAAAAAAAATCTCTGTAACACCCTCTTTAGTTTTCTCTACCCCCAAGTGAGCTCCCAGCAAGTGTGTGTGGGCTAACTGCAGAACGGTGGGGCGGTGAGGTCGGGGCACAAGTAGTTGCTCCACAACTAGGTCCTTACTTCTGGTTACCTGATACAAGAGGCCATTTTTCACTGAAAAATGAGGGTAGGAAGGAGTCAACCGGGTTCCCACCAACATTCCCTCTAGGACCTGGACATTCCTTAAGGCATTTCCCAGGGTTGGGTCCTGTAACTGCGCTGTTCCATACTGTCCTTTAAGGGGCGGCCGTTCCTGAGGGCCCTCCTCACTCGGCCCCTCCTCACTTGGCCCAGGTGGTGGCTCGGGGTCGTCCGATTCAACAACGTTAACCCAGGATTCATTTATTTCAGAATTGTTGGACTTACGTTTCCGTGGCTCTCGACTGAGCATCTTTAGTGATTCCCTGCACAGCATCCGGAAGGCCGGGCAGTCCCTCCCAATCAGGACGGGGACAGGAAGGGACCGGATTACACCCACCTCAACATTAAATGTGCCCTTAGTTGTGGTGAGTTTCACTACGGTGGTTGGGTACTCATGGGTGTCTCCGTGGACACAAACCACCGGGACGAGGTTGCCTTGAGCCGGGAAAGAGGTCTCCAAGATTGCCTCCTGGATCAGGGTCCTGGCACTTCCAGAGTCGAGCAAGGCTTCTACATCGCGCTGATTCACTTTTACGGGGCACGTCGGTCGCCTGTCCCTACTTTCCCCCAGCAGGGCAGCAAAGTGGACCTGTGGTCCACTGGCGGACTCTGCTGTGGGCATGGGCTCATCTAGCCTTTCGCACTGCCAGGAGATGTGGCCCAATTGGCCACAGCGATAGCACTGGCGGACCTCCGGGTTCTGACCCACCCGGTGCTGCACAGGTTGACTACTGCCTCTGAAGGGTGGGTTAGAGGGAGGGTTGGCCGGTGTAAGACCACTTTGGCGACACACACGTGGCCGGGCAGGGAGGGAAGCCACGGGGTCTTTACGGGGTGGGCCGAGCATTTCGGAGGCCGCCTGGTACTGCTCTACCGCTTCTACCAACTCTGTGGCCGTCGTTAACTTTTGGTGGCTGATTACCCGTTTGGCCTCATAAGGCAGACCCCGTAGATACCGGTCCCTAACCAGGGTCTCTATAATGTCTGCGGGGCTGTTTGTCCGGTTCTAGCCACCTTTTCGTCACTCTCATCAACTCATGCATTTGGGACCGGGGCGTCTCTCCAAGTAGGAAAGACCAGTTATGAAAATGTTGGGCCATGCTAAATTTAGTGAGCCCCTGGCGACTCAAGATCTCTCTCTTTAACTGGTCGTAGTCATGGGCAATATCGGCCTCTACATCTTGAAACGCTTTAAGTGCCTCACCGGATAGGAAAGGTGCCAGAAGCCCAACCCACTGTCTCCTCGGCCACTCTTCTCGAGCTGCAGTAGCTTCAAAGGCATGGAGGTATGCTTCCACATCGTCGGTCACCCCTAGTTTAGGGATGAAGTCAGCTGCCCTGGGTCTCGATTTTGGCACCTGCTGGAGCTCCTGCTCCTTCAGGTCATTAGCCCTTACTTGCTGTTGCAACAGGGCACCTCTGATTGCTTGCTGGGCCCTCTGGCTCTCCAACAGCATCTGCATCAGTGGCTCCATTTGGGATTGGTGGCCGGGTGTTTGCAGTCCTGCAAAAAGTTGGGTCAAGTCGTCCAAATCTTCACTCTCAATCATCAGCACTTCGGCCCCAGTGCCCACATTCTCCACCACCTGTAGTGTCACGGGTTGTCCCTAGGGTGGGGCAGTGCAAAAGAGAGCATAAAACAGGCACAATCAGACAGGATAAACAAAATATAGGTGTATTGGTCCGTCCCCCTGGCAGTTCCTTTCACTCCAAAATCACCAATCAAACAAAAAAGTCCATAAATCAACATAAAGCGTCCCGGAAGAGAAAGTCGTTTCTTCATCAAAAAAAGTAATCCAACCCTGCAAAGTCCTTGGTATTTGTTCCTCCAGGTAGGCGTCCTCTCTCCTACTCCGGGCCCAACCTCTGCCGTGGTGCTCTCCCCTTTATTCAGTCTCCTAGCCCTGCCTCAATTAGGGGCCTTAAGCACCTGCAGCTGGGTGCATGATGAGGCAGTCTGGGAGCTGTAGTCTCTAGCCCGGCGGCCATTTTGGGTTGTGGGCACTGATCCTGGGTGAGGATGTAGCGCCCCTCCACAACCTGTCCCCTTGTGATGCCACAATGTTTACAAAACAACAGACCTTAAGGTGGATCTCAAAATACCTCCACAAACAACAAAGAAGAATCATGCTGCGCTGCCGTAAAAGCCTTAATATCTCAGTCAGCCACTCTGATGCAAACCATCTGTATGATGGAAACGTCACAATAAACAATGCAAGCAAAAGGTAATTCAACGTGTAGCCACGTTCATCACAATAGTCTCTTTTTACGTCCTGCCTGTTTGCTCGATCACTGCACTGAGCTGAACTGATGCCGGTAACTAACTACAAATCTGTGGCAACTGGCAACGTGGGGTAACGCAGCAGTCGTTGCAGCAATGATGAGATGACTGAAAGAGATACGCTCCCCGGAAGATTTCCAAGCTTATATATTACAACAATTTATTACTCTCAAGTGTCCGACTCTTAATCATGCCTGCGTAGACTACATATACATACAGTGTGTATATATATATTTATATATAATAGTCAACTTGCTGCTTGAGAGGCAGCCACTGCTGCTTTTTAAGTGGAACAACACGTTTAAATACTGAAGAGTTCGCATCTGTCATTCCTTTGGGCCGTGACAGTTAAGTTAATCATGTTTTACACATTAAGATGCCATCATATGCAATTCATTCACACGTCATCACATTTTTTAAACTGTTGTTTTTGTCATGAACACTTTCACATAGAAGGTGAATATTATGCAATGAAAGGCGTGGATCTTCTGAGCTTTCACACCTCAAATAAAGGAATAGACTTATTCAATGCAGGCTCCAAACCGAGAAACAGACTCGATTGCTCCTTTCAACCTCAACAAAGAGAGTACGTACCAGATCATCAGGTCTTACCTTTCACAATAAGAACCCTGTAGATGCATGCGTAACTGTTTAGAGGGTTTGTGAACAACATTCACACTGAAAGGAAACTCATCAGAATGTCTTACAGTTTACCTCAGACGGCCACGCTGCTCGGGGTCCGTGTGATCCTGCTAGTTGGTCCTCTGCCTGCGCCAATCAATTGGAACCTTTTATTAAAAAGTGTCGCAACTGCCTAAAATTTGCATCACCACTGGTAAAAATGTTTTTTATTTGAAATAATCACGCCTCCGGTTTGGTAAGATCCTGCAATGGTTTCTCAGACCAAAACTGCTGCCAGAAATATCACATGTCATCAGAAAAGAAAATGACCAACTCTGTGTTTTTGACTGACCTTGCAGCAGTTTTAACTGTGTGTTTAATCAACCAGCTGCATAGTTGTGTGTATGTGTGTGTGTGTGTGTGTGTGTGTGTGTGTGTGTGTGTGTGTGTGTGTGAGGATCTCTGTGTGTGAAACGAGAGCTTGACGCTACAGCTAACTGCCACCAGATGGCGGAGTCGAGTGACTCAGACCAATTGGCGGAAGCGTTGTTGTATGTCACCACATGTGTCTGTGAGGCAAGAAAGGGAGCAAAGGTGGGGGTCATGAATCAAGCTTCTGCGTGTGTCGTCGAAGCGAGAGTGTGAACAGCTGGTCTCATCCTGCACAGGCCTGCCGCTGTCGTAGGAACTGGCGGCGGCGTGTGCACGATAGCCCCGGTTCTACACTCCGCTCACAGAGCTGATTTAAGAAGAGAGAAATCCCACACGAAGTGAAATAAAATTAATGAAAGTAATCCCCAAATAAACAGATCTTCCTAACTGCTGTGGGATGAGCGTCTGTTTCTTATCATGTCTCTTAAGCAATAATAACAAAATAGTATATCCACTAGCAGCGACTGATCTTAAGGCAGACAGTTACGACAGGAAATACACAATATATGGCGGGACTCCGTGGTCCGCGATAATTGCGCAATGACGCGGTGTAACAAGGCAGTGATTGAACACAACAGGGTGCGGGAATAATAACACATAAATGAATTAACCTGAATGAGCTTAGGTTAATTTAAGCTAAGCTATGCTAAGCTATTGCTAAGCTATGCCCAAGATGCAATGAACCTTACTTGGTGAAGTTTCATTCGGTGGGGCTCGTTCCCGTGGTGGGAATCGATCAGTCCTCAAGTGTGGGCTCGGCAGCGCGGCGTTTGAGCAAGCGCAGACTGAGTAGCTCGGAGCTCGGTCGCTCCCGGTCGCGTGACTCGCTCTGGAGTGGACGCAGACTGAGCTGACATCGGCGCGGCGTTTGAGCTGGCGCGGATGGGGTCGGACCTCTGTGGCGCGGCTCGCTTTGGAGCAAGCGCGGGTCCGATCTGTTCTCGCTGCAGCGGGGACAGTGAAACGTCGGGTGAGACGGCGTGGGGTCCGTGTCTGTTTCCCGGAAATCATCAGTCAGGAGGGGATTCGACGTCTTCCTGCCGGAGGGTTGGATGAGGGTGCGCGGCCCTCGTGGGTGAACTTCGGCTGAGGTCGTTTCGTTCCTCCCGGAAATCGTGGGCCTTCGGTTGTCAGCGTGGCGCTAGGGGGGGGAGAAGGGCCCGGTGCCTCTTCTAGTCCCAGGACGGAGTCCAGAGGGAAGAGAGCGTTTGGATGCTCCCTTGCTCGACGGAGGTCGAAGGGAAAAAGCCTGGAGGTGTGAGTTGCAGTTGGTTTTGTTGAACAGTGGCTGAACCACAGGGGTTCTGGTGCTGTCTTGGCCCTCGGCCAATGAGGTTGCAGCGGTGCTCTCAGGTGACTTCAGGAACCCATAGTTTTTGGGGGGGGGGGGGGGGGGGGAATTCACACCCTAATGTGAAATTCCTTCAGAGGGGGTTTGGTGCTCATCAAGGCAAGGCAAGGCAAGTTTATTTGTATAGCACATTTCAACAACAAGGTAATTCAAAGTGCTTCACATAAAACCATTAAAAGCATCAAAACATAAGACAAAAGAAAAGGAGATTTAAAAACAATTAAGAACATTCATTAAAACACAGTGTAAACAGTTTCATATTAAAATGCAGAAATGCAGGAAATTGATTAATATATTAATTGAATGTGGTTCAATTAAAGGCAGCAGCAAACAGAAAAGTCTTCAATCTTGATTTAAAGGAGCTGAGGGTCTCAGCAGACCTGCAGCTTTCTGGGACTTTGTTCCAGATATGTGGAGCAGAAAAACTGAACGCTGCTTCTCCATGTTTAGTTCTGACTCTGGGAACAGAAAGTAGGCCGGTCCCAGACGACCTGAGGGGTCGGGATGGTTCATAAGGTAGCAGCAGATCAGAGATGTATTTTGGCCCTAAACCATTCAGTGCTTTGTAAACCAACAGCAGGATTTTAAAGTAAATTCTTTGTTGGACAGGAAGCCAGTGCAAAGACATGAGAACTGGGGTGATGTGATCCACCCTCCTGGTCTTAGTGAGGACTCGAGCTGCAGCGTTCTGAATCAGCTGCAGCTTTCTGACGGACTTTTTATCAAACCACAATCAGGATGAAACCTTTGCTTGCAAAAGGGAAGGCCTGACTCTCTTTGTTCACAGCACATGTTGAAGCCATATGCTCAGACCCCAACAATGCCAATGATTAATACTGAAGCAATAATGTGCTGAAGGAAGCTCAGCTCAGATGTCATTTCAAAGAAATCCATGTCAGTAAAAGGGGGGCTGATTTTAAAATGTTTGGTATAACGCAGACATTCAAAAGACATTTTGATTACTTTGTTGATTCATTTTGCATTGTGAGTAGGGTGGGCGTATAAGCCGCTCTGTTTTCAGCCATTGCTATAAGCTCTTCTGACATTCATTTATTCGTTTCCAGTTTGAGCAGTTTGGTGCACTTTTGTTAGTTTCTTCCTAATTTATCTAAATAAACTCTCAGACTGAGATCAAGAAGACAAAGAAAAGGTTAACCTGATTGTCATTTGTCATTCCCTCCATCTGTGTTTTTCTTTTTTTTGGAAGGTGGTTGAGATGCCCTCAGTCTGAAACAAAGTCGTCCTCATTCATTCCCTGAGCCAACGCTCAGCTAAAGAGATGGGCGATAAGCCAGGAGAGTTAAAGCAATCTGTTTAATGTATCTCACACTGCGCGTCCTTCACACAGTGTTATGATATAATTCACTTTAGCTCCGCTGCTTCATACTGTACAGTATACAGGACGTCATCTTATTACAAGGATCATTTATCGTCATTATGCAGCACAGGGATGCACGAAGAAATGCATCTGTAACCCTACAGAGCTACAAACAAACAAAACAGACACTCACTCATGCAAGCTGGAAAGCAACAGATTGACATGGTCTATTCATTAAATATAGAATTTAAAATGTTGATGAGCTGGTCATACTGGGCAATATGGATGCACATCTCCCAGTAAATAATAACCAGCATAGCAAGTATAAATAGTATTTTATATTAGAAAATGTATGAAAGGAATTGTAGAAGAGGCGGTTTGAATGGCCCGATGCAGCTGATAAAAGGAATAAAAGCATTGTTATCGATAATGTACAGGTGCTATGCAGCCATAGCTATAGACTTATGTTCACATTGTTTAGCCAGAGGCTCATTGTACGACGTTATGAGCACCAGCTACCAGACAGCAGAGCCACAGTTCAGTGCTATATTTGAATATTTTCTACAATTTCTAATTCAATGTTAATATTCACTTATCGGAAATATTCCTTTTAATAAATGTGTGCACCTCATTCTGCAGCAGATAGGTCTATTTGTTCTGAGACTGGTTTAAAGGAGGAGGATTGTAGGGAGCACTGGGGTGTCAGGTGTGACTGTGTGGCAACGTTAATGATTTACAGGGGTCAGGGGTCAGGACCGACTCACTACGCTACTGAGTCTCTCTCCGTCTACATGTACATGTGTTCAGTAGGAGGAATAGAGCATGTGCATATGTTGATATGAGTAAAGTCATTCCTGTGAGCTGGCCTGCCTGTACCTCCGTAGAAGCAGCTACTTGAAGCCTGCAGGTGAACATTTTTGTGATTTGTGGTGTTAACTGTGTGAATGACTTTTGCTCCATGACTTTAGCCTTCAAGGCACTGGAAACATGAGTACCTCGTCAAGATGGCACCAGGCCTACAGAGTAACGCTGCTTTAGCAGGTGGTCTTGTAAACGTACGGTTTTCAGGTATCACCAGTCTAAAGTCCTTTCAGCTGAATACTAAGGAGTCAGGCTCAGTGATTACTCTCCCCTCAAACTGCTTTTACTAATGACGTGTCCATTAACCATCTCCCACCCCGTGATGCATGTCAAGGCGCTGTCATAATGTGTCGAGCACGTCCCGGTGACAATACCGCCGTGGTGCTTCAAGATGCCACAAGCAGATTAATCCTCCCACATGTTACACAGAGACAAGTATGTTGACACAGAGATGTTTCTCTAATGAATGCATGGATTGGGTTAATTAATGGCCCCATCAGCATAACTGAGGCTTAATATATCATTGTGACATTAGGCAGCTCAAGTGGCTCTTTTTCCATCAGGTCATGACAGCGCTTGTTTATCCACTTTGTTCAACACAGAGATGGGAAACATGAATACGTACTCGTAGCATGGGAGGGGGGCACGCATAGTAATCTCTGCTGTAAACGTCCATCTGCTTTCCATGTGGCAATATTTGCCTTCAGAAGATCATGAAAGAAGTGGATTTAAGTCAGAACTAACTGTTGCCTATGAACTGTGGAATACTTAACAGCCAGGGTCATGTGGCCTTTTTCAGGGTTCGTACGGTCATGGAAAACCTGGAAAAGTCATGGAATTCTAAAATGGTTATTTCCAGGCCTGGAAAAGTCATGGAAAAAAATAAAATCCCAAAAGTTTTGGAAAAGTCATGGAAATTTGTTATATTCATATTTTCATGTCGTTCATTTGTGCTGAGTTGCCAGCCAGCGTTTCTCAGATTGGAGTGAGACGAGGAGAAAATGTGATGTGGTGATCTTCGCAATAGAACATCTTTGACGTGTGGAGTCTTGGCCAATCAGCATTCAGATGTCTACAGCGTCTTCATTTCCCTCCGTTACAGTTTACGTTCCGTTATGTTCGGTTACCGTTCAGACTTGCTGGGTTAAGTTAACGTCCACTGCATGCAGAACTTTGTTGACTGTTAACGTTCGTCATTATCACGATTTAGGAAAAAACGTAACGTGATGAAACGTGCAGCCCCCCCGTGTTCCGGTTAAGTTCACGCGGTCAGTCGTTAACGGTAAACCGGAACACCGGCGCATCTGGTTGCAGGTTGTTTGTTTTAACTCAAAGTAGAATGAGGATGATTTCGTGGTGATAATAACTTGAGGCCCAGATACTGATGAGATGATGAGGTCAAAGAGCTTCAGGGAGAGGAGGCTGTCTGTAGCGCAGCTTGACGCAGGGCTGAGCTGTGAGTGGAGCTGGGCCTGGATAAAGGTGGAGCTGGGCCTGGATAGAGGTGGAGGTCTAAACAGACGTGAGTACAGCTTCCTGCTGTCACAGTGTTTTAAATACATTGAACAAGAACCCTGAAGTAATGAGAGGGTTAAGGTGCCTGTACCTTCATTTCAGCGGGTTGCTAATGCAGAGGTGTGTATAGATCACAGCTATTATTTTACTCTTGATAAGTTACTTTAGCCAGAGTAGATTATCATTTCCATTTAAATAATTGAACTGGATTGAATGCATATTAATTGCAAATAGAAGATAGGCCACAATTCCAACAGCTTTGCAGTAACAGTGGAAGTTAATATGAAGCCATACAGTAACAGGGTTCAATGAAAAATTTGCACTACAAAAGGGAAAGCAATATGTGCATGAGCTGGATGCTACTACCTACTAAATCAGTCAGTGTTATCAACCAGAGTATATTTATGAATATTTATTATTTTAATCAAACTACAGTCTCTCATTCGTTTGTGTCATTTAAGATATACTGTATGCTTTGGAATTCTCATTGTTAGTTTAAATACTACATTTTCTCACTTTTGCAACACCGAGATTTCACAAAATGTTTGGTCATGGAAATTTGGTTTAACGTCATGGAAAAGTCATGGAAAAGTCATGGAAATCCATTGGTCAAAATGTGTATGAGAAATAAAATGAAGCTGCTAGAATGGCCCAGATGATCACCTGACTTGAATCCAATAGAAAATCTATGGAAATAACTAAAGATGAGAGTTCACAGAAGAGGCCCACGGAACCTTCAAGATTTGTTTGTGTGGAAGAATGGACCAAAACCACACCTGAGCAATGCATGCGACTAGTTTCTCCATACAGGAGGCGTCTTGAAGCCGTCATTACCAACAAAGGCTTTTGTACAAAGTATTTCATCAATTTCATCAATTCATCAATTTCAGTACGTTTTCCCTGTGGCATTCCATTTTATTGCACATAACTTAATTTCTGAACTTATTTGTTTGGATTTCTTTGTATGTATGGATTAGTTGGGTTGTTACGACATCTGGTGAAGATTTCATGTCAATAGCACCTTTAGAAATATATTTACTGAGACAAATGGTGACGTGTTCAATACTTATTTTACCTGCTGTATATCACATCTTGTTGTCAGTTAAAGCACTAAAATATACACAGTTAATGCATCTAAATCCCTGCGTATGATAAATGATTGAGAGATTGGAGATATGACTTCATAGTCAGACATTAAAGCTGTGAAGTCATGTGTCACCATCTGGAGCTTGATTTCTCACAATTTGATCTCAACTGTATTTTTTTACAAACGATGCTGGTTTTTTAATAGTGCACCACATATACATGTAAGTCCCGCTCACTTGAAGCCTGTTTGACAGCATGTTTCTATGAGAGCGTGCTTTATGCATCATCAAATGATGCCATGTGGTCAGTGGGTGTTAAAGGATGGACTATAAGGTGCAGAGAAAGTGGCACATGACTAGTTGTTGACGAGCGCTGTAAATCTTGGTACAGGCCAAAGGACAGCAGAACAAACTCATCCAAGGCAGGTGGGATGCAAAGTCTCCCTTTTCTGAGCTCCTAAAACACACAGAATGCCATATTTAAAAAAGCATTGATGTCTTTGTTTAAGAGTAATCTGATAATTTAGACCCCAAATACAGACACATTGACATTTCGTTTTATCCTCTGAAATGATCAAAAGAGTTATAATTTCCATCACCCTCTTTGTATTTTGTCAACCGAGCTCACAGCTCATTAAGATATGCATTACATGGGAAACATTTATTTTGGTGTAGTGTTCAAATAGCCCACTTTGATGAACATCTTCAGTTCAAGTGCACGTGAGTCATTAGCGGGTGATGATGAGGGTTGTACTCCTGGAAGCACAGCTACCGATGACACAGCATTAAACCCTAACCCAATAGATGCACAGTGTAAACAGTGTACTGGCAGCATGTAATGGTGGAGCAGCACGCGTCATGTATTGTTAATGAGCCACACATTCCTGTCAGGAGAGCACAGAGCTGTTTGCTTACGGTTACAGTTTCACCTCCCAATCTTACATCTCCCCTTCCCTTCCTCCTTTCATGCTTTTGAGAGGATTGACAATTTTATTTTGGATTAAATTTTGTTTGCCATCTGTGCAGAAGTGATAAGGGGAGAAAATATGTAATGTAAAATATGTATCCCTTCGTTCTTCTTCTTGCTGCTCTCTAGAGGAATTTAGCTGCTGAGGCATATTGTGTTTATAACAATAACAGCCTACGTCAAACCAGATATTCTTTTTAATAAAGCTCTTAAAATATATATTAATATTTAAAATGTATATTCAAGAGGATCATTCCAATCAGACTTCTAGGCATGTGACAGCGATCGATTTAAAGGACCAGTGTGTATGATGAGGATTAATTGGAAGAAGTGGAATATATTATTCATAACTATGTTTTCATTACTGTACAATCATCTAGACTCTATATGAATATTCACTTTAGCTTAGAATGAGTTTCATATCTACATATGGAGCAGGTTCTCTGCACTGAGTCCACTGTGTTGCACCGCCGTGTTTGTACAGAAGCCCAGAAGGGACAAACCAAAAGCTGTCTGAGCCTTGTGTTTTTACGTTACTTGAAGGCAGCTGTTACGTGGTTTTCAGTTGGTTGCAATCTGCGATCACACCGCTCACCGCTCACTACATCCTACACATATGGCCATAGATATAGAAAGTGCAGTTTGCACTGCGGCTGTAGAGAGAACTAATGGTGTGATTGTGTGTGTGCTTTATTCTAGTAATTACAAAATTACAATTACAAAATCAGCCTACTATCACCTGAAGAATATATCAAGGATTAGAGGATTTATGTCTCAACAGGATTTGGAAAAACTTGTCCACGCATTTATCTTCAGCAGACTGGACTACTGTAACGGTGTGTTTACAGGTCTCTGTAAAAAGTCCGTCAGAAAGCTGCAGCTGATTCAGAACGCTGCAGCTCGAGTCCTCACTAAGACCAGGAGGGTGGATCACATCACCCCAGTTCTGATGTCTTTGCACTGGCTTCCTGTCCAACAAAGACTTGACTTTAAAATCCTGCTGTTGGTTTACAAAGCACTGAATGGTTTAGGGCCAAAATACATCTCTGATCTGCTGCTACCTTATGAACCATCCCGACCCCTCAGGTCGTCTGGGACCGGCCTACTTTCTGTTCCCAGAGTCAGAACTAAACATGGAGAAGCAGCGTTCAGTTTTTGTGCTCCACATATCTGGAACAAAGTCCCAGAAAGCTGCAGGTCTGCTGAGACCCTCAGCTCCTTTAAATCAAGATTGAAGACTTTTCTGTTTGCTGCTGCCTTCAATTGAACCACATTCAATTAATATATTAATCAATTTCCTGCATTTCTGCATTTTACTATGAAACTGTTTACACTGTGTTTTAATGAATGTTCTTAATTGTTTTTAAATCTCCTTTTCTTTTGTCTTATGTTTTGATGCTTTTAATGGTTTTATGTGAAGCACTTTGAATTACCTTGTTGTTGAAATGTGCTATACAAATAAACTTGCCTTGCCTTGCCTTGCCTTGCCTAGTAACTAGCATGCACTGGGGCCCGTTGACACTACCTTACGCCACTGCTTTATATAGTGTATAGTGTAAAGTATAGTGATGGTTAATCCTGCATGTAGAAGTGAATGAGTGTCTGCACATGGTCTGAGACATTGCTATTGTAGAATGCTGTGTACAAGTCAACACAAGAGGTGCTGAAGCTGCTTCTACTCTAATTCCTCCTCTTTCCTCCTCAACTGATGACTAAAGAGCAGCAACTTCCATCTCATATCTTGTGACATCTTTCATTGAGCTCAAAGTGGCAACACTCCCACTCGCATAACATGACTCATGCAGTGCAAACACTGTTCCAGGAAACCACCAGCTGTGTCACTGACCCTCTTAAATGAACCACAAACCACTGAGGGCTGAACATAGCCTCGGCCTTGAAGACAGATAAGTGAGCAGGAGGGTTACTGGATCCTTTAAAAGCAACATGAGCAGGATTTTGTGTTAGATATTGTTCACTAATGAATTCCAAGTTTCTGTTGCACTCTAGCATGTGTCAGAAGTCCAACTATCAGCAGTTACAATGATGCATGTTAACTTCAGGACAAAGTTTCTCCCCTTTTCTAGAAATTATTTTTGAAAATATGATGCATTTTTAAAAGGAATGAAAATGATGGTGTCATACTTATTTTGTACTGTTGCCATGGGGAAATAAAAGTATCCAAAGTAAACATGAGGGAAGCGGAGAATAGGTTGGGAGCATGTAGATTGTACTCATCTAGATATAATATTGAATATCAATGAAATGTGAGAATCAAAATGTACATGTACAAGTGACACATGTAAAGAAGTAGTAAGTCCACATGCCTTAATCTTATCTTCACAACTGTGGAACCTGACAGATATTCTTAAAACGTACGATAAAACTTTCCTTCTTTTATTTATTTTTGTTTTCTATTTTTGCCGTTGCAGTTTTTCTTTAGTAAATAGTTGTATCTGTTTTCTTTAAACGTGACGTATGAATTATATCTGTTTTCATTGAGCTGTGAAGCACTTTGTAACTTGGATTTTACAAAGTGCTCGATAATAAATTGTATTGTTATCATTACATATAAACTTAAATTATAGTAGTTTCTCTCTTAAAGCTGCTGTGAGAGACCAATTATTAAATTGTTTCGTTACCAAAAATAAATTTGAATGATGATTTATCTTCTGCCTCAGACATTTGTCACCCCAAACTTTACATCCATTCTCAACATTTACATAATAAAGACAATCCTGACTCCGCTTTTTTCTGTAAATAGGGAAAGCTTGAGTTCTTTTGGACATTAAGACCCACAGTAGACCAAAGAGGTCGTGTGCTGGACCTACTCCAGGAAAAGTTTCAAGCTTCCGTTTTTACACTTGAGCATCCATGCACTTTAAGCACATGTCCTTGTAAGTGTGCAGGTCATCTTTAAAGAGTGACACCAGGAGAGGGAAACAGTGTTTCTCTATGGAACCTGTAACCACACCCAACAGTGACGTCACTGCAGCAAGGTGAGACGTGAAACCACTGGAGGTGAGCAAAGAGAAGACTTTCATGTGATGTTAACCCACTCTTTAAATTCTTATATCCTGATATGATCAGGCAAACCAGAGGTAAGTCCATGGAAAAGGAATGTTACACGGAAAGCAGAGTTCAGCTCCTGCTGCTGTATAAGTTATTCATAAAGGTTACATTTAACAGTGGGAAATATATTAGCAGCTCACAGAAATGAATTAGCTGTAGCCATTAGGAATGAAAACCCTACTTTGAATCCACTTTGTCATAGTAAATTGATCCTTCGCCATCTCACATACACTGTGATCCATTATTTTTAAAAACCTTATTGATTACACACACACCATTCTCTTCTTCTTTCTCTGACATAGCAGCACACATGCCCTAAGGATGCCGCTGACCCTACTGCCACCACTGAAGTGGAAGTGACTGATGCTGTAACAAAAGCTGTGACAGCGTTAATGGAGCCGAGAGTCTCTCAGCTGCAAAGTCTTCTGCTGCCGTTACATTGCCGCCATTTTAAACAGTCTCTTCTCAAATGCCCTTCTGTAGGTCAGAAAATGAGGCCACAGAAAGTTCAATGATGAACAGGCATTTGGCAGCCAATAAGCACAGGTTGTACAAAGTATGAATTTCTTCTTCCGTTGCAGACTCCCTCGTAAGTGAGACTTGTTTTTCCTGCAGCTTGGCGGTGCTTTCTCAGCAGATGTGTTGCTCTGTGGAAACAGTGAAAGATCAGTGACCCAGGACCTGTATCAAAGCAGCGTTTTGTGATGCTGAAGCCAATCTGTTGTGATTGCAACAGTGCTCGGCGGTGCAGTCTTCTGCTCATTGTCTCAATCACTCCTAAATGTCACAAGTGTGTGGACAGATTAACAACAGAAACCTGGAGACCGCTCCAGAGCTGCGTTTGCATATGTGCAACAGGTTGTTACCAGCCTTTTCAAACATGTTCAGTATTCCAAGCAAGCTGTTAAGATAATTGCTCATAGCTCACATGCTATTAATATTTCCATTTTGATGTTGTATATCAGGGGTCTCTAACTGGCGGACCGCGGTCTGGATCCGGACCCAGACGCAGTTGCATCCGGACCCAGGACCTAAAATCGATATTTCGGAATCATACATATTGGGCAGCGAGTTTTTACTTTTAAGCGGCGCATCTTATACAGCCGTTACGGTACTTGTTCAGCGGTGCAGGAGACGCCGACCAATGCGTTGTCAAGCTCAGCCAATCAAATGTGAGTATTCTAACACGTTTCCTGACTGAGCGAGGTTTACGCACCGTGACAGACGGGGAGAGACGAGGAAATAGAAACAAGAGCAGGAAAACTGCGCTAATCAGAGAAGTTATCTCACATGACGTTCTCCAAAAAGAGAAACGTGTTCAGAGAGAATATAATTTATAAGCAAGAATGAACAGACTCTTCTATGTTAATTATTACCACAGGCAGTGTGTCATATGTTCAGAAACCGTAACTATTGATAAAAGCGGCAAAATGAAGCGCACTACGAGGCAAAGCACAACTCCTCTGAACAAACGTACCCACTCGCATCGGAATGAAGACAGAAAATAAACCTAAGAGCCCAATATGATCAGAATCCTAACGCATGAATTCACTTCACAACAATGATGTTACAGAGAGAATAGAGCTGAAACAAGTGTTAATAACCACACATAAAGTCCTCCTCACTGATTTATCTTTTTAGAAGACAAAAACAAAATATTGTGGCTTTTTGATTGACATCACTTCACACATGAATGAACTGAATTTAAGGCTGCAGGACAATTCAGTGAAATGAATGTTTCTAAAATGAATTACTTTATTTTAAGATGCACATTCTTCAAAAGCTTTCTGTTATGTCAGTGATTCTTTAATCCAGCCCTTATTGTACTTGAAATTAGAAGAACATTTATTCATGTATTTCTATGTATTATTTATAATCCATCCAGTTAAATTTGAAAACTGAGAATAATAATTGTTAAAATATAATTGATGTGTACTTTCTTTATTTGATTTGACAGTTGTTGACTACACAGAGACGTTGTTACTACTACTAGGCTTCTTCAATATATATATATATATATATATATATATATATATATATATATATATGGCACTAAATAGCGCGAGTTAAATATTATTGTAATGTTTCGGACCTTTGCCCGAGGAGATTTTCTCAATCTGGACCTTTTGGAATTTTAGTTGAAGACCCCTGTTGTATATCATTATTTATTATAATCCCCTCCTTTTTATAACAGAATTGGGAACTGCAACTATACCAATGTTGTGTCATGACCGTTATGACTTTTTTGAAAAATGCATACAATCCTAATAAGGATCATTTGGTTTTGAAGTGAAAGACAAAGTGGTGTGTCCCCCCCCCACTTATTGGAAAGGGATTTAAAAAATGATTATTACGTGATTATGTTTTTTCAATTATAACCAGCCAACTAATATATACTTATTGCACCTGTTCCATGCAGAGTATCCTCACTCAGAGTACAGGCCTTTACAGATTGGGGCAGTGACAAATAAATAAGATGGAAATACGTAAAACTCGACTGCGTCTTATATGTCGAGGAACACTTCAGAACGGAATGAGTGGATCTGCTCCGCGCTGCCATCGTCAAGGTTTAAACGAGGAGTAAAGTTTATTATTCCCATTTTCTTCTACACTGTGATTGGCAGATGCTTTCATTTGCGGTGCAAAAGCGCAGAAAAATCCAACCTTGCAAAATCAGAAATTAGTTTTTAAAATATATTTTTTTATATTCACGTTCTGTGTGAATTAATTGTACAAAAAAGCAACATGGTTCCTGTGTGTGAAGGCCTTAAGCCTGTACAGATTGAGCTGATCCATATTCTCTATTATGTCTAACAGTGCAGTTTCAGCCTCTGTGGTTGAAGGTGTGCTGATCATTGGGATGATCGTCCACCTCAGCTAGACAGAAAAAGTCAAATCATTCCAGAATGTGCAATGAATAATACAGAAGATACCAATGATTGTGTATTGCATTCTGATTTGCAGATGAGCCAACAGTGGCAGGCATGATGAAGAATGGAGATGAATCATGGCTGAGGTGGGGGTCTAGTGGAGTGGAGCAGGGCCAACAACCTGGTGCTCAACATCGCTCAGTCATTATAACCGTATAATTAACAAGAGCCACCAGAGGCTCCACTTCTTGCGGCAGCTTAAACAGTTTGGTGTGACTGGGGAGGCGATGCTGACGCCATCGACGGAGAGTTGAGAGTTTCAGGTGTTGGACATTTCACCTCAGGAATAGCACACATCCTGAGGCTGTTTGATACCTCAACTCTGAAGCACAGGCGCTTGTGGTTGTAGAGCGAGCATCTCCGAGCACTTTAAGAGTAGGTGGTTGTCGGCACAAAGCAACAATCACTTGAAAACTAATATCGCAGCAAAAAGCACTGAAGGACTTTATCATATTGTTTATCTGTCACAAACGTGGAATTTGATTTTGTACTTGGTTTGATTGTCAAGTAGGAATACTGAATGTACATTTTATATATTTGTGTATTCAGTATTTCATCTAGAATAACCACTGAGGTAAAAGGCCTGTTTTAAGTGCTATTGTTTCTTTTTCTCTCTTCACAGTTGTGCACAGGGGGACGTGGTCACACACACAGCATGGCTAAACCGATCAAGTATCCTGTATGCCGGAGAAGACAAATGGTCGGTGGATCCCCGAGTGAGTCTGGTGACCCTTAATCAAGAGGAGTTTACCATCAAGATTGAAAACGTGGACATGACAGATGAGGGGCAGTATGTGTGCGCAGTTCAGACAAGCAGTCGACCGAGAACCACCTCAGTGCACATCCTCGTCCAAGGTAACACATATACACTACTGCTGCAGCTACTGCTGCTGCTATTCACTACTAAATGATAATCACATTGATTATTGAGTAACTGAGTGTTTCTCTGTAAAAAATACATTTTTAAAGATGTCTTTTCAAACATCGATCAGCATTGTATTTTGTTTTAGTTGGGCAGGCATCTAATGTAACCCTTAAATAACCCTCCCTGTTGACTTTCAGCACATCCAAACCCTCTCATCAACATGTGATTATACACATTATTTATTTTTATTTTTCTACACTGTATAATTGATGCTCGTGTTATTCCTGAGCATCAGCACATGAGGGCATAAGTGAACAAACCGTAGAAGAGTACAAACAGACGTGTGCACTCTTTTTGCATCTCACTTCCTCATTCATTGCTCCACTGGAGCGATTAGGGGCTAAATGCCTTGCTTGAGGAGAGGGAGGGGAGCGCGTTCCGCTTTCACTGCGTCAGGTGAGGTTGATGGGGAAGTACCAGATGTTAAGATTCTTCAGCTAAAATGATGTGTGGAGTTGTGATTAATGTCCTCACAAAGGCACAGTGAGGTGAACACATAGGACCATGGTTCCGAGAAATGATCTTCGAAAGAAGAGAGAAAGATCATTTTAGCCAAGTTTGGATTTCTGTGGCTCTGAATTGTCTCTACAAACAGAAATGTAAGAAGAAAGACACGCGTTAGTTGAACTAACACCACCTGTGTGTTCAAATGTTCAAACCACATTGGTGTTAATTGACTTCAGTTGTCTTTTATTTATAAATTCTGGACTCATTAAAAATGCTTTTTATTGACTTATGAATGTAGAAAGGATGAAAAACACTCACTTATCATACAAGTTTTCTTCAAAGTCTGTCTATTCATTTCATCAAATTTGACACTGTTACAATCATGCTCATTGTCAGCACCCTGTATGAAGATTGTTGGTATTCCTATAGCAACCTTGGAGATAGACAGCACCTCTAATCTTCATGCGACACCTTTGATTTGAGAAAACAGCAAAGCTAACTTTGTTCTCATGTTTATAATAGTGCCCACCTAAACTGCTCTATATCCTTTGAAGAAACTGATAACACTGTTATACTTCATAGCTCCTTACAAACACAATCAGAGCTTGTAAATACAACTGTTGACAGGAACATGCATTTCTCATATTATGTTGCACTGTGCATGATTCACCACATATGTGAAATTAAGAAAACTCATCTGAGTTATCATCGTGACATAATGCAAAAAAAACAAAAAAAAGCAATCTGTGCCTCATTTAAATATAAATTAATCTATTGACATTCATGAGATATATGGGCCAGTATCACAACAGTGTGGAACTAGAAAAAGCATTTCCCGCTGAAAATGCGTTGGAATGCTGAAAACTGAAATTAATCGCAAACACATTGCTGAAAATAGATATCCTATTCAAAAACTTTTTGCAAAAGCTTAATAATTCAAAAAGTTTAAAGATTACAAATATGAAAAGTCATATCACACCTCTCCTGAAAGAGCTGAACATTTTGATATTTAAACAGTTTCTGTGGCTTAAAAAAATTCATCAGTGGTGATATTTGTAGTAGTATAAGTTGTAGTAGAAGTATTATTAGTAGAAGTATTAGTAGCATTAGAATAAGTACTAGTAGTAGTCGTAGTGATATTTGTAGTAGAAGTATGATTAATAGTAGAAGTATTAGTAATTAGAAGAAGTAGTAGAAGCCGTAGTATCAGTAGTCATAGCTGTAGTATTGGTCGTAGTATTTAATATCACAGTAGTAGCAGTAGTAGTAATAGTAATGGCAGTAGAAGATGTAGCAGTAGTATTAGTACTAGTAGCAGTCGTACTAATAGCTGTACTTTTAGTAGCATGAATAGCAGTAGTAGTAGTGGTAGTAATAACAGTAGTGGTAGTAATAATATTGATGGTAGCAGTAATAGCTGTAGCAGTAGTAGTAATAGTAGCAACAGCAAAAGTTATAGTGGAAGTAGTAGTAATACTATATTAGCAGCAGGAGTAGTAGTTGTCGCAGTATTAGTTAGAGCATTACTTTTTTTAACAAAAAAGCCTAATTTTGAACTTGTTTAAATACAGTTAATCCATGGGGCTTTTATTTTGAAAGGGTGGGGCTGGGTGGGGGGGAGAGGAGACATAATCATAATGTCTGACACACATAAACAAAGGTTATTAAATGCCTGGCTTCATCACAAGCATTTCAATTAGAATTCACTCTTTGGGGCTTTTATTTTGAAATGGGATGTGTGTGTGTGTGTGGGGGGGGGTCCTCTAAAAGTCTCTAAGACCTGAATGACTGTATGAGAGAGACACACAGACAGGGAGAGAGAGAAGAAAGAATTAGTGAGTGAGAGAGAGAGAGTGGCAAAACACAACTGTTTTTTCACAAGAATCTCAAGCTGCTCTTCACTCTAGCGGTGACATCACGCACTCTAAGCGGCGCAATTCACACCCATTATAAAGTCAGAAAAGGGCTGAAAAATCATAAAAGTTAAATTGCTGCAGTTCAAAAAGTTTAAAAGATATTAAAAAGCTGAATTGTGCAATAGATGTTTTCTCAACATTTGAAAGTTGAAATGGTGTCTGTAGCTGAAAGTATGAGGAAGTTGAAGGATTTGAAAGTTGAAGAAGTTTAAGAGGATTTGAAAATCTTCTCCATAGAAACCCATTAAAAAAAAGGTTGCTCAAAGCTTAATAATTCAAAAAGTGTAAAGGATAGAAATAGAAGCAGAGATGAGCTGAAGGAGCTGAACATTTTGATAGTTGAACGGTTTCTGTAGCTTAAACAATTAAGAAGAAGAAGAGTTTCAAAAAAGGGGGGACGGAAGAAATAGTGGAATAAAGAAACAGGATAACAATAGTTGTAACAATTGTTGGAATGCTTAACAGCATTCCAACAACTATATGCTGGGTACATTATCCAGTCAAAGGACCAGACATGAGTTTAATGGTGGATGAAACAGATCCATCGATCGATTGTTGTGTGTTCTTAGAAGGCTGTGCCATCGGTGTATGAATGTGTGGGGCTGTGAATTGGTTTAGGTTCCTGATGGGCAGGTGGCACTTTGCATGTTAGCATGTTAGCCTCTGCCATTGTTATGCCCCTGAAAAATGGGGATTAATAATCAGAAGCGTGATGTGGCGCTGTTTCCTCAGCATGAACTTTACTGCAATGAATTCATACAAAACACAACAATTGACATACAAGAGATCCACAGGAGAGTAGAGAGTGAACTTTATTTAGGTTAAAACAGTATTCAAGGTATTACTGAAGATATGTCTCACTGTCTCTCATTATACCATCAATCACAAAAAAAATGTTTTACATAAAACTCTTCAGCACGCACTTAAAATGCATAAAATGTATTATACAGAAAATAAATAAAATATTGCTACTAAATATTATTATGTGTAAAATGACAGCTACACTTGACGCAGCTACAACTACACTGTCAACACGCGGGAACTCACGTACACACACTTCAGTACTCAACTGTAAAGTACCCAACATGTAAGAACAACGTTCTCCTGAAACATATGACATGTTAGCAGATTGATACCGACATGTTGACTAAAAGATGGTGGTTTCCTCTAGCTATGTGGGTGATCAAGACCACTACGTAGATCAAAGTTTGTTTGTAGTTCTGTTGCAAAGCGGGGGGTCTGGAGACTCTGCCCAAGGAGAGCAGTTGGCACTGAGGCTCAACACACGAGTGGGGTTATTATTATCTCCATTATCTCCGCTTCTCATTCCATTACTGATAGTATTGAACTACCTGCTCTGTCTGTCATTTTCAATTGGATGGAAAATAGGATTTGCTGTATCTTCAATATCACTGAACACACTGCCAAGAGCCATTCCTAATTCTACTGCAGTTTCTAATGTGTTTCGATGTTTATTTCTTCAAGATTTTCCAATTCCATTTTTCCCCCCCGATACTAATTCAGATACATAATAAATTTGCTTGAATGCATCATAATATTACTCAATGCAATCTTCCTTACAGCTGTAAGCCAAGCAGGACTGTACTGACCACCGACTGCTAACAGCTATATGCTAACGTTAGCTCTGCTCCTGCCCATTTCAACACAGATCTGTTGTTCACAATGTAGCATGATCAGGAAAGGTGTGTAGAACTAGTTTGCACATGTGCAGCAGTGATCAGGCAGGATGTATGGATCTGGTAGTGAGTGACTTGTGTAGTTGTTCCTGTGTAGTGTAAATTAGCTGATAAATGATAAAGGGATGCATAGACTCACATACAGCATTGTAGGCTGTATCTGAGGCATCTCTGATATTGGTATCAGTAGCAGAACAACTCTCTTCAAGTCATGCACACACATATATACATACAGATGCAATGTAGAAGGCAGGTGAGCTCACAAAGGCGGGAGTGAGCGGATGTACATCCCTGCAGGCTTCGTGTGTCTTGCCGTAAAGCATGTTGACTGGAGTGGACACAGGGGTCACTAGTTCAAAGTGAGGCCTCTTTAACAGCTCATTCAGGATGGTGACTTACATTATGTTACGGCTAAGTACAGCCTACTCTTGTCTTTCTTCTTCTGAAAACTTACTTACAGAGCCCTGAAAAATTATATGTATTTTTTTCCATCTTTAAACTTATCAGAAAATTTAACCCGGAAACTGGGGAACCGAAGTCTATCACAATTACCGCACTCAGGCATACTCGTAATCAGGGTAGGAAATTTACATTTTTTTTGGGGGCAATTTTTGAAACTTATGAAATAACATTTAACCTTTTTCAAAATAATAAATATACTTATTTAGGCTTACAGTATATGAACAATTGTCATCAAATGGCAATAAGACTATTAGGCAGTAGCCTACAGATTCAAAGTGTTTTCTTAGATTTTTTGAACAAAAAATAAACATAAATCAGACAATCATATTCAATTTTATTCTTGTTTCTTTGTGGTTATTTATTGTTATTATTACATTTTTTAAACAACTATTAAGAATTATTAAGTCAACGATGCCTTGATTACATATACATTAGTCATTGTGTGGAATTTTTGACAAAAACAATTTTATAGCACCTTAAAAATAAAACAAATGTGCCATTTGAAGGTACAAATTCAGTTCAGAGTTTTTGCTGAGTAAAATATCTTAATTGACTGTCAGTCAGGTATTATTCATTTCCAGCAACCCTCAAATCAAAGAATAAAGACACTTTAGGTGTATTTTCCCTTTAACTCACGAGATGCAGGTAGCATGTTTTATTCTTAATGTGAATATAATTCATTTAATCTAATTTACATTATGCAATATGTATACTTTGTTGGCATCTTATTCTGAAAACCGGATGTTTCGTCTGAATAAACCGGATGTTGTCTCACGTTAATCTTTCCGTTAACTTTCAAAGTCCTTCGCTCGCTCCCGATCTGCGCCGTTTGAATGAGTTTATCGTGAATTTCAGCATAGGTGTACTACAATTTAAGTGTCTGCTGAGTTGACCGCAGTCTCGCAGTCACAGGTCTGATTAAGAAGCGCTCCGTTTTTTTATTTATTTAGAAAGTTCGGGGGCATTTTTTGCCCCTCTTCTAGTGATATCGGGGGCAAAATTATATGTCTTAGGGGCATTTTTGCCCTTTGCCCTTTGCCCTTTGCCCTTTGCCATCGTGTATTTCCGACGCTGCTCGTAATGATTACTAGTACTTGCGCACTGGAAGCCAAAAGCACGACGCAGAGACAATGTTACAAGTATAGTTTGAATTACTTGTGTTCAGGCCGGGTTGAAACCGAGAGATCAGTCAATCAGGCAAACAAATCCAAAAAGGGGCAGGCAGAGGATGCAAGGTCAAAAACAGGCAGGGTCAGAACAAGCAGATCAGATATTGGAATGAGGATAACGCTGAAGTGCTTGGCAGTAACACACAAGACAATCTAGCAGTGATCAAGTGCAAGTGAACAGGCCTAAATAGTGAGGGACTCATGAGGGAACGGCTGCTGTGAGATGGACCAGGTGAAGGGTACGAGTGATGACAGGGTGTGAGTGGCAGGACCTGAAACAAGAGGCAGGCAGGATGAAAACAATCTGAAACGAAGAGGAAATCGTGACAATACTAAAGCCTCTGCTGATTATAAATGGAAGTCTATGAATTCCCATCAGTCTCAAGGATCCGTCTCAGCTTGTGTTCGGACATTGTTTGTGAGACATTAATCAATCAACTTGCGTTCTATCCCATACAACAACACCTTTGTAAAAGTCTTCGTAGGGTTATTTTCATGTACACCTGACAAGTTGAGGATTAGGAAATGTGAATGCCACTGGTCATTTATCACATGGCATTTAATTCACAAGAACAAAGCAGTCAAGGTTATTTGTATTGTTTTGTAATGTAGGCCCATATGCAATTAATTGTATTCAAACTAACTAGATCCCTGTACGTACTGTATGTGTGCGTTGCCCTTTAAGCCATGAGCTCACTGTGCTGTCAGCGCTCTATGCAAAGTCATTATGTTGCTGTAACAGAATGTAAATTACACAGCACCTCTAATAACATGACCAGTGAAACCGGCTTCATAAGCACAGTGGTGTCAAGTTTTGTGAAAGAGATAAGCACCTGTTTGTGGTTCTAAAGAGAGCTCATTATATAGAACTGGCTCTCCTCCCCGCCTTTGGCATATTTGATCAGAGGGTCTTGATGGCTCTCCAGCATGAGCTGTCGGTCGCTGGAACCATGCCCCATCACAACGGCTGTGTCTGATTCAGATGGCTTCATCGATTATTTACAACATGTAAGATCTCAGTAGAGAGTTGATCCACAGTCGTTTTTTTCAGCTGGAGTGTTTAAAGTCTGATGACAGATTAGTCCTCGACCCTAGGTTTTAGGCAAGGGAACAATAAACATTTTAGATCCTCATTATCTCCACTGGGAGCATCATTCGATCGGCCATGTGTGTATGTATGTGTGTGTGTGTGTGTGTGCATGAAAGAGTGAGTGAGTACCTCTCTGTCTGTCCACAGTTAATCACACAAACTGCATACTATTTGACAAATGAAATAGAAGACACAAAATAGGGACACCATATAAAAGTCATCTATAAAATAGAGATAATAATAAATTAATTGATTCAATGTAATACAGGCACGTTTTAGCTGCTGGTGTCCATAGTGCAACTACAGTGGACCTAGTCTCAAGCTTTGCAGAAGCATTATGAACCACTTGTAAATGACCCAGTGATGTTTTCGCAAAAAACAGTCAAGACAGATTTTAAAATGTATAGAAGGGATGAATTAAAAGCATGACTAATTATCACATTACATGTATGGCTTTAAAAACAAAAGCAGTTTTCAAAGCGTTCTTCCCAACTCGTCACATACGGATGTTTGGTCAGGACACCTTGGCGTCACTTTTTAACGTACGGGTTCCCCTTTGATTTGATTATATTTTTATTTTGGGTAAATAAAACTGACTGTTTTAAACATGTGAGTTTGATAGGCATAAACATGTGGTTAACGTTACATTACTACTTGTTTAGGAAATGATCACGGTTTGAGTTAAAAGAAGATGAGTTTGTAACTTGACGACAATAAGTCCACTATGGTACGTACAGTGCATGACATATGTTAAGTATGGTGCATTATGTAACTAAAAATAAGTAAACTTTGAGTCTTGCACGGGACACGGTGGTCTCCTTGGTGGAAGTCTGTTTGTTTGGCCCAGTCATCCACCCCATCCTCCTTCCTATATGCGGATTTGTCCCATGTAATACTATGTCACCTGACATCCTCCTTTACACCTATCATAAATACTGTGGCCACTAGAGGCCCTGCATGTCCAAACTGACTGTAGAGGGGTACAGTACGTGGAGAGCCTCATAGGACCACTGACCAAGCTGCCTCTGACGAGCTGCAAATGAGAACTGGTAGAAAAAAACACCTGGATGCTTGTAACAATTCACCTTACTATATAACCTAAAAAGGGAAAAGTACATATGCTAAAATGAAAGGGCATGGGCGGATCTGAATTGGTGAAAAACGAAAACAAAAACCGTGAGTCTCCCGCTCTCCTCCGGCACAACAACCTAAACATTTACAAACTATCGCTCAAACCCAGAGTCCCATCAGTTCCAAAGTTCCTTAAAGTAACACAAAACAGTCTGATGACTTGCTTGCTTCCCCCTATCTGCGCGCACCATCTCCTCTTGCATCACCATTTATACAAGCCAGGTAAAAGAATAACAATAACAATAACCGAGCCTATTCATATCCTGTGTAATCATTACAGGCGACTAATAAGATTCATATGTACAGCACTTTAAATGGGTGAAGAAAAAAATAATATCCAATAGGTTCCCAATTCACAATTGCCGTACACAAAGGCAGACTTCATTACATGCTGCCAAATCACACTGTTCTTATTAGAAGAACAACCCATGCGTTGTCATGCTTTTATTTTCTCTTGTTTTCTGTTTCCCGGCCTAGAATTTGACACAAACCCTGAGAATCTTTGTCTTACCTTCAAACATTTTGGAAATTAGAAACAGATTGGGTGCAGAATAAGATAAGTAGCTGAAGAGAGGTAGCAAGGCTGGATTTGAACATTTTCTGACCTTTTTTGTGGTGGTGCAAAAACCAGCAAGCAGCGCTCTGGCAATTTGGTATGTTGTGCACAGCTGCTTTATACTGTGGCTGTAGCTGTATACCAGTGGCGGGCGTGCATTTTATACCTGGGCCTTCACTGCTGTCCTGCAGCTGAAACACAGCTACGGTTATTATTTGTTTAGTGTAAAAATGAAGCCAACACCTATAAATACACTAACTGCAGAGAGTGCGTCTCCTCTCTGCTCTGACTGCAGCGCGAGGCTTCTGTGGGCGGCGGCGGAGGGGCTCACGACAGCTCCCGCTGCTCGTTCACCACAGTGCAGTACGTACCGCTTTAACGTCAAAACACCAGAAAATGCTCCATTAACACCAGAACAAGTCGCTAGATTTGTCACTACTAGCTTTTGACAAAAAAAAGTCTCCATGAGGGTTTGGAAAGTCGCCAGATTTAGTGAGAAAGTCGCCAAGTTGGCAACACTGGCACCAGATAAATATGTCCCCAGAGCAACATTGGATGTAACAATGGTTCCTCTCACATATAAAACCAAACAAAAATCCATCTTCATAAAAACAAGTTGTGCAAATAATAATAAAGCATATTAAAGCCACTGCAGATGTAAAAACAAATGCATTTAACTTACCAGAGCTGCTGTTCACTATTTAAAGACAAAGTGCATCCTCCTTTCTTTGTGAATAAAGAGTTTAATCTCACGGTTGTTCAGTACATCCGTGCGTTTTAGTTCCAGTAAGAAGTCCTTCTCCATTCACAGTGAAGACAGTCGAGCCTCCCCAGTTGTATTTCTTGAATACGTTTTAATGCGTTTGAGGGCTGAAGATGTTGGGATTGTCACCGCCCAACATGTCAGGCCTCTGCCTCTGTTCTTACCTAGAGACACAGAGGTGAGATCTGATTGGATAAAAGCTCTACTTAAAACAAGCTGCACTGGAAGCAGAGCAACTGAGGAAGACAGTAGCTGTGCAATGAGAAAATAAGATGATGGGAAAAATATTTTTATGAATTATAATACATGTAGTGTATTTAAGAAAAAACTATTAAATTATAAAATAGCTATAACTTTGTGATTCTGTTTAGGCCAGCAGAGAAGGCCTTGCAGGCCCTAATGGCCCACAACTGGTGTATGCTGTGTACTGTAGCTGTGTACTGTAGCTGTATACTGTAGCTGTGTACTGTAGCTGTATACTGTAGCTGTATACTGTAGCTGTGTACTGTAGCTGTGTACTGTAGCTGTATACTGTAGCTGTATACTGTAGCTGTGTACTGTAGCTGCATACTGTAGCTGTGTACTGTAGCTGTGTACTGTAGCTGTATACTGTAGCTGTGTACTGTAGCTGCATACTGTAGCTGTGTACTGTAGCTGTATACTGTAGCTACATACTGTAGCTGCATACTGTAGCTGCATACTGTAGCTGCATACTGTAGCTGCATACTGTAGCTACATACTGTAGCTGTGTACTGTAGCTGTATACTGTAGCTGCATACTGTAGCTGCATACTGTAGCTGTAAATAAAAAGTGACATGACTGTCATCACGGTTTGGTTTTGAAGAGCCAGCCTTTGTTGAGGGTGACACAACACAAACAATAGATTTGCTGTGTCCCTTTTGAAGATTCTGCATTGGATGCACTGTGAACTAATGAGAGAGATGTTTGTCCAGTGCATTGCTGAATCCTCCTTTAATCCCAGCGACAGCATTCTCAGTCATGTACAGCAGGGTACCACTGTGCTGTTTGGATAAACTCTGATCCATGTGGACAGTAGGCGTCATTCAATCCCCATGAACATGTTTAGCTCACCCCCCTGTATGTGAGGTCAAAGGTCAGTTAACTTCAGAGCAGCAGCCCCAGGGCCAATAGAGATTTAGTTTAGCTCAGCAGGGTTGGGTTACACAGGGATTTGAAGTCTGGTTATCCAGCTGAACGATGAGTGACCACAACACAAGTGATAAGACTCTGATCCCTCTCCTCACCTTATCGCTCCTATCAAAGATGTCAGTGAGCAGCTCTTTATCTGCCTGTTTATCTCACAGGGTAACGGAAATGTGTCTCTGTGTCCCATGACTATTGGGGAACACCCGAGAGAGATCTAGAGCTTTGCTCTCCAATGTACAGCAACAGACTGACTGTGTCACTGACAAATGATAACAGTGGCTGATTCTAGCTTTCTGTCTGCTTTCTCTTTCTCAATCTTCACTTACTCACAAAGCTCTATAGGAGGAGGATTTATTTAAAGTGCATCCTTCGCGGGCAGCACGGCGGTGCAGTGGTTAGCACTGTCTCCTACAGTCCGAAGACATGCACGTTAGCTTCATTGGCGACTCTAAATTGCCCGTAGGTGGTAATGTGAGGGAGAATGGTCAGATATGTCGAAAGTGTCAGCTGGGATCAAATTTAAATGTGGAATGTACTCAAAGGAAAAAGCTCCCACAGGCACGAGGTGAAAGGTGCATGCTGGGAAGTTAGTTACTGTACTTAGGTCAGCTGATTTGGCCCACCCACCAACATGGTCACCCACTGCAGCAGCAGAGGCTATAACACATATCTCACGGAGGCTACTGAGGTACTTTAATACCATTAGAGCCTGATTGCCGTAGTATGCGTCATAATTCATATTCCTTTTCTGAGTCATAACTCAGTCAAATCGGAACACTTAGACATAGTGTACATATTTTAAGATTCAGTGTGACGCACACGTCATTATCTTCCATCTGAATTGATTCAATCTTAAGGGGGCAGTCTCAATTTTGTCAGAAGGGTGCCACAGTGTCCGATTCTAAAGATCCCTGCACTGAAACATACAAAACAAGATATCAAATGTAGTGCCGTCATATGTTTTGTTTTTGTTAAACGACCTAAAATGCAAATGACATTCATCTATTGACTGAAGGGTGAAGAACTAAACATCAACAGCAACAAAGAAATCGGCTTCTAATTACTGCAAAAATGTGTTCATCAGAGGCGCTTTACAGCAATTCTGCATGTATTACTGCGCAGCATATTTGTGCTCATGATGCAAAATGATTGCATTACTGCATTATTTTTTCAAAATAGCTCTGCAATGCTCTCTCAGAAATAATGTGAGTTCACACCTCTGTTAAAATCGTACATACAATCGTATGAAACGAGGGCCAGAGCATACTAATGTGGCTTAACACACACACACACACACACACACACACACACACACACACACACACACACACACACACACACACACACACACACACACACACACACACACAATCTTAACAACAGTTCTATAACCACCTTCTATAGGCACACAGACATTTTATTGGCAGTTAAAAACACCTGACAAAGAAACTGTAGTTGGGGATTCATTTCAAAAGTTGAGTTGTTTTTTCAAACAAACATTTTCAAATTCTGTTGATTGCGGCGCCACAGTGTAGCTAATGAACCCCTCTAGTGATGTGATGTTTGCTTTTCAATAGCCTCGTTTGACTTAAAACCGTCAAGCTGTCACAGCAAACAAGGACAACAATTCATTCAGAGTGTATTATTATTATGAGCAACATCGGCCCAAAAATGTTGAAGAATCTCATAACCTGACAGCTCGTATTGAATACTGAAAGTCAACCTTTTGTTTTGATTCCAAAAACAGTGGTTCAGCCTCGGCCTCTTGCTCCACAGAAGCAACGCTGATACGCTTGCTGTATGCGTTAGTCATTCATGAAGGGTAAATGGGGATTAAGCTGACATCCAATAAATTATTCATAGAGATTTCGTCTTACAAACAAGTCTGATGTGACTGAAAGAACTTTAAGCACTAGTGACGCTCTATTGTAGGGGGATTGTAGTTGATGAACCTCAAATGTCAAAACGGAGATGTGTCCTCGTTGCTTTGAAATGGAAAGGACAAAAAGAGAGCTTTGACTGATCCGTCTGGAATTTAAAAAAAGGATAAAACAACATTTATCACAGTCATATGCAGTCAACTATGTCTTCAGATGTCCTGAGACATGTGTTATTTATGTCTTGAGACATCAGAGACGTCTTCAGAAGTGTTTTTATGATACGAGTAGTGTGAGTCCACACACAAACAGCTCTCATTTAAATGCACACATATAGTTAGTCACATCAGAATGCTGCTGGATATGGACATTGTATTGTATTGGGACATATTTAATACAGGGTTTGATTAATGGACAAGTCAATTAATGAAATACACAAATACTTGAGAAGTCTTTTCTTTCTTTCTTTTACTCTTTCTTTTCCCTAAAGATGGGTTCCTTAGTACGATCCTCAAGGCCATATGTACATTGAAAGAGTTGTTGGTCACATTCCACCTCTCCACACTGACACTCCAGTCACTCAGTTCTCAGTGACTGAGTGATCAGATAGAACACAAAGCCGTGTCATGGCCACGTGAGTTGAAAATGTAGAGTCAAAATAATCTGCCTTAGCCTGCAACTTTATGAATCTGCTTCAAAAGCGTACAAAGAAAAGAAGGAAAAAAGGTGAGCAGCTGAAGGAAATGAACAGGAAGAGCTGGACTTCCTGCTGAGTGCTGAGATCAGTCAGAAGCTGAGCTGAACACAAACACACAGACATCCCACTCCCACAGATGTGGTTAATTAGTGCGAATGACCAACACGTTCTGCCACAAAATGACGTTCCCATACAGCCCAAGTACATTCTCGATTCTATCGCAGATAACGGTCTGAGTTTTAAAACGTGGTTAACATTGAAACAAAAGAAAAGAAAAATGTAACAAAACTACCTGGCAAGATTAACTATAACCTCGTGGTTTGGCTTAAAATAACTACTTGTAACGTTATTTAAAGTTACAGACGTATATAATGTATACATCAACGGTGACTTTATCAACAGTGGTCTACTGGGTGAAAGTCCTGTGTTTAAAATATGTTTCCCTCAAAACGTATCTACATCCCGCTTTTGTTGTATGGAAACAATATTTTTAAGAGACCAAGCTGGACTGACGCAAGGCCACACTCATGTACCTATTGGAGGGTTCATGCAATGCTATCGTTTGGAGCCAGTGAGCCAACCGTTACAGATGTTTATGTTGCCTAACCTGAACAGAGTTTGACTGCCATAAGATTGACCCATTACCATGTTGCCATGCACAGACTCTTAAGATGTTGCCATTTGACGTACAAAAAAACATTGTCATTGAATGTAACCAGGGGTTTCGCAAAATGTGGACACAGATGAGCAGGTGGGAGGGGAAGGTCAAGTGACTTGGACCAGAGGGTAAGGGGAGGCGTGATGTGACTGGGACAGGAGGAACAGTCACAGGGCATCTGGTGGACAGGTAGACGATGGTCATCTGATGCGTTTGGGGAAGAGGGTGGAGGCAGCATCATTAATAATCCTTAATATACCGAGTGAGGACATTCCGCCATTCACGTAATGCAGGTCTGATTTTTCTTTCTTGTCCTAACACACGTCTCAGTGATGAATCAACAATAATTCATATTAAATCAACAGTGTAAATATATGTATGAAAACGATGTTTAAATATACCACTGGCAGCACAAGCACACTGTGATTAAACCATTGATGTTGTTACCCTGAGGAACTCTGGCGGTACTAAGCAGCTCATTGGTGGGAGGTTTTGTTTTCTATTTCTTCCATATTGTATGATGTAAAGTGTATTCTGAGCTGTGCACAACAGGACCTTGTTTGTTATAAACTGCTATGTAACGTCACCTTGCAGCAGAAATCACAACCAGTGTTGGATCATGGGGACATTATATTCATATAGAACTCTGCTGCTTTTGAAGATATTTGTTGTGTAATTCAGGCTGTAGGCTGCTGTGTATCTCCCTCACCTTGTGTAAACACTAGGTTGGGGGTAATGTAACCTGTGAGTATTTTAACATTGCAACTCTCAATTTTTCTACACTACGTCCTCAGACTTCCATGACCGTTGTTTGTTCTTGCTAGAGATGTAGGTGCCATCTGTGTGGATATCTTTTCATCTCTTTATTAGAGCATTTCAGCTGTTCTATTGAATGATCTATAGAAAACGGAACTGCATAACGAAGGCTGGAATCCACAGGTTTACACTGCTGTTTGTATGAAAACATCTGTCTTCACCTTGGGGCAGCACTCTCAGTGGAGTTGTTAATATCTTTTCTGAACAGAGTGCTGTGTACTACAGATGCATCCTTTGCTTGTGATTTTGCTCTTTGCTCCTTTTAAAATCAGTGCATAAAGTTTAGCACTGAGCGCTGTTTATGACATCATCTACAGTAGCTACTGGAAATCACTGAGTTGTGTTTCCTCCACTTTTATTTATGTGAAATGCTTTCAGAAATGCTTATCCTTTCACTCGGCTGGTGCTGGAGGTCAACATTATCAACCCTGAAATGGAACTCTTTTTTCACTCTCTTCAAATATATGTATTCTTCAACAACAACGTTGCTGTTGTTGTTTTATTTGTTGCCTTTTCTAAGTGTGGTTCTGGGTGATACCTCTCAGAGGCTCATTTTAGCCCTGTGCAGGGTGACATTACAACAGAGCACCAGGAACAGAGCCAGCAGTGCCATCATGCTCATTCAAGCTAATGAGATATCATACCCAGAAACAAACCGTTTTTTAAAGAAACTATATCACTACGACCTGCTCTAGAATTCTCATTTTTCAAAACTCCTGAGGCAGAATGAGTAATAGTAAGTTAAAGAGGTGCAAGCCCTCAGCAGTGTTCAGAAACCAGCTCTGAACTTCAATCTCCCAGCTGGCCCTTGCCCTCCTCCGTTCACACCCAAGGGCATAGAATTTGTCTCCACCAATATCCAGTGACTACTGAAATATATATTCACTAATATTTTACAATATATAGGGACAATATATATATAAATAAAAATATCAATAAATAAATAAATACATTCACTAGTCATTTTGACCACATATAATACAAAATACAAGCACCGTCCTTTACTAACAGGTCTGTGAACAAAATACTCAACAAATCACGTCTCGTATTGGTTTTGTTTCCACTTCCGATGAAGAACGTCGCACAGCAGCGTCCATCGTATCTCATCGAGAGAAACCAAATCATTCACTTCATTTTAAGTGAATACGACCATTAGCAGTAACGCAATGCACAAAGATTATAGGGCGATTTATTCTTAAAATATTGTGACTTTATTCTCATTAAATCATGAGTTTATTTTGGTTCAAGTCTTTTTCTTGAAATTTTGAACATTAGCCGTAATCTTTCTTAACTTGATGAGCTGATAAAGTCCAGAGGTTATTAAATTAATTACAATCAACCCACGTATCATGCAGGTGCAACATTCACATTTAAAGAGGTTAAAAACACCAGAGGAGGGACGAGTAACTCATACATATGTGTTGACTCAGCAGATATAACAATAAATGAGAAACGTTGATCTAAAAGTAAATATTTGAAAGCACTACAGAATGTCCAAGAGCTTCACTTCATTCAATTATATTTGGAATTGTCATCTGGTTCCTGAATTTTGTGTTTTCCACCTCATGTATTTTTACTAAACGTATACATTAAGCTACAATAAACCCTGACCCACTAACAATACATGTGTAGAGGCGCCCTTTTTTCTTGATGTTGTTCACATAAGGTGCTTGAATTGTACTTCCCTATCCATGTTGTAGTTATGCCGATGATTTACTGAGTTATATCAGTGATCTTGTGAAAAATGATTCTTCTGTGCAATTTCTATCTTGAGAAGGTCAACTTTGGGCCATCCCTAACATTCAGTGCCCCCCCCACCACCACGTCTCCCTCCTCTTGACGTACCCTATGAAGTTTTTTTGTATTGTATCATCTTATCTGAGTCTTGCTGCAAAAGCCAATTGCCCTTTGGGGACAAATACAAGTTGAAAGTTAAAGAAAGTCTGTGGAAGCCCCTGAGCCTTCAGTAGGCAGTCGGGAATGACGAACTGCTAGCCAACCAGTTTCATGGACTTCCAGTGGAGTAGAGCAGGAAGGAACATATCTCACTCTCTCTGCTTGTTTCCAGCTCAGAAACAAAAAGCTGTACTTGTCCATGGGGAACAAAAGTGTCTGTCATGTTTGATTCCCTCTGCTTTGTCTCAGTGATTCCATTTGCACATAAACATAATTTCCTTTTATTGATTTGTGTGCCACAAAAGAGGATATTGACTTCAAATAAATCTGTTTTGTTGCAGAGTATAATTCATATCTTTATGTTCAGAAACAACTGCTCCGGTGCAGTGCTTGCATTATTTATTAGAAGCTGTTTTATCAGTGGGAAAAGGAATGGGAAATGTCTCATAAATGAATGTGACTGACGCTTCTTCCTCGTATCAAATGTTAACCGCACAACTAAAATGTGAATCATTCCACCTCTATGCATCTAATGCACTCATGAAAGATGCTTCACATTTAAACAGGCGGGACGCTTTTAGCATGTGCAGCAGAATGCAGATTTGAGCTGAGAAACTAGCTCCTGGATCCTTCAAACTATCCCTCCCTCACCTCTAAAGTACGCTCTAGACCAGCTCTCTATGGGAAGCATCATGAGACTACTTCTGATCATTTGGTACTATATTAATACAAATGGACTTGGCCTGACCTACACACTTTCTATCCACGAGTAGAAGACTGGATGTCTCGTCAGTGTTGACATCTGAAGCTACCAGAGGCACACTTCAACAAAAGGAAGCACAATTGAATGTTCAAACTTCTCTAGTTATGAATGCAACAAAAAAAGGATAGTGATTATGAACAATTTCAGTTTATAATCTGGAAAAGAAGAAGATGAGTTCATATTTCTTGTAATTGCTAAAGTATAGCCTGACATAGACAGACCATACGCAAATGTGAATTAGTCTGGAGCCTCTCACTTCATTTTCAATATCCAAGGGGCTCCATCAACAGCTGTAGACCAAAATGCCACTGGATGCAATTAATAGACCTACAACCAATGAGCAACGAAATGTCACGTAGCGCTGAGCGACGAAAAAGTGTAAACAGGCCACGTCTTGCAGAGATGAGCTGTGATGGTGTAGAATCAATATGTCTGTTGTTAGGATCAATAGGGGCTTGTTTGAGTTATCAGCTTTTAAGAAACTGAATTCTTGACATCAATAGAATTATTAATGTGAATAACAATTATTAATGATTATTAATAATAACGGGGCACCACCCTGCGAACAGGGACCGATAACCAAACGATAAAACTAAGTCTCATAATTAGTGTTCACTCGTAATGTCAATAGTCGGGTACGACTATACACTCAAAGTGACAGTGAAGGATTGAATTCGAGCACAGGCTACGCATCCAGTTCTCATTACCCACATATGCACATGCAAGTAGTCACAGACGACTGCTCCTTAAAGTATAACAGGGTTTATTAAATTAAAATAATAAAAGATCAGATCAATTACCATCACAATCAACAAACGCCATCATACAATTTTATGTACCTAATATCTAAACAAATGAATAAAATGGGTGAGGATGTCTGTGTGCGAGTATGTGTGTGTGTGGGTGTGTGTGTGAGTGTGTGTATGTGTGTGTGTGTGAGGGTCTCTGTGTGTGTGTGTGTGTGCAGGTTAAGTGAGAGAGGGGGGGAGAGCAGGAACATGAGAGAGAGAGAGATCATGAATCAGTCTGTGTGTAGTGAGAATGAGGATCGCTGATCATATCTCCCACAAACTGCCGTTGTCGCGTCGCGAACTACCGTCAGCTGTGCACGATATGATCGCGATCCCACACTTCACTCACAGAGCTGATTTAATGAAGAGAGACATCCCACACGAAGTGAAATAAAATTAATGAAAGTAATCCCCAAATAAACAGATCTTCCTAACTGCTGTGGGATGAGCGTCTGTTTCTTATCACGTCTCTTAAGCAATAATAACAAAATACTACATCCACTAGCAGCGACTGATCTTAAGGCAGACAGTTACGACAGGAAATACACAATATATGGCGGGGCTCCGTGGTCCGCGATAATTGCGCAATGACGCGGTGTAACAAGACAGTGATTGAACACAACAGGGTGCGGGAATAATAACACATAAATTAATTAACCTGAATGTATCTTAGGATAATTTAAGCTAAGCTATGCCCAAGATGCCATGATGAACTCTTACTTTGGAGAAGCTTCGTTCGATGGGGCTCGTTCCCGTGATGGGAATCGATCAGTCCTCGAGTGCGCGGCGTTTGAGCAAGCGCAGACTGAGTAGCTCGGAGCTCGGTCGCTCCCGGTCGCGTGACTCGCTCTGGAGTGGACGCAGACTGAGCTGACATCGGCGCGGCGTTTGAGCTAGCGCCGATGGGGTCGGACCTCTGTGGCGCGGCTCGCTTTGGAGCAAGCGCGGGTCCGATCTGTTCTCGCTGCAGCGGGGACAGTGAAACGTCGGGTGAGACGGCGTGGGGTCCGTGTCGGTTTCCCGGAAATCATCAGTCAGGAGGGGATTCGACGTCTTCCTGCTGGAGGGTTGGATGAGGGTGCGCGGCCCTCGTGGGTGAACATCGGCTGAGGTCGTTTTGTTCCTCCCGGAAATCGTGGGCCTTCGGTTGTCAGCGTGCCGCTGGGGGGGGGAGAAGGGCCCGGTGCCTCTACTCCGTCCCAGGACGGAGTCCAGAGGGAAGGGAGCGTTTGTGTGCTCCCTTGCTCGACGGAGGTCGAAGGGGAAAAAGCGTGGAGGTGTCGGTTGCAGTTAGTTTTGTTGAACAGTGGCTGAACCACAGGGGTCCTGGTGCTGTCTTGGCTCTCGGCCAATGAGGTTGCAGCGGTGCTCTCAGGTGACTTCAGTGCTGGGGGGGGGGGAGAAATTCACACCCTAATGTGAAATTCCTTCAGAGGGGGTTTGGTGCTCATCAAACCACAATCAGGACGAAACCTTTGCTTGCAAAAGGGAAGGCCTGATTTCCTTTGTTCACAGCACATGTGCAGCCATATGCTCAGACCCCAACACTGTGAACAAGTATTAAGGTAGCTTCCATATTCACCGGTAGCTACTAAGCTAGCCAGCGGGTTCAGACATCCAATTCATATGGCTTCTAGTTAACACAATCCACAGCGGTTTGGCATGACACGATGTAGTAGCCATCACTGAACATTAGTATGCAGTGTGAACTTCATTCAAGACAATCGCCTTATGCTTTTCTTGCCTGTGGACACCAGCATGTCCCTCCACTGGCTGTTCAGCAGCCGGGACTCCGGACTGCGTCCACTTGAAGAAATGTGGCATCCTGCAGCACAGATAATACAAATACACCGGTTCTTCTGACTGGATAAGCAAATAATTATTAATATTAATGGTCCTTTACCATCCTCCCATGTTTCCGATGCATTAAAACAGTTTGTATTAAATATGTCACAATAAAAAACAATGACAGCACACTTAAAGTATTTCAATGTAATACTTGTGAACACCTCGAACTTAAAAGGAGCATTCCAGTCATAGCATTAAAAGGTTACCACGACAATTAATATAGAGGGACGTGGAGGAGACAAATAAAAACAAATCAATCACACCTAAAGCACAAAAGACACAAACCTGATGTGTCAAATGTTCTCATTTTTTCCCTTTCAACCTTCTTCAACATTTGCCATTTGCTTTCACAGTACCACCGAAAATCATCAACCTGTCAAGAGATATTGTGGTGAATGAAGGCTCCAATGTCACCCTGATGTGCCAGGCCAGCGGTAAACCAGAGCCTTCCGTCAGCTGGAAACTCATCTACTCATCAGGTAACTTGTTTGTCCTGTAAATAAGAACATTAAGTTCTGCTACATTCAAACCTTCACACATTCTCTGTGCTTCCTACTTCATTCTCCTCTCGTCCTCCTCTCTTCCCCTCATCCCTCTCCCTTTATCCCCCCATCTTTGACTTTGTTTGACCCCTGGTGGGTTTCTCGCCTCACTTATTACCCATCATTACCTGCTTCCAGATCATCCGTACACTGAATTGTTCGCAGAAAGTAAACTGACCCTGTTGTTATTGAACTAATTAATTCGGATAATAGGATGGATGTAAATGTTCTGGAGGCACTTTGAATGACATTATTAATACAGAGAACATTACTACTGTGTGGAGAATTATTCATTCACAAGCATGCCATGGCAAGTATGTCCAGAATCGGGGTTGTTGCATTGTGCATGCTCAATGGATTTATGCCATAATGCCTCACTGAAGAATGAAGGGAACCGTATCACTGTGGGCCCATGCTTCACTTAATCAGGCAAGATGTTTGCATTCATAATGAGTTACTTTTGTGCTTTTGTCTGTGCTGTCCTTTGTGTTGATGCTGGGATCTGGGAATTGAAATGTAAATATGACACTAGTGTGACTGACCTGTCTGACAGGAGATAAGCAGGGCGAGGGAACATTGATTGGCTCCTATTTGTGAAATGCTATGCTTGTGCATACGTTATTGTGCAGGCTGTGTAGAACAGACTGCTGTTGGACTTCTCTGATTTCCTATAGTTTTCGAAAGGAGAGAAAGCAGATGCCTGCTACCCATAGCTCTATTCAGGTTAAATGGTGAAAAGTCTGGGGACTTTGATATTGACAACTGTGACACCTTTGAGCACAGATTGGAGTATCTTCTTGTTGACTCATGTTGACATTCTGTGGTTAGGGTCCCATGAGCTCCTCCGTAATCTGTGCAGCATTTATCAGCAACAGAACCTCACTGCCTCTGTATGGAGTCAGTCTCCAATGACTGTATGAGTCAGTCTCCAATCCACCACATGAGCATCGGCATTTGTGTCACACATGTTGTTGTTCAAAAATGTAATAACATTGTACACTTTGGTTTGAGTGACAGAGTTTCTAGCTACCAACAAACCTTTATGTTTAATGAGTGTTGAAGCATATTGTTCAGCTCTGACTCTGGGTTCCAGACTGCGGCTGTATGCCGAGCATACTAAGAGAACACAGTACACTTCCTCTGGTATAAAAGCTTAGGATGGAGGAAACCCTGCCAGACCCGGAAGATTTAACAGAGAGTTCTTGCAGGATGCAAACATATAGCAGCAGAATACATTTACTTAAACACAACACTGCTACGGAATGCACAAGGAATGTTATATTCTTACTTATATATTAAATTGCAGTATTAGTGTCAACACTGTTAAATGTGAAGGAGAAAAAGAAGAGAACACATTCTATTTAGCCCTCTGTTATATGCAAATCAATCAAGCTTGTTAAATATATAATAAATGACAGGTTGCAAATATATTTGTCTACAACCCCAACACTACTCTAACTTCACCTCGCTCCTTATCGCAAATTACCTTTTATTAATGTCCAACAGATAAACCTAGAACATCTTTGACCAAACTTAAAGCTTAGTGGACTTAGAGGATCTTTTCTCTATTCCCATAGATAATGGAAAGACATCATATATTTTTCTCAGTTCCTCTGACTTAGGCCAGACACACCACTAGAGAACAATACAGTAGTGAATTCATGACTCAAAGACGACCGAAAAACATTGCACACAGTATAACCGTATTAATGACACTCAGAAAAGCATACTGTGTCGAATGGACTGGACTGGATCTTAGCTGGGGATGGTCTTGAGATTGTCAGTTTGTATTGTCTTCGATTATCTAGCAGATTGTGGCCCTATGAGGACCAAGCTAATGTTTGTAAAGCTGTAAACAGAGGTGAGCTGACACTACAGCAGGAACTGGATCTGTACAAGGAGTCTGCACTGAAATTGAAATACTCAACATAGGTGCCAATGACTTCAATAGTTTTGAGCAGTGGCGGGCCGTGCATTTATACCTGGGCCATCTGTGCTGTCCTACTGAGCTACGGTTATTTGTTTCGAGGGGTGTAACATCACGCATTCGTATTAAACCGTTTGGTACGAGGCTTACGAACCGAACAATACGTTTCAATAATACTAGTGCATTTGGAAAATGCAGAAGCTTAAATTGTGGGAAATATAATGTTTTCGGTGGACTGTGCTCACATAGGAGACAATGGGCTGTGTGACCTTTTGAACCCGGAACAATAACAAAAAACAGCTGAGCCCCCGCGTGTGTTCAGGGAGGCTAAGCTAACTAGCTTAGTGGGCGGGGAAACAACAGCAGTTAGCTGTTCCCTACTGATTCAAACAGAATCAAATGTCCGAAATATTCTCTCTACCGGCCATCAAGGTTGTATAGAAGTCTATGAGAAAATGACTCTACTTCTCTCTTGATTTATTACCTCAGTAAACATTGTAAACATGAGTTTATGGTCTCAATCTCTAGTTTCAAGTCTTCTTCAATACAGCATGATGTTCATTTAGTAAATGATGGTCCATTTCGACTCAAATAGACCATAAAGCAGGGGATGCTTTAAGGCGGGGCTACCTTTTGATTGACAGATTGCTACCATGGCGTTGTCCATGTTTTGGTCTTACAACTTTAAAAATCCTAAACCTTAACCTTTATTGCATTTGCCGAACATGAAATTCGACCTCTACATTTAACCCATTGTAAGGAATTAGGAGCAGTGGGCTGCTGAGAGCACCCTGGGAGCAACCTGGGCTTCAAGGACACATAAGGATTGTAGGTGCCAGGGATCGAATCACCAACCTTACAGTTAGAACACAACCCGCTCTAACCACTGCGCCACAGCCGCCCTAAACTCTATCACAGTTTGTTTTTCAGTTCATGAAAGTTACCTGGAACATTTTTGGTAGCCTGTCTTATTCTCATTTGGTTGTAGCTCCACCCTCTCGTGTTACTTCTGGTTGTAAAAAAGACAAGATGGCAACAATGTATGGCATCCCTTCTTTTACTGCAGGTTCTTAGCAACTCAGATCCTGAATATTATTGTATTGCATAACTTTCTGGCCCAAAAACCGGCTTACTGCACACATAGTCAGCAATTTCTGTGCTTTGTTATCGCTAACCACTGCCTCTCCCACTAGACTGTTGATCTTATAGATCAGGGGTGGCCAACCAGTCAGAGACTAAGAGCCACATCATACACATGGGCACACATGAACATCACCCCATCCCTTCCTCACACTCTCTCTCTCTCTCTCTCTCTCTCGCTCACACTCACACTCACACACACACAGCCAGATTTATTGTAAATGTCACACACCAACATGATAATGACAGAAATTGGCTCCTACAGTACTAAGACCACAGGCCAGTCGTTTTCAACAATGAACATGGTGTGCACTGTCTCACACACACACAAACTCTCAGTTCAACCAAGTCCACAAACAAAAATATAAACTCTCCCACTCTGTTAAAAACGTCCTGTGTTCATCTTTATATTTTCGTTTTGCTGTGCATTTTTTCCCTGCCATTTTGAGAGTGAATTGGACACAAATTGTTTACTCAAATTATCTTGCCTCTACTGCAGGGGTCTTCAATTAAAATTCCAAAAGGTCCAGCTTGAGAAAATCTCCTCGGGCAAAGGTCCGGAACATTACAATAATATCTAACTTGCGCTATTTAGTGCCATATATATATATATTCAAGAAGCCTAGTAGTAGTAATGTCTCTGTGTAGTCAACAACTGTCAAATCAAATAAAGAAAGTACACATCAATTATATTTTAACAATTATTATTCTCAATTTTCAAATTGAACTGGATGGATTATAAATAATACACAGAAATACATGAATAAATGTTCTTCTAATTTCAAGTACAATAAGGGCTGGATTAAAGAATCACTGACATAACAGGAAGCTTTTAAAAAATGTGCATCTTAAAATAAAGTAATGAATTTTAGAAAAAATGAATTTCACTGAATTGTCCTGCAGCTTTAAAGTCAGTTCATTCAGGTGTGAAGTGATGTCAAAAACGTCACAATATATTTTTCTCATCTTCTAAAAAGATAAATTAGTGAGCATGATCTTTATCTGTGGTTATTAATCCACTTGTTTCAGCTCTATTCTCTCTGTTAACATCCTTGTTGTGAAGTGAATTCATGCGTTAGGATTCTGATCATGTTGGGCTCTTATGTTTATTTTCTGTCTTCATTTAGATGTGAGTGGGTACGTTTGTTCAAAAGAGTTGTGCTTTGTCTCGTAGTGGCGCTTCATTTACCGCTTTGAATTATCGTCACGGTCTCCAAACATGTGAGACACACTGGTTTTAAACTGTCCGTGTGAAGAATAAACCTATAAGAGTCTGTTCATTCCTGGTTAAAGACTCTGGTCTCTCTGAACACTTTTCTCTCTTTGGAGAACGTCATGTGAAACAACTTCTCTGACTCACGTAATATTCTCCTGCTCTTCCTTCTCTTTCCTCGTCTCTCCCCCGGTGTGTGTACAGCTCAGAATACCCATATTTGATTCGCTGAGCTGCCATCACGTGATGTGATTTGCAACACATTGGTCGGTGCGTTTCCTGCATCGCTGAACGAGTGCCGTAAAGCCTGAAAAGGCTGCGCAGCGCCGGTTAAAATAGAAGCGCTCTGTCAAAATAAAAACGATTTTAGGTCCTGGAGCCGGATACAACGGCGTCTGGGTCCGGCTCCGGACCGCGGTCCGCCAATTGGCGACCCCTGCACTATGAAACTTTGCGGTATTTTCATCTCACGCACATGCGCGTTTGACGAAAATACCATATTGAACTGAAGCGAAGCGAACACGCACATTAAAAAAAACACAAACACAAACTTCGACATGAACGTAAGAGCCGCATGAAACCAGGCAAAGAGCCGCATGCGGCTCGGGAGCCGCGGGTTGGCCAGGCCTGTTATAGATGCTGAAGACACCCTGTCATTGTCCTGTCATGTCATGAAAACATTGCAATATTATAGGCCTACATGTGATCATTTTAAATTCCAATAAAAGTGCACTAGTTTGAAGGGCAAGCCTCAAAGCAAAAGGCAATTAGCCATTATGTTTTTTTCCTCTGTGTGACCCCTCCAACAGCCCAAGATGGGTTCAGTGACATCCGTATATCAATGACTCAAACCTGCATACTCTTCAGCCATGGTTCAAACTGAAGACCACTGTAATGTTGGAGTCACACTAAATGTACTGTTGTCTATGTTCAGTTTGGCCATAGAACCAATAGATCATTCCAGTTTTCACCAAATACAGTTTGTTCCTGTTTTCTGGAATGTGGGTCAGCTCAGCCCTGCTGCCATTTCTGTGCATTCAGTAGAGCAACAATCACAACTCATACTGGGAATGTGACAACGTAATGGTTGTGGTGGCCTTGCCAACTACACCTTCTAGAATGAGTCACTGTATGTGAGCATGGCGCACAGAATGTCATGAGTTAAATTGACCTGGACTCGACTTTACAGTCAGCTGTAAGAATGGCTTGATGAAGAGATGCTTGTGATGTGATGTTTGATGAGTGTTTTCTAGCAGAGGAGTGAGGACCGCTGACTCATTGAAAGGCGATGATGCGTTAAATCTCTGGAGAATTCCGGCTTGCTGCTTTATGTTAATAAACAGAACATTAGCTTGTGCATTGGAAACCACTGTTTGTTACTGGAGCGGATGTGGTTCACATTGCCCCTTTATTGTATGCTTTCAACCTTTTAGAACATCAGTACTTTAAAATGGCATGATAACCTAAATCATTACTAGTTTGCTTGAATGTCACAGTTCACATTATGAACATTGTTCATATTGTAGCTGATATCACACTTGATGTGGTGTGATTGGTGTTATAGATTCTAGACGTTTGTTTTTAGACATTTCAGGGACTTTTCTTTGGTTTGGTTTGGAAAGAAGGCTCAAAAGTTAAACAAGTCGCTATCAACTAGGGCTGCAACTAACGCGTATTTAAATAATCGATTAATCGGGTGATTATATTTTCGATTAAAAAAAAAAAAAGAAATTTTAAAAAGCATTAATTTCCAACCCTTTATTCAAAAACTGCACAAACAGGTTGCTCCTTGAACATCCCTGAGCTGTGAAAGTAATAATTTTTAAAAAATGGACTAATACAAAAAACATATATATTTTTTTTTTTAAAGGGACCTGAGCTGTCAGAACAATAAATAATAAAAAATAAAGAAAAATACAAATCAGAAAACTTAACAGGATTTGTTTGAACGTCAGAACTTACCTCCTAGAGGGCCGCGAAAAACTTTCAGTTTTGCACCTGTGGGCCGCGGGACCGCATAGGTTATCAATTGAAGACACCAGAGATATCACTGTTATCCATGAGACGCTCAGTTGCAATGTAGCTTCCCACCACCTGGTTGCGGTAATGCGTCAGTCAGTTGTTTAACAAGCTGCAATAAGCAGAAGAAGACACTCAGCTAGCCGCCTGTAGCGAAAGTTATGGATAAGTTATGAAAAAGAAAAAATGAAGACGACAGTGGTGCCATACCCCCCCAAAAGTCAAAATGTGTGCGCAAGTACAATCCTGACTTTATTAAGTACGGCTTTGTGAACGGAGGCAACGAGGCTTCCCCTTCCGTTCCTACGGCTTGTTTGCGCACAAAACATGGCCGTGTTTGGTATCCCAGCATGCCCAAAATCCTCATCTTTGCAAAGAACTCATCGATTTTCTTTCATTTCTTATGGATTCTTCACAAAAGGAGCCCACACACACTGTCGAAAGTCGCCATAACCGCTACAAGTCGTATCTTGCAGCAGTTCGACGGAAAAATACACATTACAGACCCAACAACGTGCTAGCGGATGTTACCATGGAGCTAGTGGCTTCAGAAAACGCTAGTAAGGCAAGGCAAGGCAAGGCAAGTTTATTTGTATAGCACATTTCAACAACAAGGTAATTCAAAGTGCTTCACATAAAACCATTAAAAGCATCAAAACATAAGACAAAAGAAAAGGAGATTTAAAAACAATTAAGAACATTCATTCATAAAACCATTAAAAATCGATGTCTCCCAGAGATCATCTACGCTGCACTCAAACCTCTACACTGCCAATTCTGTCAACCCACACACAAACCACCTATGGATCTTTGTTTTCTAGTGTGTGCCTGGCACGAGCTTGGTCCCGAAGGAAATACCGTTATAATTGTGCAGTCTCCACTTGTACTCCTTTCACATCAGCGTATTTAAAAACAATTAAGAACATTCATTAAAACATTAAAAAACAGTGTAAGAAATAAAATGCAGTGGTAAAATGCAGAAATGCAGGAAATTGATTAATATATTAATTGAATGTGGTTCAATTAAAGGCAGCAGCAAACAGAAAAGTCTTCAATCTTGATTTAAAGGAGCTGAGGGTCTCAGCAGACCTGCAGCTTTCTGGGACTTTGTTCCAGATATGTGGAGCAGAAAAACTGAACGCTGCTTCTCCATGTTTAGTTCTGACTCTGGGAACAGAAAGTAGACCGGTCCCAGACGACCTGAGGAGTCGGGATGGTTCATAAGGTAGCAGCAGATCAGAGATGTATTTTGGCCCTAAACCATTCAGTGCTTTGTAAACCAACAGCAGGATTTTAAAGTAAATTCTTTGTTGGACAGGAAGCCAGTGCAAAGACATTAGAACTGGGGTGATGTGATCCACCCTCCTGGTCTTAGTGAGGACTCGGGCTGCAGCGTTCTGAATCAGCTGCAGCTTTCTGACGGACTTTTTACAGAGACCTGTAAACACACCGTTACAGTAGTCCAGTCTGCTGAAGATAAATGCGTGGACAAGTTTTTCCAAATCCTGTTGAGACATAAATCCTCTAATCCTTGATATATTCTTCAGGTGATAGTAGGCTGATTTTGTAATTGTCTTGATATGGCTGTTCAGGTTGAGGTCTGAATCCATAACTACACCTAGATTTCTGGCTTGGTTTGTGGGTTTTAACATCAGTGATTGAAGCTGAGCGGTGATTTTCAATTGTTCGTCCTTGGTACCAAAAACAATTACTTCAGTTTTATCTTTGTTTAATTGAAGAAAATTCTGGCACATCCAGTTGTTGATTTGTTCAATGCAGTTACCCAGCCCTTGTATGGGATTATAGTCCCCTGGTGACATAGTTATGTAGATTTGTGTGTCGTCTGCATAATTATGATAACACACTTTGTTGTTTTCCATAATCTGAGCTAGTGGAAGCATGTAGATGTTGAACAGAAGAGGCCCCAGTATTGAACCTTGGGGAACACCACATGTCATTTTTGTCAGCTCTGATGTGTAATCAGCTACAGACACAAAGTATTCTCGGTCCTTCAAGTAGGATTCAAACCAGTTAAGTGCTGTGCCAGAGAGTCCCACCCAGATTTTTAGTCTTTCTAGGAGTATGGCATGGTCGACCGTGTCGAATGCAGCACTGAGATCCAGTAACACTAAGACTGAACTTCTGCCATTGTCTATGTTTAAGTGGATGTCGTTGAAAACCTTAACAAGAGCAGTTTCAGTGCTGTGGTGCTGTCGAAAGCCTGACTGGAAAACATCAAAGCAGTTATTTACGGCCAAGAAGTTGGTCAGCTGTTGGAAAACCGCTTTTTCAATTATTTTACTTAAAAATGGGAGGTTTGATATTGGCCTATAATTTTTCATTGTTGCGGAGTCTAAACTAGCCTTCTTTAGGAGTGGTTTAATAACTGCAGTTTTTAGGGCTTGTGGGAAGACACCTGAGAGAAGGGATGTGTTTACAATTTGTAAAAGATCAGTGGTCATGCAGTTTGAAATATCTTTGAAAAAGTGTGTTGGTAGAACATCCAAGCAGCAGGAGGATGACTTCAGATGTTGTATAATGTCTTCCAGGCTTCTACGGTCGATTGAATGAAATTGTGTCATGATATTTGAATGGATGTTATTCAGAGATCGGGACAACACATATCCTGTGGTTGGTGTGGAGGCACTGACTGCTTGTCTAATTTTCAGAATTTTGACAGTAAAAAAGGAGGCAAATTGATTGCATGCCCAAGTGGATTGGAGCTCAGCAGCTACCGACACTGGAGGGTTTGTTAGCCTGTCGACGGTAGCAAATAAGGCGCGTGTATTGTTCTTGTTTTTGGTTATGATGTCAGAGACGAATGACTGCCTTGCATTTCTAAGTTCCAAATTATAATTGCGAAGTCTCTATTTATAGATGTCACAGTGAACCTGGAGATTAGTTTTTCGCCACCTGCGCTCAGCTTTCCGACACTCTCGTTTCTCTATTTTGACCAGCGTAGCATTTCTCCAAGGAGATCTTTGCTTACCCGAGACAACCTTCACTTTAGTGGGTGCAATGGCATCAATAATATTTTTAACTTTAAAATTGAAGCCATCTACAAGCTCATTGACTGAGAGGCAAGAGAGGGCTGGTGTGGAGGAGAACTTCTGAATAAATAGTTCACTGGTGTTTTCAGAGATGTAACGCTTTGTCACAACCTTGGTTTGGACATTTGTGTGCAAGGAGATTGCACTCTCAAAGAAAACACAGAAATGATCAGAGAGTGCAACATCAGTCACAGCAACCTTGGAAATGTTTACACCTTTGGTGATGATTAGGTCCAGAGTGTGCCCCCTGTTGTGGGTGGGTCCTGTCACATGCTGAGTCAGATCATAGTTATCAAGGACACCACATAGTTCTATAGACTCTCTGTCCTGGGGATTATCAACATGGATATTAAAATCACCAACAATAACAACACAGTCAAAATCAATACAGATTACAGACAGCAGTTCAGTAAACTCATCAAAGAAGGTTGCACAGTATTTAGGCGGTCTGTAAATGTTTAGGAATAAAGCTTGAGTGGAATTCAGAGCCACATATTCAAAAGAACTAAAATGACCAAAGGGCATCTGCTTGCATTGAAGAGAATCATTAAATAAAACAGCAACTCCACCTCCTTTCTTATGCGCTCTTGTTTCACTCATGAAACTGAAGTTGTCAGGTGTTGATTCAATAAGAACAGCTGCACTGTTATCTTGATTTAACCAAGTTTCAGTTAAAAACAAAATGTCCAGTTTGTGCCGAACAATAAAATCATTGATTAAAAATGTTTTTCCTGACAGAGACCTGACATTTAATAAAGCTAAGTTGAATGTGGTTAAAGCTTTCTTTGCCCAATTTATTTGGACAGGCTGACGAGGAATGTATGCTAAGTTTGATAAGTTTGCAGGTTGACTGTTGTTTCTTCGCAGCCTCACCTTTCTTTTTCTATAAACTTGCAGGACAGGAATTGAGACAGCTAGCTGCATACAGGGCCCCGACTTTTCCTGGAGAGAGTCATTGGTGTCATTAGCCTTGTAGCCTGGACCCAGAAGATATCAATTATTTCCTTTATCAGGTAGGGGAGACAGAGGATGGTTGTGGAACCGTCAAGGAGTGGGGAGAGGAGTGTGTTTGGTTCCAGCAATGACCAGCTCTTTCATGTGTTCAGTGAACTCCAGGTCGGGGGAGGATGGGGAGAGTGTGAGAGAGGAAAGGGACCTGGATGGAATTTGGGGGGTGGAAGTAGGTGCTGGGGAGGGAGGTAAAGACTCCTCGTCTAGGAAGGGTAGGGGAAGTGGGAGATCGGAGGCGGTCCCTGAGGTTGGAGACTCCTCCTTTTGGCTGTCGTTAGGCGGGGGCATCCTTCCCGTAAGGTCTCCATGGCGATGCTGTGTGGTTATCTCTTGTTTAGACTCCTCTCTGGTCTTGTCCTTGGCAGTAGGGACAGACGGGTGACGCAGGGAGAAAAATAGGTTAGAGGTAAACAGTTTTACCCCTGACTTGTTCAGGCAAACTCCATGCGCTGTAAAAAGATGTCTACGCTCCCAGAAAAGGTCGAAATTGTTGATAAAATGTACTGAATGGTCAGTACATGCAGTTGACAGCCATTCGTTCAGTGCAAACAGCCTGCTGAATCCTTCAACTCCTCTGACTGGTGGAAGAGGGCCACTGATGAACACCTCAGCCTTGACAGAGCTGACTGTGTTTAACAGATCAATAAAGTCTCGCTTCAGAACTTCAGACTGTTGTTTCACAATATCACAGCTTCCTGTATGCACGATGATGTTTTTCGCTGTGGGATAATCAGCCACGATGTCCAGGATTTTGTCTCTCATGTCAGAGACCATATCTTTCGGAAAGCAGAGTATTTTGGTATTCTTGCTGCACAGTTTTCTGACATCTTTTACAGCATAGTCACCAACAATCAGAGTCTCAGGCCCAGTCATTAGCTTTGACTGCGGCCTTTTACTCTCACATTGACTCTCAGTTCTTACCCCGCTTTGAGGAGATAGCTGCTTATCCAGGTCATCAGATGGAGATTTCTGATCCTGCGACAATGGAGAAAATCGGTTTTGAAGTTGTAGGCTTGGTTGTTGTGGAGGTGTTTTGCAGGTTTTACTTATAGTACAAACCGTATCTTCCTCTTATATAAGCTGTCAACCAACGTTTGTGCAAACTATACCAGCCCTGCTTTACTCATGTTATTGACGAGCTAACGCTAACTTGTCATGGTTGTCAAGCTGGATAACGAGTAAACAGCAGCACCAGAAGAGCTACTGGAGGGACGTTACGTTCCTCACTTCAAAACGGAATTGGCATCATTACACAGTGAATACACTTTGATAAAATCCACAGAGCTCCTCTGGACAATGTTATGAACCAGACATGACGGCGTTTAGTTTCCCGGGATATCTGTGACTTCCACAACACGTACTAAGCAGAAATAAAGGTTATTTTTTCCATAGCTGATGGCGGACAGTTGAACGGTTTCAGGGCGATAAGCCCCGCCCCCTCTCCGGCGCGTGCAGCGTGAATGAACACAAATAGTCCCCGGCGAGACTGGCGTTTGGTGTGAACACTGCATTAGGTCCTACTGATTTCTCTGCCTCCGCCATGTGTTTCAGAACAACGTTACCGGTCTCTCCGATCTCAAACATCTCCGCGACTTGAGTGGCGTCATAATCGCGCGACACAACGAATCGATTATGAAATTCGAAAATCGATAATGAAAACTATTTTAATAATTGATTATTATCGATTTAATCGATTCGTTGTTGCTTCCCTACTATCAACCACATACTGCCACTGTACCAGGCCGACCAAGGATCTCTCTGTCATTCAGTTCTGGGGTTGGGACCTAATCATGGTGTCTGGTATTGGATGGAGCATACTGAACAAACAGCTTCACCAAGCCCCCATCCTTTTCTGCAGGAGGCTGCAATCTGTGGTGTCCCAGCTGGTCCTATGTAATTTTGGATAAGCTTGGTTGTCATCTCTAGGGAGTGCTGCAAGGCCCTAAAGGCATCATTACGCTTCAACAGAGGTGCTTGTCGGATGGTCGAATAGCGTTTGAACCCCATTTACTCCCACACCTTTACAACGTTGAAATTGAGGGGACTGCAAACGTCAATGTCTCTAACTCTCCGAAACCCACAATCTGACATTCACACCCACTTCATGCAGCAACAGGCCAGTTGTGCGTAGCTGAGAAAGAAGCCAGGATTCAAACTCTATTTTTATTGCAACACTGTGAATGCCTTCCAGCAAACACTGGAAATGTGCACTGTTATCCCCATTTTTAACTCATCACATCCCACTAATGGCAGTCTTTTACCCTGCCTTGATTGTGAATCTTGTTTGTCAATTCCATTATATTTATCCCAATATCACAAATAAATTTGCCTCAAAGGGCTTTATAATACACCCTCTGTCCTTCGAACATCAATTTCAACAAAGAAAAATTCTGTGGATAATTGTAAGAAACCTCAGGATGACAGAAATATGGAATTATTGTAAACATATGAAACATACCCCTATTAAATCCTCCCATGATGTTATAATCGCATGAGTTTGCGGTCATTGTTTCAAAGTTGACTCATTTCCTTTGCTCACTAAGGCACAGATCCCCTCATTGTCCATTGCTCCAAACTTTCTTGGTCTGAAAAATACCTTAATGATGAAGCTTGTTTTGCACACAGGTAGGGTCCAATCCATCTGTCCATCCATCTACCTTATATGGGACAAATACACCTTTGCTTCTCCAGACAGATCAAACATACAGCTTATCACATTATCTCCTGTGTGGTATTGAAATTGACTGAAGTTGGTATTTCTGAAGGTCCAAATCAATGATCTGAGCGATGGTTCACTCATTTCAGTCACCTGGTGCTTGACTGCATCTACTTTCTGTTTCAGTCCTGTCAGGAGGATTTGGACAGTTTCACAAATGAACATGGCATTACTCAGAAATGTAAACAGCGTCAAACAGCGGGAGCCAAGTGAGAGTGGTCCATACCGTTGCCAAGAGAAAAATCGGACAACTTCAATACAATAGACCAGGGATTCCCAAAGTGTGGTGCGCGCACAGCTGTCTCTAGGGGGTGCGCGAGAGGAAAAGTGTAATGGCGGTCTGATGGTGTAATAATATTAAATATTAAAAAAAAAAAAAAATTTATTTAAAAAGTGGGATTTTTCACAAAATAAAAACATGAATTATAAAAATCCCCTTTGTAAGATTTAAAATTAAAAACGTACAATTTAATAAATGCACTTGAGCTCCTTCCAGCAGTCTTGCGCCTGCCGCCAGTCGTACACACGAGCCAGCCTAGCTTGTGCAGCTAACGTCAGCTAACAGCGAACTTCATGCATTCAGCAACATTCATTTAAATATGCTAAACTGGCTGAAATCGGGGAAACTGTCAGGTGGGACATCTGAAGCTATCAGCAGTAAAAGAGGAGAGAGAGCGAGAGAGAGAGAGAGAGGGACAGAGAGAGAGAGCGAGAGAGAGAGAGAGAGGAATCGGAGGCGAGGGGAACGGAGAGGTGCGTTGGGGAGAGACCGGGAGAAGAAATCGAGCCAGAGTCAGAGGAAGATGAGACGGAGGAGACCGAAAAGGAGGAAGGGATAGCACAGACAAATCGGGAGCATCGAGTCAAGGTGAAAAAAGAGGAGGCTAACAGCTGTCTGAAGCCCTCTTATTTACGTCGCCACCTGAACACCAAGCATGCCAGTGCAAGTCAAAAGCCCCTTACATTTTTTATATCGAAATTGGATGAGTTACAAAACAGCCAAAAACAACTGCAGTCTCATTCATGTGTTGGGTCTATAAATGACGCACTACGGGCTTCATATCTGGTCAGTTACCGCACACAATCGCCGAAGACGTGTGCTTGCCAGCTGCCAGAGAGATGGTGGAATGTATGATTGGGGAGAAAGAAGCAAACAGTTGGACGTGATCCCGGCGTCCAACAACACTTTGTCGCGCCGCATCGATGCTTTGTCCGAAGACATCCTGGCTACATCAGTCGGTCATTAATTGTAAATTAAATGTGATGCAATCTGCCTCTGAGCCTGTGTGTGTGTGCTCGCATCCGTATTGCTCTTTAAAAGTGACGCCTTGTGTAACTGAAATTTATTGAAACTTTGTTGCAGTGTTTCAGGGCGTTGTCACACCCGTAGTTTGTTTGCTTTGTTCCGATTCAGGGATTAATATGATACAATGTTGCAGTTGCCCCTTTGTTCGGTTTGTGTTCACACTGCAACATTTAACAGTGGATTAAATCTTGTAAACAAACGCCACGCGCGAGCAAACTGTTCTCTCATTGGTCCGATTTTTATGCGGCTAAAATAGGCTCTGTTCCTTTTTTTTTTTTTTGTCAAGGGGGGGGGGGGGGGGGGGTGCAATAGACCAACCCATGATCTATTTTCCAATGTATGAGTATCTATTTGACGGCATGATGTCTAATGGAAATGATTTAATGAGTGAAATGATTTGAATGAAGTTAAATCTCAGTTCTCAGGTGTTCTAGCTGAGAGTATATGAACATAAAAACTGCCGATGAGAAAAAGCTGCTAACTTGCTTTTTTTTACTCTTGAGTAGCCAATCAATAACCTCATTTTAATATGATCATGAACCAAATTGGACTAGCGCACCTAAAGAGATTTTACAGAAGAGAACGCAGTCTCCTCACCCTTTTGTAATTTTCACTCTTAATCAGGCCAACAGTGAATTAGTGAGTAAAGCAGGGGAGAGAGTGGTCTGACAGAATTGACTGCAGGGTGAGAGGGGGCCACACGTGTTGCCGAGGTGTGGGACTGAACCACTCAGCTATCTCTGGGAACTGCTGCTGTGAAATCTCATTAACTGGATCCAACAGCTGGTTTCATTGCTGCTTTTACTTCCTGGCTCCAATGTGAACAACAAAGCTGTTTTCTCTGTCGACATCCTATAATTGGCTTTAAATACATTTTCATGTGGGAGGAGAATGAGGAAGCTGAGTCACCCGATGGCCAAATTAGTTTGATTTCACCATGCTGGGCTGGAAACTGTTTGTGTATATTACTTTACCTTCTGCGTGGAGTTTGCATAGTCTCCCTGTGCATGTGTGGGTTTTCTCCAGGTGCTCAAAATTTCTCCTACGGTCCGAAGTCATGCAGTTTTGCTAAACTAACACTGACTCCACACATAGGTGTGCATGTGAGCGTGAATGGTTGTCCAGGGTGCACATGTCTAAACTGCTGTATAGATTGTCTTTCCGTTTTATATCGAAGAAGGGAAAACCAAACAAAGTAACTCTTTTGTTAATATGTTTCAGAAATGTGGACTACCATCTGTAATCATAGGACACCTCCGCGGCTTACCACCCTGGGGTGCCCACCATATATTTGTGACATCAATGGGTTAAAATGAGGTTTCTTTGCATCTCTCTGGCATCTTTCATGTTTTTTTATGGTGTGTTTTCCAATACAGCAAAGGCCTTAAAACTAATCTTTGATAGAGACCATTCAGATCTCAAACTCTGATCTCTGCTGTGCATGTGTATGCTGCAAGACAGCTGTGGAAGTTTGTGTGTGTGTGTGTGTGTGTGTGTGTGTGTGTGTGTGTGTGTGTGTGTGTGTGTGTGTGTGTGTGTGTGTGTGTGTTCGCCCCTGCATTTGGTTTACTTTCACCAAGTCTGACTTTTGTGAACTGGTTGAGAATCTGTATGTAAAACAAGACATTTTTCAGAGCAGCGGGCCCGTTAAAAGTCATTCTTTATTCTCCGCTCATCTCAGCACTCTTCACAATCAAATGTATTCAGGGACTGGTTGCTTATGTTTATTTATCTGTTTAAAGTCCATATCAGAGGTAGAACATTGATATTCATCGTGAAGAATTATTTTTCTTGCCGCACCAACACTACTATTCAGAGATGTAGATTGGCTTTTAGTTTAGTGTGAGATGAAAATGTAAATAGACTAGCGTTAGCTCGAGAAGCTGTCGTTTTGATTTTCCTCATGCATGATAAAAGAAAACAGTGATTCAGTCTTTGTGGTTGTTTTTCTCTCCAATTGTTCACTTCCAATGTGCTGAATTCTAGCTTCTTTTTTTCAGTAGCCTTTTTCCTGTCAATTTCATCTCCAGTATTTAACTGAGGGCCTGATAAGATAAGATAAGATAAAATAAGATAATCCTTTATTAGTCCCTCAGTGGGGAAATTACAGGATTACAGCAGCATTGCTCACAAGTAAATAAAATAAAGATAAAATCAAGTAATATAAATAAACTAAACAGTAAACAGTAATAAAATAAGACAGTAAAGAAGAATATTAAATATACCAGTATATACAGAATATACAGACGGAGTAAAATGTAAGATAAATACTTAAACGTATTGGATATTGCACGGGATATTGCACGGGATTGCACGGATTGGGCGAACTGAAGTGGGTCCAGGGATGAACTCACCAGAGGGCGGAGATGGGCAAGGACCAGCCTCTCCAGGGTCTTCATCAGGTGGGATGTCAACGCCACCAGCCTGTAGCTGTTGAGGTCCTTGGGCCGCGGGTTCTTTGGTACCGGTACCACGCAGGATGTCTTCCATAGCTGTGGTACTTTCCCCAGCCTCAAGCTCAAGTTGAATACGTGCTCCGCTATCCCACACAGCTGGTCTGCGCAGGATTTGAGGAGCCTTGAGCTGATGCCGTCTGGACCCGTGGCCTTCCTCGCCTTGATCCTCCTCAGTTCCTTCCTCACTTGGTTGAGGGACACAAGCAAGCGTTACAAAAATACAGAGAGTCACACGGCATAGTCGTCCCCCTGACTCAGACAAAGAGCAACAGAGCAGAAAAATGTCCCGGTACTTTCTGAAGTCCAAACTTGTGTTCCAATATCTCTGAGCTGCAGAGCAACTCTCCTCCTGCCCGGGGCCATTCAGTGTGAGCCCAGCTATTGCAAGCACTCCGGGGTGTTAAAAAGAGTGAATTAAATAAATAAAGATTGTGTGTGTGTGTGTGTGTGCATGAAGATTGATGATTTCAGGCTGCATCCGGGGCTCTCACACAGCCATGACCCAGCTCCCCCTCACCTTTGATAGATAGATGGCTTTAGGGGCTTGTGGCAGATCAGAAGTGATCCTCGGTATCTTCCACAGACCACACAACCTGACTGCAAAGTTTGTCAGCCCAGGCGGCTAGCTGACACCTCGGTGCATTAAGGTGACCGGAATGAACATGCACACTGAATTTGAATTTGGCCTCGGAGCAATAAAGGTTTTCTAGATTTGCATAGGCCTGGATGCTTGGAACGATTCATTTGAAGTTGATGGAGTTGGTAGTCATAGTAGATTGGTCCCTTTTTGACCTCTTTGAAGGTGAAGGAAATAACGTAATGCTGTTATACCATATCAATACCATTTTAGATGCTCATGGAAGCGTTAATTCTAGCACCTGCTTAGCTTTAGGAAAGCAAATACCTTTAGTTTAGCAATTCCACTTTCGTTCACTGTTTGGGTTTAGCTTGAGACAAGCAGCTAAATCACATAACATCGGATAACATTAGCACAGTAATATTCCTTGAGTGACAATCTCTAGAGGATGCTCCCATCCTCCATGAGAGCCAATAAACATGGAATGTAGCCAACTAAAAGGAACCTTCATTCAGTGTGATTTAAGATTCATTTAGAATGTGTTACATTTTCCTTCCAGGAACTGGTAAGTTAGCCAGTTAGCTTAAGGTTATCCAACATAACTGTCAGAAAGTAGCTAAAACAACATCTAAAGAAGATGGTAGTGTTTTACAGGAATTTGATATTTTTACGTGATCTGCCCCAACTGTAACTGTAAGACCAGATGTTTGGTGCATCTTGAAGTGTAGGTTATTTGTATGAGTGTGTTATGTCTCTACAACCCACCAAATTAGAAGGGAAAATTTAATAAAAAGTTGGTCCAATTTATTTGTATTTGTAATTGATGCATTCGTAAACAGCAGCAAGTGAAATAATCATCAGGGTAGCAGCACATTGTTGAATTACACCAAAGCCCTTCCAGTATTGAGCTACACTACCTTTTCTGACCATCTACATGGCAGCTATCAGACAGCTTGGAAATCTAAACTTCTCCCCTACATCCAGGGTTGCCAGGTCTGTGTGAAAAGAAGCAGTTACGGTTGTTCCAACTGATCAAATCGAGTCCCGAAAATAGTTGTACACAAAGGTGAGAAGATTGAAAAACTCACAAAGAAACGGCGACAGACATAGATAAATAACCTCCGTTTAAGGTCTGGAGAAGTGGAGTAATTTTGCTAACTACATAGCTAGCTAGCTAAAACTGAACAAAAATACAGACCATTGTGGTACAAGAGTCTAAAGGCTTACAACTATTTCGTGAGTGGTTGGGTCCACGACCTCAGAACCAAAGCCTTGTTTTTGCCAGGGTAGCTAGTGTAAGCTATTATGTTGAGAATGTTAAGAGCTCTCTGGGAAGCAGTGTTCCTGTGTACGTGTTTTGTGCTTTTATTGTCGAGGATGAGACGGAAGGAGGGAGAGAGACAAGAGGTTCTGATGAAGTGTGTGAGAAGGAATAAAGTTGCTGCCATCTTGGCGCCAAATACGGAGCCCCGTGTTTATTGTTTTGTTATTATCCTAAAGTATAGGCGCAACATAAACCCTCGGCTACATCGGTGACAGTGGTGGGATTGCTTTCCTACTGAAAAGACCCTTCGTCAGAGAAGTGTAGAAGGCAGTTCACTGAAGTTTGAGCTAGTTAATTAACATTAGCCACTGCTAACACCCGCTTAGCTTAACTCAGCTAGTGTTCAGCTAGCACGAGTCGGAGAGTCCGTGCCGCGTCTGCGTGGGGAGATCTCATGTTTAATGAGTAAAAAAATTAAAATACAAAAAAAAAACGATGCGGAGTTCGACCACCCTTTGCCGGAGAGGAAAAACCAAGTTTTCCCTGCTGGACTAGACAGTATGAGGTAGCTATGAAGGCACCGGTAGGAGGCAACAGAGGTGACTATGATTACGAACTGGCTAGGATTCTGCTAACGCGGCTGACCAAGGCTGCTTTTCTCCTGTGGGATAGCCTGCCAGCAGCCGTGCAGACCGACTATTCTGCAGTAAAGGAGAGATTACAGGAGGCTTTTGGACAAAGACATTTTCTGGATTGTTTTAGAGCGAACCTCTCTGCCCGTGTCCGTGCTCCAGGTGAGAGTTTGGAAGTGTATGCAGCAGATATATGCAAGCTAGTTCAAGAAGCATTCCCGGGCTATGTTGATAAAGCTCACAGAGAGGAGAAATTCCGCAGATTTCTGGCTGGGCTCAATCCGGTTCTGAGAGCTATATGTCACGAGCAGGGGGCTACTGATTTGGATGAGGCCCTGGTCATCGCTGGCCAGAGATACTCTAAAAATGGACTATGTCAACACATATGTAAGCCAGCCTCTTACATGAAACGGTACAGCAACAATGGTACAGTCCATATCTGATGGAGGGGGCATGTACAGAACGATGGACAGAATTACGGAAGAGATGGGAGAAATGCCGATGGAAATGAGGAGAATGGCAGAGGAAAACAATCGACTGAGATCCAGTGGCTGGAAGGACGACTGGAAAACCGCTCACTCAGTGCATGGAGGACATTGTCAGTGTGTGTGCGGGGAGCAGGGCTGCCAGTCACGTCGCCTGCGGAGTGAAAAGAGAGGGCGTTCCCCTGACCATTCCTGGTGGGAACGTGGAGCAGAAAGAGTTCCCGGGAAAAAACAGGATTACCAGGCGCTTTATGATAACCAAGCCGGCTGTCCAACTTGGAGGGGCCCTAGATCTACCAAATGAGGAAGAGAGGAGTGCGTTTTCTCTCACCCAAGAGAGAGGACCGAGCCGATCAGTCGGGAAACGGAATGTAGCTGATGTTGGGGCCCAAACACCAGCTACCACACTGATGGGCTCAGCCAGTAATGCATCGATACAAGACCAACAGACCAAAAGCAACAGAGTACCTCATATGTGAGGGGGAGCATTGAAGGGACTGAAATCAACATATTGGAGTAATTTATCAGTGCTGATTTTCGCATGTCAGTTCCAGCGCTCCGCGAACAGCCCATAAATGCTGACTTTATTTCTGCACGTGCTGTAAATGGCCAGATGCTTGACACATTGGGCACCATAACTAGCACCCTACATCTGGGTAAGCATGTTTTCTACGTACTTCGGGGGTCTACACAAGCAGCACGGCTGGGCCTGGACTTTCTGGTTCCTAATCATGCCCTCTTGGATCTTTCCCATGGCAGCCTGCAGTTATGGGACACTGATATTCCCCTTTTCAGCGGCAAAGACTTGATTCCTGAGTGTTGTAATGTCAATCACAACTGCTATGACATTGCCACCCCTCAGCGAGATGCTGGTGCCAGTGTGTGTGTCCCCAGCCGGGACCATTGACCTGCTGCCTGACTTCGTGGGCTACTTAGCGACTAACCTCCGGAGTAAAAGTGAGTGTGTTGTTGCACACACAGCGACTACGGTGAAGGATGGGGTTACTACCACCAGTGTGTTAAATCCTACAGATCCGGACATGATACTGAGAAAGGGCATGCATCTAGGGGAGTTTATCTCTGTGAACGCCTGTAGTCCTAGTAAAAAAGAAGAATGGTGAGTGGAGATTCTGGATTAACTACCGTCACTTTAACAGTTTAACGGTGAAAGACTGTCATCCTCTTCCCAGGGTGGATGATACATTGGATGCGTTAGCAACCTCCCTGTGGTTTAGCACATTCGATTTCTCTAATAGCTACTGGCAGGTTGAGGTTGCTGAGGAAGACAGAGAGAAAACGGCATTCACGACGGGCAGGGGCCTCTACCAGTGGCAGTCGATGCCTTTGGGCCTTATCGACTCACCTGCAACGTGTCAGCAGATGATGGAGCTTGTGCTAAGAGGGCTGCCATGGCAGGTGTGTATGGTGTATCTCAATGATGTTCTGATATACAGCCCCACCTTTGAGAGCCATCTCTCCAGTCTGCGTGAAGTGTTCTCCGGGATCCAGGCGACAGGTCTCAAACTGAACCTAGCTCAAGATCATGTGGTGTTCCTGGGGCATGTTGTTTCTCGCCACGGCCTACAGCCAGACCCTCGAAACACCGACAAGATCAGAACTTGGCCTACACCACGGAATCCAACTGAAGTGAGAGCATTTGTGGGTTTATGCTCTTACTATAGACGTTTTGTAAAACGTCTATAGTTTTCCAACTGTAGACGTTGGCCATGGACTGAAACGTACTCTGGTGGGGCCCATTGTTTCATCGTTTGCACACTTAACACAGAATATGTTTCAGTCTCGAATGACTAATAACTTCCAGTTTTGCCAAGCGTGCAGCCCCTCTGCACCACCTGGCGTGTAAAGGCACGCCTTTCCAATGGACCACTGAATGTAATGAGGCCTTTGAGTATCTTAAAGGGGTGCTCTCAGAGGCCCTGATTGTCACTATGCCTGACTTTAACATCCCCTTTAAAGTGTACACAGATGCCTCCATGGAAGTAGTGGGGGCCGTGTTGGCTTAAGATGGGGAAGGACTAGAGAGAGTGGTGGTGTATGCTAGTCAGTCGCTCACTCCCACCGAAAGGCGCTGGTCCACGTTTGACAGAGTTTGACAGAGAACTGTGGGCTATAGTGTGGGCTGTACGCCAAGTCAGACATTACATCGGAGAGGCTGCCTTCACCGTTATAACCGATCATAAACCTCTGTTGGGCCTCCGCAGCATGTCTATTGACAAAGATCCCACTGGAAGAAGAGCACGTGGATATTGGAGCTGGATCCTTTCAACTGGGCCATTCAACACAAGGATGGAAAACAGCATTATAATGCTGATGCTCTCTCATGGCGGCCACAGAATCCTGTGGCTGGTACGGGGAATGACACCTCACAAGATGTCACCACACAGGTGAATGCAGTAGGGTCAGACAGGGATTCAGGTGTTCCCCCAAGCCAACAGTCTGTTGACACCGCCATCCGCGGTGAACCTCCGGACCTCTGACCTCATCACAGGGGGGCAGCCGTTGGAACCGGACAGTGTGATAAATGACCTGTCTTTCATACATGCACTTTCACATGATGGGACTGGACTGAAAGAACTGCAACAGGCCGATCCAGATATTGCTACGGTGTTGGATTGGAGGGATTCTCGACGACCTCGGGGGCAGATGAGAGGCAGTTCCAGGTAGCTGCGGAAGGTATGGACTGAATATCCTCGTCTTTCTGTGGTGAATGGACGGAGAGTGACTTCCTCCCTCACATGGGGTGCTCAGTATCAAGTGGTGCCCTTATCCCTTGTCCCTGATGTGCTGCACCATCTTCATGGAGGCCCTGTGTCTGCGCATTTCTCAGCGGAACAAGTGTGGGAACGAGCAACGCAAACTTGTTACTGGCCCTCTATGTTCAAAGACATTCGACAGTGGTGCGAGCAGTGCCTCCCATGTCAGACCCGCAGCGCTCCTGTGCCTAAGCACCGGGCACCAATGGGCGGATCCCAAGCAACTCAACCATTCCAGAGAGTGGCAATGGACATTCTTGAATTACCAGTGACTGCTAAGGACAACAGATATGTGTTAGTAGTAGAAGAATACGTTTCTAAGTTTTTAAACCTGTATGCTCTTCCTAATCAAATGGCCAAATCAGTAGCACAGTGTCTGTTTGAGGATTACGTGCTGGTACATGGCGTTCCAGAAGTGGTTCACAGTGACCAGGGCCGGCAGTTTGAAGCTGGGGTTGTTCAAAGACCGTGTCAACTTTTAGGGATAAAGAAAACACGCACCACAGCATGGTCGAAAGATTTAATCAGACTCTCATTGATCAACTGGCCAAATCATTGCTTTCCTGCGGAGGTGAATGGGATGGTTATCTGAAACAGGTGGCTTTTGCCTATAACACATCTGTTCATGCTTCCACTAACTCAGCCGTCGTCCTCCTGAAGTCGACCACCATCTCTCTGGTCTTGGCCACGTTCAGAAGCAGGTGATTTCTACCGGCCCACTCCACAAAGTCATCCACTACTGCCCTGTACTCCTCCCGCCAATCCCTTATACAGCCGACCACTGCAGAGTCATCAGAGAACTTCTGGAGATGACATGACCCTGAGTTGTATTGGAAGTCAGTGGTGTACACGGTGAGCAGGAAGGGAGACAGAACAGTTCCCTGTGGGGCTCCAGTTCCACTGACCACCGTATCAGACAGCACACGGCCCAGTCGGACAAACTGTGGTCTGCCTGTCAGGTAGTCAGTGATCCAGGAGACGGTGGACGCATTAACCCCCACCACCGTCTCCTGCTGCTTCTCACTCAGCAGCAGTGGTTGGATGGTGTTAAATGTACTGGAGAAGTCAAAGAAAGCGATTCTCACAGAGCCACCGGTTCCATCCAGGTGCGACTGAGCTCGTTGCAGCAGGTAGATGATGGCGTCGTCCACTCCCACATAGGGCTGGTATGCAAATTGCAGAGGGTCCTGTGATGATTTTTCCTGCGGTCAGAGGTGGGCCAAGACCAGCCTTTCCAGCACCTTCATCACATGTGATGTGAGGGCAACTGGTCGGTAGTCATTGAGGCCAGATGGTGTCGTCTTCTTAGGTACAGGAACCAGGCACGACATCTTCCACAGCACCGGGACTTCCTCCTGCTTCAGGCTCAGGTTGTAGAGATGTTGCAGGACATCAGACAGCTGGATGGTGCAGGTCTTCAGGACCCTGGGACTGATGCCATCAGGTCCTGCAGTCTTGCCTTGGTGGAGTCTCCCAGCTGTCTTCTCACCTGGCCAGTCGTCACAGAGAGGGGGGGGGGAAGGGGGTCATGGTGTCGGTGGTGGCAGAGCCCTTTGAAGTGGAGGGCTCTGAGTCCATGCAGCTCACCAGGGGGGATCGGGGGAGGTGGTGGTGTTTGGGAGGTGTGGTGTGTGGAGGAGACAGATGAGGAGACAGATGAGAGCTAAACCTATTGAAGAAAGAGTTTAGCTCGAGTTTAACCCTGGTTGTCTACCTCCAACCTTGAAGCCAGTAATCTGCTTCATCCCCATCCACACCTCTCTCACGTTGTTCTGCTGGAGTTTGGCCTCCAGCTTCCTTCTGTAGGTGTCCTTGTGTAACAGACTTGGAATGGCATTGAAGGAGACGACTCAGAGGGTAGTTTTCCAGCATTTATTCGCTGCAGAAGACAACATAAACCACATTAGTTTCTTCCTGGTCTCACTCTCTCTGTATACATCCACTTCCTCATCAGTACGAAACACTACTGTCTGGGGAAGTCGGGACTAACAGCGACATCAAGTGGACAAAACAAACAACTACATGAGGTGGAATGATTAACAGAACCCGCGAAAATTATAACATTAAACAAAGGAAAATACATACCTGCAGAAGACAACATAAATCACATTAGTTTCTTCCTGATCTCACTCTCTCTGTATACATCCGCTCCTAAACATGCAAGACAACAGAATTCACACAAAGGAATGCCAAAGTATCTGCATCGTTACGTTATGACAGGTGTTGGGGTCTGAGCATATGGCTGCACATGTGCTGTGAAAAAAGAAAATCAGGCCTTCCCTTTTGCAAGCAAAGGTTTCATCCTGATTGTGGTTTGATGAGCACCAAACCCCCTCTGAAGGACTTTCACATTAGGGTGTGAATTCCCCCCCCCCAAAAAACTATGGTTCCTGAAGTCACCTGAGAGCACCGCTGCAACCTCATTGGCCGAGAGCCAAGACAGCACCAGGACCCCTGTGGTTCAGCCACTGTTCAACAAAACTGACTGCAGTTCACACCTCCACGCTTTTTCCCTTCGACCTCGGTCGAGCAAGGGAGCAATCGCTGTTCTTCACCCTGGACATCCGTCCCTGGGACGCAAGGAGACGCATCAGCTTTCTCCCCCCCGCCAGCATCGCGCTGTCGACGAAGGCCTGCAAACCCTGTCAGGTCACAACGCTATCTTCGCTGGCCGAAGTAGCCGTGTTTTTCTTTTTGAGTCAAGGCCCTCTCACTGCACCGGGACGAATCTCTTCCACGATTCCTCCCCGTGTTGTTTTCTTTTTGTGCACATTCCGGCAAAGCAGCAGCTGAAAAACTCGCTCCTTCCCGAAAATTTCCGATGAGACGTACGGACCACAGCGTCTCAATCCGATGTTAAATCATCCTCTCTGCAGCGAGGATTGATCACCTCCAGCGCCAGCTCCAGAACGAGCCGCGTCAACGGACCGAAACAGCCGCCGCTTAAACAGCCGCGCTGATCTACAAGCAGCCCCACTTTTTCCTTCAGGACAAAGAAAGCACGATTCTCAGCGGCCACTCTCCCCGCCACAAAGAAGCGTCTCCAACGTAAGTTCATTGTGCATCTGGGCTAGCTTAGCTTAAATTAACTTAAAGTTCATTCAAGTTAATTCATGTATATGTTGATATTCCCGTGTTTTTGTGTGTTTCGTTACTATTGCGTAATATCAAGGTATTGCGCAACACTCAGCGGGCCCCAGCTCCGCTCCACTGTGCATTGCCCGTATTCTGTTCGCGTTAAAGACACCGTCGCAGTATACGGAGGTAAATACACAAACATCACGGACCAGAGAAGCTCCGTTTGTATTGTGTATTAACTGCATTGACTGTTTTCTTTGGGATTATTTTCATTCATTTGTATTCAACTTTGTGGGATATTTCTCTCTTCATTAACTCGGCTCTGTGAGTGAGCTGAGTGCCGTGTTCATCACTGCGTAAGCTGCCGACAGTTCAAGACGACAACGGTATGCTTATGCATGAGAGAATAACGTACTTATGCTCCTCAGGATATCGCAGCAGAAGTTTGATTTATGTTGACTTACAATTTCTCTCCACCTTTTCTTGGCTCACCCTCCTGCCAACACAGCAGGAGGTGACCCCCTCTCTCTCTGACCCTCTCTCTCTCACACGTGCTCACACACAGCGACCCCCCCCTCTCCTCCGCCAGTTTGCCCAAGTCACTCGACTAGGCCATCTAGTGGTGGGTCACGGTAGCATCTTAAGGTTCACCCCCCCCCCCCCAGTTTGTCTAAGTCCCTCGACTACGCCATCTGGTGGTGTTCAGCGGTAATACCTTAAGCCCTTCCCCTTTTAACCCACAGTCTCACCCCCTTCTGCTTGGTGGCCAGCGGCCATCTTTGTAGTCTTTGACTGTGAGTGTTAAGGGCCCTCACCCCCCTTCCTTTTATACACAGACACACACACACACATACACATACACACATACTTATATACACACCCTCCTCCTCTTTTATTTTCATTTCTTTAGATATTAGGTACATAAAATTGTATGATGGCGTTTGTTGATTGCGATATTCATTGATCTGATCTTTTATTATTCTAATTTAATAAACTCTATTATACTTTAAAGAGCAGTCGTCTGTGATTAATGGTGCATATGTATGTGATGATCTGTATGTAGTAGCCTGCGCTCGGATTCAAACCTTCACTGTCACTGATGAGTGACTACTAATTATGAGACTTAGTTTTATCGTTTGGTTATCGGTCCCTGTTCGCAGGGTGGTGCCCCGTTATTATTAATAATCATTAATAATTGTTATTCACATTAATAATTCTATTGATGTCAAGAATTCAGTTTCTTAAAAGCCGATAACTCAAACACAAGCCCCTATTGATCCCAACACAGGGCAGCCTGACGTAAAAGTAAATGGCGCCAAATAGGCGAACTGAAACAGCCAGTAAACTTATATTTTCTACAGTCAAAATGGCACGTAACAGCTTCATAAGGTCATCGCCTTAGTAGTTATTAAAGTAAACAGTTACATTCCCGAAGAAAACAACAAAACAGTGCAACGATATTATTCCACACAACTTACCCTGATATTTTTGTACAAATTCTTGTTCAAAATCCTTTGAAATTAAGGTTTTTACGATTTAGAAAGGTACTTTCCACCTGCTGTCCCTGGGCAGAGAGAGACACTACTACTTAAAAATACAATGCATGCAAATACAATTTTCAATATAATAATAAATTGACCAATAATAGTTATATTGTTACTGTAGGAATCAACTAATTGTCAACAGTTCTTTTTATTGAGTCAGGTCCACATAAATTCACTTTGCTCAGTAGGTGTTTTTTTCCCTTTTAATTTAGCGTGCAGAAGCAGAAACAGAAGTGTGACTCATCCTTCACAATCACTTACATATTCTTCATATCTTTAACTCACATCCTTCCCTTACACAGCTGCTTCTCCTATAGACTAACTGAGATACAAAGTTGGGGCCTGAGAGATTAGTAGCAGCCACGGTTTTCATTTTTCTTTGTATGCTCAAAAATATGTATGCTGTTGACGGGTCAAATCTAAACCGTACTGTCACAACAGATTATCTCCGCTGGCAAACCCCTTGAATAGAAGTAAAGCTCCCTTATTGCATCTCAGTAATACATGGAACCCCGAGCTACTATATTTCTATGATTCTTTTTTTCCGCTCACCCCTTTTATGTTTGTTTCCTTCAAAGGGGATGATGCATCAAAGGCATTTTAAGAAATTCCATATGCCAAAGGCTGATAATCAGTGACAAAATAACTATCTATATATATACACTGTTAGGGTTCAAAAACCAAAAGGATGAGAGCCTGCAGGCCGCAGGGACTTTTCTGCTGCGAGCCTCTGAGTGCGCACGCGCATCAGAAAAATGGACTGGATCCGGTTCACAATCAATAACAATATTTAATGTACTACATGAAATTCACTTATAAGCTGCATTAACTATCAATAGCAATGTTCTCGAGAACAGAGACCACACGCACGCATCTCACTCACAGGTCTGAATTCAGGTTCTGAAAAACGAGAGCGGACGTGGTCTGAGGAATTCTCTCCAGAACAGTGTCTTATATGCTGGAAATGTCAAACAGTCATAAAACATCTGAATGACCCTCCGTGGCGATCAGTGATTGGCTCCATTTGACTTCTGTCCCCTCCCTGGATCGATCCTTTAGCGAAACAGATTTGCTCCTTGCAAAACATCTGTCTTGACTCCACCTCTGGTCAGCTTGTCCTCCCCACTGACCACCTCCTCCAGTTGCTGCATGTCCCATTCAGAATCCCTGTCTGACCCTCAAACTATTCTTACAGTGTTTTAATACCTTTAGTGACTATACTTTTATGATTTAATACATTCAATTAGTTAATATACTGTAACACATAATATCTTCGATAAGAAAGAATATTGTAACTAACATATTATTATTGTGACACTTCTACTCATCACTAGGGGGGTTATTTAATATTACTTATAATGCGTTTAATACTGAAATTCTCCACATCACCTCACACAGCGGCAGCAGCAACACAGTTGAAGAGTGGAGCTGCAGAGCAGCAGCAGTCGGTCGCTCTCTTTCATTGTCTTCGCGGACATCTTTTAAATGAACGTTCTTTCTCACTGTTTGTCTGAGTAACAAAAGCTTTTGTTCCTTCTCCGTCAACACATTTCACTCCGACTTCCTTTCCCTCTAGACAACACTGATAACACCATCCCCACTCCCACTCTTGCTCTATTTTATGTGTCCTATTCTGTCTGCCATTCTGCTTCTATTTCTTTCCCCCCCATTGCTTGGATTCATCACTTTAAATCCTGCCTCACCATATCCCCTTGCACTCTCTCCTTAAATGCCTATATCCCTCAAGCATCTGCTCTCCTGTTCTGCCCCCTCCCTTCAAAGTTGTTCCCCTTGCCCTGCACACAAATATCTCTCTTTCCATTTTCTACCCCATTTCTGCATTGCCCTTGAGTTTGATTTCAGGGACACAGAAAGGGTACATTATCTTCTGCGAGCCTCTCCTGAGACTTCCTGGCTCTTCTTTGCTTTCTTCTCCCCATCACCTTCTCCTGCCCGGTCTCCCCGATGTCCTGCCATGTCACCTTGATGGCAGTACTATCTCACTAATGACACAAACCCAGCAGTCCCCTTGAAACAGACTGCGACATTATAAAAGGCAGCTCACTTCTAGAGTGCAGGTGGACACTTGAAGAAGTAGTCAAATACCAGTAGTCACGCTATTGTAAATCCTGTTGTTATTTGTAAACACATACCCATGGAAATGAAATATAATGAGGGTGTATATGTGTATTTTCAGAGCCTGGGTAGGGTTGTGTAGTGGGTACTGAAGTGTCCTGAGAACTCTTTGTTTCTGCTGAGACAGCATGTTTTCTCTCTCTGGTACACATAAAGAGAAACATCATCTTTTGGCACATTGTGTCGGTTGTTATCAATGGCTTCACTTGCACAGTTCGGTGACTGCCGGTCAAACGAAGAGGCTCAGAAGTGCTACAGGACTGTCATGCTAATAATTAGTCATCACTTTTTATAATGCAGGATAATTTGGCAAACATGTAACATTTAAATGAGCGATAGTGCAGGTAACTTTATGTGAATGAGATGATGGATTTGGAGGATTGCAACCTCTGATGCTTAGCGAGCCGAGAGCATGGAGGCTGGAGGTGGAGGAGCATTGTGTGTAATGAAAGACAACAATATGATAAAGATAGGGGGCGTGTTTAACACAGAGGTCATGATTTACTACATAGTGGCCTTAGGGAAAAGATATATGTGACATGATGTGGGAATAATAATGGAGAAAGAGGCCAACATATTTACTGGTTTGAAAATACATGTGAGAAGAGTGCTGAGTATACAGAGTGGATAATGATAAGGCAATGTATAGTTGTCAATACTCTTGATATACTTTCTTGCAATTCATTTGTTTGAAGATTGACTTCAAATGTAAATGTTGGATAGTAGACATTAAAGCATCAAATCTTCATCCTAATTCCCTCATGCAATCAAGTTAAGTAACGCTTTCCATATTTGTATGTAACCACAGTTATACATAACTCAGTGCTTCAAAGATTACAGGTGTGATTACTGTTTGCTGGCTCATAGGGCAAAACTCTTTAGAATGACACAACCTAAAAATGAGATGGACCGCAGGAGGTTTGAACTGTTAAACAAATAAACACATTGCTATGATGTGCATGATGTTTAGCTGAGAGATACAACTGAAATCATAGTGACATGATCAGCTAGCTTATTTCACAAGAGGAAACTCACTGCTCTGAGTCCGACAGCAAGTGTAGAGTTTCTTTCTTCAATAAACGGTCTTTGGCTGTTTTGTGGAGTTTAATTTGCGCCTTCTGGGAAGTTTCTCACGAAGTCAGCGTTAATTAACCATATCTAATCGTTATTGTTTCTCCTGGCTAAATCTGACCGTTCCAGATATGCGAAGCCTTCTACCTGAATGTTTTCTACATTGTTCTTTGCTAATAAAATGGAGTATACTAGTACTATTTGTATTAAGCCATCGCACACAATACTAGTGTAGCATGTATACAATCTACAATATGACTGAAAAGGTACAAGAGGAGCATAATAATGATATATGCCTATCCTACATTCTTATCAATTCAAGCTAACCTTAAGAAAATAAAATATAAAAAAGAACAAAAATATATATAATTCACACTTGTAACCCCCAAAATGACTTTATAAACAATTATTCTAAAGCTTGATTCCCACACCTCCACACAATAAGATATGTAAGAAAGTATAAGTGGGCTTATAATTGAATACATGTTGACAGGACATGTTGACTGACATTGTACCATTAATATAGTGAATGTGTTGTCTCCATGTTAATTTAGAATCAAAATCAACCCCTAAAAAACTCCAAAAAACATTAATTTAGTTTTCATATTTATTAAGAGACAATGCAGTAACATCCAACTTAAAGCAGGCATGTGGGAAGAAACATGTAGCATTGTTACAGATATGATTGCAGTTTTTTTTGTGTGAATGTATTTCTTGGAGAAGCATTGATTTCATGTGCCAGGCTGAAGGACAGCTGTTGATGTGAAACCACCTGCCGTAAAAGTGTCGCTCGATGTGTGGACTTGGAGAGTGTGCGTCAGCTGCAGCCTTGTCTTGATTAACTCTCCTCAGAGGATTTTACCGTCTGGCTTTAAGTGACACTGCGGTCTCTGTTGGCACAATGTAGAATCCTCGTTTGAGGGAAAGCAGAAAAGGAACAGCGTGGAGTGAACATGAGTCCTCCCGGTACTCCTCGTCAGGTGATCAGCGGGCCGGTGAGAACTTCACTCCATAACAACCTTCCCAGGTGTAATTCAGTAATGTGCCTCAACCCAGCAAAGTGAATCCATGTGCAATGTATTACTGTCACCTACGTCCTGGGAGGAGGCTTGGAGACCGTTACGTCTTTAGTTCTTTACATTGAGCGCTGTATTAAGTGTCTCTGTCAAGCATGTCAAATTGATACGAGAAAAAAGGTAACGGGGCTGGCATTCGTTCATATTGTCACACAGTGCCAGTGTGCTCCAAGGCGTGAGAGACACAAAAATGAGCCGAATATGAAAGTTCAGAGAGACAATTGATGATGAGTTGGGCCTGAACAAAGCACTAATCACCAAGTGTTGTACCTTCTTCAGAAATATGTCAGTAAGCTCAAGATGTGGTGTTGAAAGGAACAGCGGAGAAGCAGCAGAGACAGAATTGGGCACACGTCATGACTTTTACTGGTGTAAGTTTTGACACACATGTAGCTGTGTGAATTTTGCTGTCACATTAGATCAGGGTGCTGCAATAATTAACAGGACCTGTCGGCGCTCCTGCTGTTGCTTCTGAACTTAGAGCTTTGATTTCTGCGTTGGAGGTAGAACTGAACTGCTCTCTTTGTGTTGTAAATACCAAAATAGATTCTCATTTTTTTCCAAAACCAGAATGACAATGACTATCCGGAGGCCACGCAAAGACACAGAGTGTGAAAATCGAGGCCACAGCTGTTGACTTCTCGCAATCATTTTGAATCTCCATCTCCACTTCCTTCCCCTTTCATAGGAGACCTGGCATCAGAGGATGAGTACCTGGAAATCCCATCTATCTCCAGACAGAGAGCCGGGACGTATGAATGCACAGCCGTCAACGATATTGACACAGACGTCCAGACCGTCGACATCACCGTTAACTGTGAGTCCACTGCTTGGCTGAAGACTTGAAACATTTTGTATTTGAATTAACAATGTTGAAACAATTACTCAATTTATCAACGAGTCTTTTGGCAGAAAAATAAAATACAATCATATAATCATGTAAATAACTTATGAAGAAAAAAAGTGCTGAATATTGTCAGGTTCAAGTTTCTCAAATATGAGCCTTTGCTGCTTTTCTCCATCTCATAACATTATTATTATTATCATACTCTGCTGATTTCAATTTTAGAATTTAAGTATTGCAGCTACAAAATGTCTTATCATTGACTCAAGTTATGTATGTCAAGTGCTGCTGATTATAACAGTGTGATTTTAAAGGTTTAAATGTCAACTATATTAATTACAATTAATCAATTATAATAATGTGTTACTTGATTTGGCTAAGTTGATAGAAAACGGAAAATCAGTTTTTCGATAAAAAACAAGACATTTGGAGGACATCACATCGGGAAGGGAACCCAAGGAAAGTCCACATCTAAATGAAACTATTTTCTAAAATGTTATTGTTGAAGCCATTAATCATTAAATCAAGAAAACAATCAGTAGATTAATTGAGAGTTACGACATGGCTGCATAGTCACCATTGTTTTGGCTCACAGACCGAGGCACACAGAGCCCAGAACAAAAGGGAGTATTTGGGATCCACAACTGGACCGAAGTCCACATTTTGCTCAAACAGCTACAATAAAATCTATTAGATCATTTTGCTTCTCTGCTGCAGGAGACACAGGATGGATTGTAACAAATTAAACCCTCAACAGTTAATTCCATCTCACCAGTGTAGGAAATACCTTACATGATTTGAACTCCTACTTCCTGTTCACTCGTGGTCATGCTGTAGATCATCATGGCTTAGAGGAGAGAAGGCCATCAACCCGTCTCCTGATAACCTTGACTTGTCCTGATCTCAGTGCTCTCATGTTGTTGCTCATAGATGCTCCAGCTGTATCGGAGGGCAGAGACATCGGAGTGACTCTGGGCCAGAGAGGAGAGCTGGAGTGTGATGCTGATGCCGTGCCTGAGGCAGACTTTGAGTGGTACAAAGATGACAGAAGGTAATTACTTTCACATTTGAATTTTACGTGAGGCAAATGGAAGAATGTGTGTGTGTGTGTGTGTGTGTGTGTGTGTGTGTGTGTGGTTGTCAGTTTTCACAGTTATTGGTGGTCATTGATCAGCTTTCAGTCATACAGCCATTAAGATTACTGCAAATTGGTCCTAGTCATTAATTAAATTACTATTATTATTGCACTCAGGCCCATTGGTAATTGGGCAAGTGACTTCCCATTTCACAATTTCACGTTGCACTCACTGTGTACTTTCTCACATCTAGGATCCTCAATGGCCTCGATGGCATGGAGATTATGAATTCTGGATCTCTGTCGAAGCTGACATTTTTTAATGTGTCCGACGGAGATTACGGGAACTACACTTGTGTCGCACTCAACAAACTTGGAAGCTCTAACACAAGCTTCCTTATGTATGGTGAGTACAGGAATATGGTACATCTATTGTACTACAGAGAGGGAAGTATAACCAAAATGCTGTAGTTTATCTGTTAAATGTATGTTTTAATAAAAGTAATAATATTAATAGTCCAACTTTCTTCTGCACGTTACGTCATTTAGCTTCTATCAGTTTAATTCAACCTTTATCCATTTCCTTTTATCCAAAGCTGTTACATTTACTGTGATATGCACATAAATATTCCCCTATTTATGACTCAAAAAGAAATGCATTTATGTGCAGGCAACCACAGATTGTTTGGAGTAAATATACAACGCTGAAAGATGAAAGATAAGATTTCACATAATTTAGTTCAGACCATTAATGTATTAAGATAACTTGATACTGTTCCATATTAATTCTACTACACCTAAAACGTTGTCAGGCCTCCACCTCGTCGGTCCTGTAGAGCATGAGAGTCCTTCTGTAGCTCAGCCAGCTGACATCCTGCTCTCACTGTGCAATGAAGAGATGCACTGCTTATTTCAGCCAGTGACAATAGTGATCTCTCTCACGCACCAGGTGCCAAATATCCTGCAAATATAGTGAGGAGTATAGTGAGTACAACACATCTCCGTCTTTGGGTTAGTGGGCTCAGAAGCGCCTCAGTGTGTGTACACTGTATCAGCAAATGTGTCATCACAACTTTATCAACACTGAGTGATTGTCAGCATTAAAATACTGTAGTGTTTCAGCTTTGAACTTGAATTCAGCCACTATTTTGGCACTATTACCAGTTTGAACATGATTACCAGTATGCCACTGTATGCAACTGTGCAGCCACAATGTTAAAGGTCTATTCAGCAGCACACCTTTTCACAAGTGCTGTCAATGATTTGTTGCTGCTCTGTTTCCAATATGTTGCTCTGTTCCATTTGTTTCCCTGGTGTAGTCGTAATTGAACCCACTAGCTCAACGCTATTGCAAGGTTAGTATTCTGCACCAGCATGCACTTCAACTGTTGTGGATGGAATGTATTAACTGCATGCTGGCACATGACCAACCGCCATTTTCCCAAACTGGAAGTCAGGCTGCACTGTCACTGGACCTATACGCAGTGTCTGACATGAAGAGACAAATCCATGCTGGGCTCTTTGATCATTGAGCTGTTTGTCATTACTCTTTGTTCTCTTCATGAATGGACATGTTAGAGTTCATGTGTGGCAGGCAGCAGGAATGTCAAAGCAAACCACCATACCAATGTCACATGAACTTTTATGAAATTGGCCATCACAACCCATTTTGCTAACCATGTTTCATCTTCTCCTTTGCAACCCTAACCGCCTCGCTGTGTTACACCGCTTCATTTTCATTTTTGCATGCTCTTCTTTCCAATGTAAGTATTCCTCATTTTTCATGATCATCATTTGTGCTTGTACGAGTGCTTTTGCCTTCAGTTGTTGCTTTTCAACTGTACGTCCAACACAGAAAATTGTGAAAAGCAAACACAGAAAGTTGTATAACCTTACTGCGAGCTGAACCGTTCCTTGTATCTGCCGAACAGTGATAGCAGATTGTAGATATCTGGATGAGCCCTGTGTGTTTTTAGAACAAGCATGTGGAGCCGTGGCGATAAACACCTCGCCCATCATGTCATTAATGTGTCCTGGTGACTGGTGGTTGCAGCATCTTGTCAGCAGAACCACTCCATTAACACAACATAATTGTATTAATGGCTTTGATTTTGACTACGAGTGAACGTCATTATTGTAATTAGCCATATGCAGGATTACGGATAATCCACTGTGGCAGGGTAATTGGATAGATGCCCCAAAGGAAACTGTGGTGAACTCATGGAAATCCAAGGGAAATGAGTAGTCATTGTGTTCCAAGCTTCAAAGAAAAAAGTTCAAATGTGTCCTCGATCCTCATACAATGCATCTTTTTGGATGGAACTTGCCTCATCCCTGAAAACAGCATGATGAAACTATAATGTGTTATAGTTTTATCATTGTGAAATTGTCTTGTTTTTTAGCTGTGCAAACACTGTAATACTAGAATAATACATAAACATTTTATTATACATTACTCAAAACATTACCTTTTTAATAAATCGAAGGCCAATAAAATAAATAATCTATAATCCCCATTATATATATTTTCTGTTGTAGCCTGATGGATAAGAATCAGATGGACCACTTTTATTAGAAATGAGGAACCAAAAATGATCTATTGGTCTTTATAGTTTCATGTATCGTTCTAAAGTCATTCTCAGTTGGTCGGAATGGAAACCTGCTGAACAATACACTTACAAGTGCTGTTCTTCACATAGTTTACACTATATATTGTATATTTAATATATTGTACTGTAGTCAGATTTAATGCTAATCTCAACCAACTCATTAATATTGATTCATATTAATTCTGTTGACAGACTGCCAGTTACAATTGACCAAAGCAAAGCTGGAAGTGAAAGCATAATTTTAAATAAATCCTGTGTTATTAAGAGCAGTTCTCAGAACTAAGAATGCCTTTTCAGAGATAGAATGACCTTCTTTCAGCAATAGATGCTGAGCAATGGTCAGTGTCAACCCTTGGTGCTGCACTGGATGCTGCAGACCATGCCCTTTTGATCATCCCACTCAGAAGCGAGTGCTAGCAGCAGCAATAAATAGCTCACCTTCTGCCTCACTAATGGAAGCTTTACTGTATCATTGTCATTTTAAGTGTTCATGTATGCTTCTGGAAAATGACTGGTTCTCTGGTTTCCTGCTTCCTTCCCCTTTATCATCCAAATAATTATGAATCCATATGCAGCCATTTCTGTTGAAGAACACAAGTATTCACGACATAATGCTTGTTGATTATATCCTGAAGGTATCACACATGTCTTTACTTTAGCAAGAGAGAACCGACCAATACAATACGGTTGATATGCATACCATTTCCATTTAGGAAATAAATAGAGATTCTAGGAATGTTGTCTGCATATGATAATCATTGCAAGCTGATAATGACATCAATAATATATGTTGGGGACAGAGATAGAACTTTGAGATTCTTGTTGTGGAATATTTCCTTTAAAAGTTCAGGTGAAGTTGGTTTTATCCAAAGTGTTTAACATAAACAGAGTCTTGATGAATGATCAAAGTTTCAGAAAGTAAATTTAATGTTTGCAAACAGAGAACACAACCACAGCCACGTATCACAGTGAAATGTGCTCATGCTCTAGAGACACAGAATCAAAACAAGGTATTTATACCGGCCGGCACAGAGAAGACAGATAACACACAGGAGACGAATGCAGAAAGGTGGGGGCGCGTGTCCTTGTTGGAACCCTCACTGACATCACTAGGTCTTCCGCAAATGTTTAGTCCAATAAGAAGCAGTTGATTACAGAAAGAACACGTCAGTCGCTTGATAGAATAAGATAGAGAGTGACCTCTGTCTGGAACAAATATGTCAAGGTGTTCAGACATCTAGACGCCTGTACAAATGAATTTTCTAACAGCAACATCACACAGAAAATATGATGAGGACATGTTAAAACATTTTTATCATTACATTCTCCATGCCACTGATGCTCAGGAGTGCTGCAGGAATGAACCCTCAAACAGGGAAATTAATCAGCAGCTTTGTGCTTCTGGTTCCTTCCTCTCAAATCCAATGTCTTTCATTCCTCAGTGCCAGAGATAGCCATCGGTGGAGGCATTATGTTTTCTAGTTGTCGGTCAGTCCATTCGTCCATACATCCGTCTGGTTCATTTTTGTGAACGCGATATCTCAGGAACGACTTTCTTCAAATTTCACACAAATGAAGGATGAACTCATGAGAATGTGATGGTCAAAGGTCAAAGATCACTATGACCTCTCAAAACACATTGATGGCCATGACTCTAGATACGCTTGATAAGACCATTTCACATAAAGGTTTATTAAAATAGATGAATAAAAGTATAAAGTGAGGACATGTTGGGCCTGCAGCGAGTCATTTTCAACATTCATTAACATCAGCACAGGCAGCGTTGTGATCATACAAGTGAGATGCTGCAGATACATTCACTTTAAACATTGTGCAACTTGCAGGTATATTTATAAAAAATGTTTCCCATATATACTGTAAAAAATATGAAGTAAAAATTCAGATCTCATTATGTTTCTCTATAAATGTATTTGCTGTGGCAAATTGTATGTGAATCCCAATCCACAGAGGTACTTCAAGTCCTTAGAGTCTCTCAAAGTCTCATAATCTCCACCTTAATGTCATGTGACGAATAAAACCTTGTAATCCATACCTCCAATTCCCCAGTAAACAATACACAGTAATCACTGTGATAACTGTAGTCACTAATTATGTACACTGGCATGTAGAAACTACAGATACACTTTAATAATACGGTGTTTTCACAAACAGAACTACAGATGTGCGCTGCTAAAGTCACAGTATTCCCCTTTAGACTCCTGCTGGAAGATAGGAAGTTCATTTGATAACTTGCCTCCAGTAGTGATCACATAAAGAGGAAAAACAACTTCAATGGTGAAACTCACCCAAGTGTTTTGCTTTTCTTTTCCTGTCAGGACCGAGAGCAGTTCAGGATGGTAGCGGCGCGATGGGAGTGCACTCACACACCTGCCTCCTCTTCTTAGTGTTTCTGCCATTCCTGCTCAGAATTTGAAGAGGAATGGATTTGAACACAAGTATTTTGTGTGTGTGTGCGTGTATGCGTGTACGTACGTGTGTGTGTGTGTGTGCGTGCGTGCGCGTGTGTGGGAGTGTGTGTGTTTTTGTTTTGTTTTTTCAACCGGAACCATAAACTGGTGCACAGTGAGTGCATGAAATATCCTGCTACATAATGATGTTGACCCACTAAATAATACTTAAAAGCTGTCTGTTGTTTTTTTGTTTTGTTTTTAGATTTCAAGGATGTAACAAATGCTTCACAGAAATTGAATTATGTTGGAAATGTTCTCTCTAAATTATATTAGTCTGGATCATCTCTTTTTTACTCATAGTATGTCTGAGAGAAAAAAAGATTTTTTAATTGTGGTGTCTCTTATTCAAATTGATTTGTCTTCACTTTTTAACCGCATTGAATATTCATCTCAACTCCAGAAAAAGGCAAATGTACAATAAGTATGAGCGGTGAATGTTAAACACCTGAAAGTCAAAGCGAGACAGTGAAGCAGGAGGACTGTAGGTTTCCCTGAGGCTGAACGCCTGCTATTGTCATATCTGAATGTGTAATGATTATCAGTCCGTCTGGTTGTTGAAACAGAATCGTTCTTGACGTGTTATGCTAATCTGTTAATTCTATTTTTTTCAGTTATATTTAGTTTTAAATATTTTTGAGAAGGGAAAATATGAAGTTGTAATTATTTAGGACAAATACCTTAGTTTTATGTATTTTCTTCTGTACACAAAAATGGTGTCAAGAATACTTACGTTATAATTATGTAGTTAAAAATGGAGGGAGAGTCGGCTCCACTTGTGTGGAGTCGACGTCTGACTTAAGTAATGCAAATGTATTAATGCTGTTGCTACTTGTTTGAACATCATGCCGTTTCTACACAACACAGTTATTTGAGGAAATGTTTCTGTTCATGTTGCAAAGCAGCACTGGAGGCTGAGAGGCCACTCAGTCACATCATGCTAATAAAAAAATAAACACCCTTTGCATGTTTAGACACCAATAACCCAAAGACTAGCAGCTCACGCAGCACCACGCTCCATTGGATTTCTGTTTCTAGTCTTAACACATGGACACCGTTTCCATACTATTGTCTTTTCACAAAGAAGAGGGTAAACATGTTTTAATATGGGTTTAACATTGAGCCATTGGGAAATCTAAAATAACACACACCTTTGAACCAAAATGTACAGTATGTGGTTCATGACTGTGAGATGCTCATTCTGAACATGACATTCCAGCTCTTATTGAAAAGAAAAGAATTGCAGGCATACTGTACAGAATGCGAGCCGATTGCAATAACCGACAGTGATCGGAGGTCCGAGTTAAAAAAATATACTACACCTGCTTCATATGCGGCTGGCATTGTCAGAGAGGAGAAGATATGTTAGAAAACAAAGAAATCATACCTGTGTTTTATCATGGAGGATCAGTACACACAGAGCATCTGCAGCGAACAGGACGAACCTCCGTTATTTAGTTGTGAGCGTGAGGATTTTATGCAACAATCAGAAACTTCTCACAACACACCGGCAAGAATTAAAAGCCGGTGATTTGTCTTTTTCAAGTCTCTCGTGTTGGCAAACAATTTACACCAACTGCCACACTCAGGTTCGCCCCGGCAGCGAAGAAGAGCTGAGTGACAGTAACAAAAATGCAGGATTTTGTTGTAAAGGCTTCTGGTCTTTTTTTAGACATCATGCCCGTTTGTGTTTGTGAACGTACAAACACAACCGTCTACCGGCTGCACTGCACAGCACAGCATCGGACTGTGTGCAGCACTAGAGGATTTGCAGGATTCCATTAACACAACATCAAACAGGAACAGCGAATTACATCGAATTAGTGTGTGTCTGTTTAGTGGCGGGGCAATGATGCGCTTCTTATTATCCTCGGCTCCGATTGAATGTTTTCACATGTGGTTATTTTTAAATGAACGCGCGGCAGAACCAATGATCTCTGCTCTGTTCACACTCACCTTCTTCCCCTGGCTTGCCTCAGCTCTGGTGGGCTTGTAGTCTTTCATCCATATCCACACACTTCAATTTGTCTTTTTAACTCATTTAGCCTCATTGTGGCTCTCGGGGACAACAAGGTTTGTGCTTCTCAATGTCAAAATGAGCCAAATCAAAACGGCATGAAACAGATTGGAGCATTATTGAAATTGATCAGAGTAATCATCAGCTGAATATGACGGGCCAATCACGCTTTGTTTCCACACACAAGACAATGAGAGGGAGAGAAAGGGAGACTATTATTCATCTCCAGCACAGTGATGTTTGGAAATGACATGGTAATTATTCCTCCCGGCTGGAAGGATGGCACCACTGATCCCACGTCTGTATTGCCACAAGATTAACCACATTTAAGATGAACTGAAGTCAGACCACCTCCCAAGGAGATCCACATTGGGGTCCCTTTAGAGGAGTTTGCATGACGTGGTTGCTGTCAATATGCACAAGCAATCACAGTCTCGCTGCTTTGAGTTCCCTTGAATGGTTGGAACGGGAGCCAAATGTGCTGAACACTTCGCTTAATAGTCTGCCTGGAAATATCACTTAACAAAAAAACACACTCACTCACACCTCATTTCTTCTCTCTCTCACAGACATTTTACTGAAGTAAGACAGTTTCTTGTTTATTTCTTTTGTAGGACAGCCAAGCACACGTAAAAACTGTTCATTGATTTTGATCTGTTTACTACCTCTGAGCAGTTGCTCAGCAAGTTGCCCAATTATTTAACTACGCAGCGATCACCACTTAAAAGTACTATTTATTTACATGTGTTCACGGGTGCGTATTGTGAGTGGGCTGTAATGCTAACACCACACCGCTGTACTGTCAGTATAGTTTCTCCAGGAGCATCACAGCACTCCACAGGTTTAGAGGACAGCGCAGACAACTGCATTCCATTGCTTTGTCCTTAATAACTGTCACATTGTTTTTTGATGTCATATCTATTACAGTATCATTTCTCGAGTCAAGCACACTGAGGACAAACCCATGTGAGCGCCTACCTTTAGAGCAGATTTGTATAAACCAGCAGGGCTGCTGGCAAAATAGATCTCCAGATGAAATGAGAATGAATGTGTTTTTCCTCACACGTAACCAGCGGTAAGGAGGCTGCTGTTTAACTGACTTCATCTAATAATCAACCTAATAATAGCAATGCCATATGGTTACTATGGCAGCGATTGAGAGTTGGGGCTGTACTGAGAATCACAGACTACCATCCAAAACTCTGCATGTTAATATTCTGACTTAAGATGATCATTAAGAGGAACCCCGCCAGTTCTCAATGTCAAACAAGCATATTGTTTTTGAGCTCTGATGAGATATGCGGTCACAGTGAAGCACTGAGCCGAAGAAGCCACATCGAGCCGAAGAGCAGTCTGGTCTCTGATCTGAGGATGAGGTACTCTGCCTTTTCAGACGAGATGGAAAACAGTCGGCAAACCTGTCAGATCACGGCTGGAAATCCCGCTAGATCCTATTCCTACAGTTTTGGCCTTGGCCACATGCAGCTAACAGAAAACTACCATCTTCATTTCCTTGATCTCAAATCCCTGCTGTTCTAAACGTGTAACAACAGAAGGCGTGTGGAGACAACCTGCTTCTATAAAGGCTTCATTTGGATTCTCTTCTGACCTGAGGCCTTTTGCATTACTTTGCACCAGTGTGATCTCTGCATTATGGGCACTGGCAGCCTCAAGGTTAGACAAGCCGGCTTGCAGAGCAGTTAAACAAACACAATCACATTTCAGTTAGTGAGACAGTGGGAAGTTTTGTGTTGCGTAACACAGCTATTTGCCATGTTATGGCTCATATAGTTGAGAAAACTCTAATGAGCTCCCAGTTGGCCTTTATGTTGTCCTGTTAGCTGGACTCGTCCTCCATTCTATAAGTCTCACAAAGTGTGATGATTTTAATTGTTAGAATAATATAAAGTTAAAACTGACATTGTTTCTCCCTGTGCTGAACGCTTCCCACAGCTGCATATGACATGCATCACTGTCAGGCAAACTGAGCACAGAAAGTGTTGACGTACCCGTTTCTAGAAATGAGCAACTTAATAAAATCATTTACCGTCTCTCTCTTTGTCAGCAGGCGTACTGCAGTTTCTTTCTGACTGGCATTAGAACAAGTCTGTGCTTTCTTATTAGAGCAAACGCTCCAAACTCCCACCAAGCATGACTTTTCTTTTAAAGATATACACACTGCAAGCCCCGTTCAAGCCAAATGTATAATGATGAGACTGAGCAAAGGAAGAGGATCTCGGACATATTTCTGATCCAACCCCAAAGTTCAGCTAGGAAACTGCACTAAGAAGGCCTGAATACACTTAACTTCTCCTGTTCTGACTCCAGTCAGCCAATTCTGAATCACAGCCCATGAAGGCTTATATTTTGGTAGTAGCATACGTATGGTGATATGACCAATTCCATTGTCTGTTTAAAGACTGCAGGATTGCAGGACTCATTCTCTCGCTCCCATGCTCCAACCTGGCCCGTGTTTGCTTGGGCACGGCTATGGCTGTAGGGTTTTTCTTCATCTCCATATGTGCAAGGCAAGAGAGCAGTCTCTGAAGAATATTTGATACCAGTTAAGAAAAATGACTTGTATTGCACCTATCAGATAGTACTATTCATTTTAGGTGTTTTGTGACATTTGTGTGTTTTGCATTGGAGTCTGGAAGAGATCATTTTTGGATGTGAACTTTGGTTAGAGTCCAACCTTTGCTTCAGCTGCCAGGGGGATTATCATAGCAGACGCATGAAGTAGTCTCATGATCTGTTGGGCTTTATTTTGAATGATTCACAAACAGAAGATTCTGCCCTTTGCCTGGTTACAAGTTCACAGGGCTCTCTTCAGATTGGATTGTTTCCAAGTGGAGGGGGACCTCATGCTATTTGACTCCCTGCATTGTAAAGGATTGTTGGTTCATATGTATTTTCTTGATGAAAAGTGTGTGCTCATATTTAAGACTGACAATAATAAAATGTTGTATCTTAAAACGGTGTGTTGTGCATATATTGTTGGAGTTGTTTTCAGCTTGTATTGCCCACAGTGGCATCTATCCAGAAACAAGACAAACCTATTGATTTTCTGATCCCTAAGAAGTCCTGAGCTTTGACTGAGCTCACTATGGTCTGTCCGCTACATTACCAATAACTGTTAACTGCAGTTTTCCAAATGACACCATTGTGTCTTTAAACCTGAACACAGAGTATTTTTTAAGGGTTCTGGGACATTAATTATGTACACCCGCAGCAGGAGGTCTGCCATAACTCTGTGATGCGTCTCTCTTTCTCTACTGTAGCTGCATGCAGAAGCTATTTCCTATTCTCATTCTTCCGCTCTATAGATGATACTTGCAACACGAATCTGGAGGTTTCCACTGTTAATTGTCGATGGTAGTGGTGCTTGTGAATAATAATATAAAGCATGTCTATGATATGTAGAGTATTTCAGGTTTTGGGCTTTTTATTGCATTTTGGGTAAGCAGTGACAGAAAAATGTCTTTGCAGTTGGGAGCACACTGGTGTACTCAACAAATATTTAATTCATGCAAACATCTGCTCTCTGCAGCTGAGAGTTGCTCCATACACCAGAGACTGAATATAGTGTTAGAAAGATAAAATAATGCCTTATGTTAAAGGCCAGTGTCCCTCAAATCCAAGCTAACACAGAAATGCACAATGTCAGGCCATTCCAAGATGATTAACTGCATTTCTGTGGCAGTATTGCTCTCTACTCTCTACTACCAATACTACTAAACATGTTTTGACTTTTTGTCACTAAAGAACAATAAAACTGAACATTCAAGGGACACAGCTGAGCACAAAACACTGAAACCAACACCATCTGGTAAGGATTGCAGCAAAGAAAGGGTGTGTTCACACTAAGCATGTTTGGATCTAGAATATTTGGATGCTGTAAACTCAGTACTTGTTCGAACCAGAAAAAGGCACAGCGAATTCCAGTCCACCCTGTAAACAAAAGTGGAGCTTCAAGCTTGGTGACCTATTGGCTTTTGAAGAGGCTTCCGTTGATTGGCGCTAGTTTTGTTCAGAGTCAGGCTCCATTTAATGGGATGGTGCAAAAAAGCTTCCCCCACATTGTACTCTCAGGTTCTCTGTTGCATTACAGCACAGTCACTGTTTTGTAACTAGTTACCAGCTCAACAAAATTAGTTTAAAATTAGTTTCCGAAAGCAAATCCACTGATTGGGCCAATTGCATTGGAATCCATTGTTGGCATTCCAGAATCTGATAGGACAGAGCCTTGACTTGAGCCTGATTTACAGGTGGCAGTTAAAGTAAACAGAAAATATAAAAATGGCCGAATCACAACGTTGGTGATGTACAGTGTAACGTTGCCTTACCATAACAGCAGTGGTGCCGATATCTTCAACATGGGTGCGATGAACAAACACTTAGAAAATCAGTTTTAAGTGAATTTAAAAGACAAACGTTCGGCGTGTTGATAATACCAACGTATCATGCTTTGGTGGGGACAAAACGGAAACAGGACAGTGATGTCTGCTGTGGGATGCTTTCACTTCAAGTGTTGGTGCTTGATTTTTTTGTAATCGGCGATGAGCCCTGAGTCTTAAAGCACAGCATTTGAAGAAAAATAATATTTGGACTTGCTTTTGGAACTAGGGGACACGTCAGTCAGCAATGTGATAATGTATCCAGAGGGAAACATGAATGTGTACCAAATTTCATGTTGATCCATTTAAATAAAGTTTTAGCATAAGTTCAGTGAGGAAGACTATACTCTTGCATGCTTAGGCCCGTAGTTTATTTCTCATACATCTGCCAGTCACTCCTCACGCAAGCTCACGCATTTCCTTGCTGTCATTGTTCGAGGCTGTCAGTCATGATATCAGCTGTTTAGATTAGCTGGTCTCTTCTATCCAATAGCACAATGAAACAATGACATGGTTAGCCTATCATCTTGCTGCTGTCTCTCTACCTTCAGTACATTCATGCTGCTGTTACGCACCCCTTCGTGACGTTCAGATTGCTGTTACACATGCTCTACATCAGCCCGGTGTCTGTGTGTTTTCATGACGAACTGACGCAATTAGCAAATGTCCACGTTACCTTTTTCCAGTCTCATTTGTAGGAGCACGCCGACGCCCAGTTTCTCAGCAGAGAGAGCATCTTCTTCCTCTCATTCCATGCCTTCGAATCTCACCGGTTACTCCGGGTCATTCTGTGCAGGTAACGAACTGATCTATAGAACTATGTGGTGTCCTTGATAACTGTGATCTGACTCAGCATGTGACCGGACCCCCCCCCCCACAACATGGGGCACACTCTGGACCTAATCATCACCAGAGGCGTAAACATTTCCAAGGCCGCTGTGACTGATGTTGCACTCTCTGATCATTTCTGTGTTTTCTTTGAGAGTGCAATCTCCTTGCACACAAACGTCCAAACCGAGGTTGTGACAAAGCGTTACATCTCTGAAAACACCAGTGAACTATTTATTCAGAAGTTCTCCTCCACACCAGCCCTCTCTGCATCTCAGTCAATGAGCTTGTAGATGGCTTTAATTCTAAAGTTAAAAATGTTATTGATGCCATTGCACCCACTAAAGTGAAGGTTGTCTCGGGTAAGCAAAGATCTCCTTGGAGAAATGCTACGCTGGTCAGAATAGAGAAACGAGAGCGTCGGAAAGCTGAGCGCAGGTGGCGAAAAACAAATCTCCAGGTTCACTGTGACATCTATAAAGCGAAACTTCGCAATTATAATTTGGAACATAGAAATGCAAGGCAGTCCTTCTTCTCTGACGTCATAACCAAAAACAAGAACAATACACGCGCCTTATTTGCTACCGTCGACAGGCTAACAAACCCTCCAGTGTCAGTAGCTGCTGAGCTCCAATCCACCTGGGCATGCAATCAATTTGCCTCCTTTTTTACTGACAAAATTCAGAAAATTCGATAAGCAGTCAGTGCCTCCACACCAACCACAGGATATGTGTTGCCCCCTTCTCTGAATAACATCCATTCAAATATCATGACACAATTTCATTCAATCGACCGTAGAAGCCTAGAAGACATTATACAACATCTGAAGTCATCCTCCTGCTGCTTGGATATTCTACCAACACACTTTTTCAAAGATATTTCAAACTGCATGACCACTGATCTCTTACAAATAGCAAACACATCCTTTCTCTCAGGTGTCTTCCCACAAGCCCTAAACACTGCAGTTATTAAACCGCTCCTAAATAAGGCTAGTTTAGACTCCTCAACAATGAAAAATGATAGGCCAACATCAAACCTCCCATTGTTAAGTAAAATAATTGAAAAAGCAGTTTTTCAACAGATGAACAATTTCTTGACCGTAAATAACTGCTTTGATGTTTTCCAGTCAGGCTTTTGACAGCACCACAGTACTGAAACTGCTCTTGTTAAAGTTTTCAACAACATCCACTTAAACACAGACAATGGCAGAAGTTCAGTCTTAGTGTTACTGGATCTCAGTGCTGCATTCGACACGGTCGACCATGACATACTACTAGAAACCATGACATACTCCTAGAAAGACTAAACATCTGGGTGGGACTCTCTGGCACAGCACTCAACTGGTTTGAATCCTACTTGAAGGACAGATAATACTTTGTGTCTGTAGCTGATTACACATCAGAGCTGACTAAAATTACATGTGGTGTTCCCCAAGGTTCAATACTGGGGCCTCTTCTGTTCAACATCTACATGCTTCCACTACCTCAGATTATGGAAAACAACAAAGTGTGTTATCATAATTATGCAGACGACACACAAATCTACATAACTATGTCACCAGGGGACTATAATCCCATACAAGGGCTGGGTAACTGCATTGAACAAATCAACAACTGGATGTGCCAGAATTTTCTTCAATTAAACAAAGATAAAACAGAAGTAATTGTTTTTGGTACCAAGGACGAATGATTGAAAATCACCGCTCAGCTTCAATCACTGATGTTAAAAACCACAAACAAGCCAGAAATCTAGGTGTAGTTGTGGATTCAGACCTCAACCTGAACAGCCATATCAAGACAATTACAAATCAGCCTCCTATCACCTGAAAAACATATCAAGGATTAGAGGACTTATGTCTCAACAGGATTTGGAAAAACTTGTCCACGCATTTATCTTCAGCAGACTGGACTACTGTAACGGTGTGTTTACAGGTCTCTTTAAAAAGTCCGTCAGAAAGCTGCAGCTGATTCAGAACGCTGCAGCTTGAGTCCTCACTAAGACCAGGCGGGTGGATCACATCACCCCAGTTCTGAGGTCTTTGCACTGGCTTCCTGTCCAACAAAGACTTGACTTTAAAATCCTGCTGTTGGTTTACAAAGCACTGAATGGTTTAGGGCCAAAACACATCTCTGAACTGCTGCTACCTTATGAACCATCCCAACCCCTCAGGTCGTCTGGGACCGGTCTACTTTCTGTTCCCAGAGTCAGAACTAAACATGGAGAAGCAGCGTTCAGTGTTTCTGCTCCACACATCTGGAACAAAGTCCCAGAAAGCTGCAGGTCTGCTGAGACCCTCAGTTCATTTAAATCAAGATTGAAGAATTTTCTGTTTGCTGCTGCCTTTAATTGAACCAGATTCAAGGATATTAATCAATTTCTGCATTTTACTACTGTATTTTATTTCTTACACTTCTTTCTAGTGTTTGTAATGACTGTTTTTAATGTTTCAATCAATGTTCTTAATTGTTTTTAAATCTCCTTTTCTTTTGCCTTATGTTTTGAGGTTTTTAATGGTTTTATGTGAAGCACTTTGCATTGCCTGGTTGTTGAAATGTGCTATATAAATAAACTTGCCTTGCCTTGCCTTGATCAGCACCATGCTGTCTTCGGCTAAATCAAGCAAACTATCCATGCACGCTACAGGGCCGAAAATCTTTAAATTTTGGCCTCACCAGCGTCCCTCAACTGTCTCCTCGTGGCAGCGCTCCCCATTCATTCCACTTCAAGCCGCTCAACAATCAAGGTAAAGACATTAATCAGCGTGTCGCTCCCGGACCGTCTTCTCAATCTTGTAAATATGGTCAGACTGCTTCGTCAAGAGTTTTAGGTGCTAGATTCTAACCACTTAACCCCAACTTGCTGTCATGCTACTTGTTATGCCTCATCTCTTAGTAGCTTATGCCATCATCGATCATTTGTGATCCGTTTCATTCCCGCTGGGTAAGTAAACATTATTTTGTGGGGAATATTAGGCTGTGGTTTCATTTTTCATTTTGGCAGATTTATCTTGCTGCTGCTCAGGGCAGACGCCCCTCCATCACAAATCTCCTTGTAGAATCCAAGCACCAAAGACTCTGTCTAGACTTTATCGTCACATATCATCTGTTAATAATACACAATTATCGTTTCATCATTTAAATTGTCTCTCCTGATTGAACAGTTGTTAAGAGATTTTACTCAAAGCTACAAATGTGAATCTCATGGTGGTGCTAGATGAAAAGTGAGGGAATTACCAAAATCATTAGGATTCCTCCTCTGGGAACCTTTGATGTCTTTACAAAAATATCATGTCAATCCATCCAAAATTCTGGACCGAAGTGGTGTATTGACCTACTGATAGACTGACATCGCCATTCCAAGAGCCATGCTATAGCATTAACAACCGACCGGTAGATATTTGTTATCTGTTTATAAACAGAAACATCCTTCATGCCAAAGTGAAGTTAAAGAACTACAGAGTGATTCAACTTTTCTTGTCAAAACTCTGTCCAACAAGTGAACTACTTGTGAGTTCAGGCAAGTAAACTTTTGTAACCATATTTCAGATCAAAAACAATCCTGCAGGCTGTTTAGTTTCCAATAGTACCATCCTCAGTCAACAATCTAGGGTCATCTGTGTGTGAGAGGTCGCTTGCTGGTGAGGAAGTGTGCCAGAGGTCATCCTGATTAGGTGGCCCATCTTGTTAGTTTACTGCACAATTATATATTTGAATTGTTTTACAAAGCTATATCCTCCCGAGGCCCAACAGAGAGCACATCTCTTTTACATGGATCTTTTGGGAAAATAGTTAACCATAGATCAATAATTCCTCTGGTTATGCTCCATGGCCATAGGCATTTTTTTATTTTATCAGTCAGAAATGTTGCCAGTCCCGACAGTTCACTCATAAGTATTTCATTACTTCCACTGAACTCTATGGGCCACCAGTTGCAGAATGATTGACCTAATGCAGGGGCCGGCAACCCCGCAGCTCCAGAGCTGCATGCGGCTCTTCAGCACCTCCGTTGGCTCCGTGAGGCTACATCCACACCAATACGTTTCGTTTTAAAAAGGAGTTTTAACAAACAAAAACGATCTCCATCCAAACGTTTCAGCATCGTTTTCGAGATGATCTCCGTCCAGACTTAAAACGAAAAAGAATATCACATGACTCTTCACGTACACTGGGCATGTGGGTGGGTGCCGGTGTAGACAGGAAGTAGATTGGTTGCTTAGTTAAAAAAACACGACAGAGTAATAAAGTCGTTTTTAATAATGAAAGGTCGTGCTTGATACTTAAAATCTTCCTCTACAAACTCAAACAGACACATTTTGTGGAAAGTTTTGTTTTTCAGACTTGGTTACAACGCTGCGGGTTTTGCTCTATTTCTCTCTCACATCACATGTACTTGAAAATGAACACATAAAAGTTTACTAGATAATGGATCTATAAATGAGGTCAACACACGTCTCTCTCTCGTATAGCTCTGCTGGTGACTGGAGTCTCTGTCATTCTGGAGAGCAATCAATGTTTAGTTCCTTTATAGTTTATGTGTGGACTTCACAATAGTTAAGAAACAACAATAAGAAAAGTAAAGTCCTCCGTGTTGTGTCTGTTCCCCTCAAAGCCGCTAACCGTGATTTCAGACGGCCACTCCGTAGGGCTGATGACGGCGCCAAAATAAAAAATGTTTTCATATTTTGTTAACTAAAATATGTCACATCCTATTACTGTCAAGCGCATTTCCCTGCAGGTGGCTAATTATGATTTGCAGACCCCCGCCCTCGCTAAACTATTGGAAGGTATTATGTTGAGCACGTTAAGAGCTCTCTAGCAAACAGTGTTTCTGTGTATGTGTTTGGTGTTTTTATTGTGGAGGATGAGACGGAAGGAGAAAGAGGTTCTGGTAAAGTGTGGGAGAAGTGAATAAAGTTGCTGCACACAAACATTTCAATTTGAGCAGTGTGCCATCTTCATTTACTCTTAACCAGTAACATATACACTGATATTTACACATCTGTTACATTTATTATAACATCAAAATTATTCAAATAGACCTTGTGGTTGCGGAAATACACTCTTTTTAGTATGGGTATGCAATTTTCGAGCAGAGGCCTAAAAATAGGGCTAGGGCTCTACAGGTTTTAATGGTGATGCTGCAGTCCAGAATAGAACAGTAATATTCTGTTTTGCCCTTCTGCTTATATACAACAGAGAGCAAACGGACATGCAGTGAATTCAGGTGATGAAGAACCTTATTTTAAGTCCTTTTCTTATGCAAATATCCAATTATCAATTAGCAGGACTTTAGCACAGCATAGAAGTGAAGGCAGTGCTCTATTGATTTAAATATGAAAATGCAATGACGTTTTTTTGGTCTCTAAAATAAATGATCAATCATGATACATAATTATGACCTTGATATTGAAACAAATTGTTATTATTATATGTTGCTTGGCATTGCTGCTGATGTCAACATCCTGATGCAGAACCATCAGTGTTCTGCAGTGAAAAATATGAAGGTGTAACAAAATATCACCAGGACCTAACCAGTAGCGGACTTACAAAGGAAGCTATAACAGTAATCAAAAGACAGAATACATCACAATATTTTAGTTTGTGTAAGTTGGATGGTCCACTGGAGGAAAGGTCACCAGAATTGCTAGGACTCATCAAGTGGAGACCATGTATATCCATAACAGACTATCCCTCTATCCAGTTGTTAATATTGATATTGTTGTGTACATTGTTCAAATTGAAAAATATCCTGTCAAACAAAAGTAAAGCTGCCCTGAATAATATGCATATTTATCAATTCTGCAACAGTCCACTGACGATGTATTTTACTGAATTTGTTTAAATAACTGCTCCAGCCAAAGCCCTTGGTTAATGTAAGGAAAGATCATAGCTCATGTATTAAAAAGTCTAGCTGACAAAATAGGACATAACCAAAACCACCACCTTTCCTATATCAAGTGTTTTAGTAGCCTCAACATAAACCTAATCACAGGTAGCATGCAGGAGATGAACTCCAATCTCTGGTGTCAAAGACTTGTGCTGTCTTGGTGCAATCATCCATCTTCCATTAATCAATCATCTAAGGTTACATTTCCTTTAATCCAGGCAGCAGCTATATTTTTGTAGATTGACAGTATTCATTTAATTTGTTGGATATGAACATTCATTACTTGAGTAAATAAACCCACAGTGTTAGAACAACCAGTCTCGTCCTGGAATATCCGTGGAATTGGTTCTCAGGCAAAAAAAATAAAAGTTTTGAATCATCTGGCTAAACTGCAATCAGATATATGCTTATTACAAGAAACACACCTCTCAGAATCAGATCACAACAAATTGAAATCACCACAATTCACTCACTCATTCTCGGCTCACTATAACTCAAAACAAAGAGGGGTATGTATTTTAATTAACAAAAAAGTTTCTTTTGTCCATAATTCCACCATCACCGATCCTGAAGGCCGTTTTATCATTATAAACATAGCCATCAACAATAGTCCAGTCACAATCTGTAATGTTTATGGCCCAAACACTGATGACCCATCCTTTTTTCGTAATTTTTTTTATCCTTCTCAAACATTTGTAACTGCCCAGTCATAATAGGAGGTGATTTCAACACAGTTATCGACCCATCAGTGGACAGATCTAAAAATCCAAATAAGCGTATCTGGCAATCCACAGACATGATAAAACAGTTCATGAGTGATTTTGGTCTTGGCGATATTTGGCGATTACAGCACCCAAACTCAAGAGAATACTCATTCTTCTCACCAGTTCACCACTCATACTCACGCATTGACTTCTTCCTCAACAGCAATTCAATCACATCTAATATTTCAGACTCGAAGATCCATCCTATCATTATTAGCGACTATGCTTCCGTAACATTTATTTGGAACAGAGTTACCCTACATAAACCTATCACTAGATGGTGCTTCAATACCTCTCTTCTCAAAGACCCTCAGTTTGACAGTCTTATTAAAAAAGAGTGGGCGTCCTTAGAAATAAATGACTCCCCAGAGTCATCACCAACCCTTCTGTGGGAAACATGGAAAGCAGTTTTTAGAGGAATAATCATCTCATTCTCTGTTTACAAAAAAAAGAAAGAAAAACAACAAGAAGCTGAACTGGAACAACAAATCAACCGACTCGAAACCATTAATGCAAGTAACCCAACAACAGAAACCCAGAACGAATTAAGAAAGTACAAATTCCAAATAAATGAAATTATAAATAATAAAACTCAATTCCTCATACACAGACTTAGACAAGAACATTTTCACCATAGCAATAAATCCGGTAAATATCTGGCAAATCAAATTAAACAAAATAAAGAAAAAACAACAATCTCAATCATCAAGGACTCTGCAGGGAAGCCCACAAATTCACCCGATGAAATAAATAAAATCTTCAGAAGTTTTTATGCCAATCTATATTCATCTAAAAATAACCCAAATCAAGAAGACATCAATTCATTTCTCAACAGCATTGATTTACCACAGCTTAACAAAGAACAAACTTACAACATAACATACTTGACTCACCATTAACACAGGACGAACTTTTTACTGCCCTCAATCTTATGCCCAATAACAAAGCACCAGGTCCCGATGGCTTCCCAGCTGAGTTCTATAAACACTTCTGGTTCATTCTAGCTCCACTCTTTAACAAAATGATAACTGAAATAAAACAAAATTTGCAATTTCCAGCCAACATGAACACAGCCAGTATATCACTCCTCCTCAAACCAAACAAAGATCCAACTCTTCCTTCTAGTTACCGTCCCATTTCTCTTCTCAATGTAGATATTAAAATCATCACTAAGGCATTAACTCACAGATTAGACAAAGTCACTCCATCCATAATTCATCCAGATCAAACCGGCTTTATCAAAGGTAGACATTCATCCACTAACACACGCAGACTGTTTAATTTAATCAATTACTCATCATTACAACAAACTGGTACCATCATAGCCTCCTTGGATGCAGAAAAAGCCTTCGACAGAGTAAACTGGACATTTCTCACAAGCACATTAGAAAGATTTGGCTTTGGGGAATCATTTATTAACTGGGTTAAAATTCTATATACTTCACTGTCAGCCACTGTCATCACCAATGGACAAACCTCACAAAGGTTCACACTACACAGGGGGACTAGGCAAGGATGCCCACTCTCTCCCTCACTTTTCATCATTTTCATTGAACCGATAGCTGCAGCCATTCGTCAGAACATCTACATAAAAGAAATTCAAACACTCAACACCCATCACAAGATCAGTCTCTATGCAGATGATATATTGCTCTTCCTACAAAACCCCTACTCATCACTACAGGAAACTATTAAAGTCATGGAATCATTCTCTAATATCTCCGACTACTCCATTAACTGGAGTAAATCATCCATCCTTCCATTAGATAGTAACAGTTGGGATGGGGCAGCCCATACACCACCTATCCCTTTCTGCACAGGTGCCATCACATATTTGGGAATACATATTTCCCCCAGGCTGTCAGAGCTGGTCACACTCAACTTCACTCCATTACTTAAAACAATAAATGACGACCTCCTCCGCTGGATGAACCTACCATTATCACTCATGGGCAGAATAGCTACAGTTAAAATGACAATACTTCCTAAAATAAATTACCTATTCACAATGATACCATCTCAACCCACCCACTCCTGGTTCAAGTCGCTTGACTCAATCATTACATGGAAAAATAAAACACTTAAACTGGCACAAAAACTAAAAACACAAAGAGGACTTGAAGCTCCACATTTTTTTCACTACTCTCTAGCAAATAAACTTCAGTACATTCTTAAATGGATCCACCCCAGCCAATCAGACAACACATGGTTAGATATAGAACAGACAGTTTGTAAGGACATTCAGATTTCTGACTTACCATTTTTAAGCCAATCTATCAAACGCCATCCTTGTTTCAATATACTAACAATAGCAGAAACTCTGACAGCCTGGTGGAAATTCCACAAAATCACGAACATCACTTTTGCACCTTCAAATTGTACTCCCATATGGAACAATCCTGATTTTCTAAGTCACAAGACACCTCTAAATCTCCACACATGGTCCGCTAAAGGCATCACTCATCTGAAACACATCTTCAATAATAACAGCATGGTTTCATTCCCTCACTTGGTTCAGAAGTACGGCATCAGGAGCAATTCATTTTTGGAATATCTGCAACTCAAATCATCCGTTCAATCCAAACTTAACATTAAGGCCACTAACCTAGAATTACCCCCCTCAACCTCAGAATTAATTAATATCCCCTCTTCAAAAAAGTTAATCTCAAAAATATGTAGAGTAATATCACAGTCTGACAAAACATCATCCATACCATCAAGAAAATGGGAATCAGACCTATCCATCACTCCTGATGCTGATTTCTGGAACCAAATCTGCAATAACATCTACTTCATGACTAAAAATGCCAATTTACAACTAATACAGTATAAAATACTTCACAGAATTCATTACACCGGGCAAAAAATGTTTCAAATGGGATTCACGTCAGATATCTGTCCACATTGCAATCAAAACAGCCCGGATAGCTATGTTCACGCCACCTGGCACTGCTCACCAGTTAATCACTTTTGGGAAGAAATAACTGAGTCACTGTCTGTCTTCCTGGGCTGCCTCGTCCCATTATCCCCTTCACGGTGCTTACTAGGAGACATCTCAACAATACATCTGAGTAAAACAAACCGCAAATTACTCCTCGTGGCCCTAACTATCGCTAAGAAAACTATCCTCATGAACTGGAAATCAAGGAATAATACACACATCGCACACTGGAGAAACTTAATGCTAGAGTATATTTCAATGGAAAATCTAACCTCATCCATCATATACAATACAACAGAACACCATTCCACCTGGTCATCCCTCACTATGTTTCTGCAAACGTGACACCACCCATTCTATTAATATTGAAATATGTATAGTATATATACACCGGTGTATATATTTTTTTTTTGTGTGTATTTTTTACTATTGTTGATTTCTGTTTTGTTTTTCTTGCCGGACAACCAATTGAAACCCACGTACATGCATACATGAACATCCATATGCACACATTCTTTTTGGTTTGGTTTTTGAAATTATTATTATATATATTTTTTCCCTCCATCTCAAAAGGCTCAAGGACATTCTCACACACACACGCACACATACACACACACTGACTATATGATATTTGCTGGCTTTTATCCCACTGTTCTTGTCATCCTCTTGTTGTTATGTCTATGTATTGTCTTAATATTGTCTCGTGTCTTTCAATAAAAAATGTATAAAAAAAAAAAAAGAACAACCAGTCTCGTCCTGCCAGCAGATACACTGTTAATGCTAACTGTCAGACAGTTGGTACAGTATTTGTGTTGTCTACAACACCCACTTAGAGGCCCATGATGGACATTTAAGCACTGGAGAAAAGTCTTGCCGTCTACCTTCTAACTCCCAGTTGAGCCATCTCTTCCCTCTCACACATTATATTTCAACCTAATTAATGTCAAAATGGAGAAAAATGAACAATTAAGGATCTGTCCCCAAAAGTTGTTGATTTCTCTCTCTACTCCACTGTCATCGAGGCGAGCAGAAACTCTTAATGGCTGGTAAACATCTTGTGATTGGCCTGATTGTCTCACAGGACTGAGTGTGCTGTAGCTGAGCGGAGCAGAGAAGAACTGAGGAAGAGCGCGCCGCTTATCAAAACCAAAGACCATAACATCTGTGCTGAAAGGAAACCAGACTGCAGCTTCCTCCACGTAAATACAGATGAAACGTCATTTTCCAAATTCACAATTAGATGCTTCTACATTTACACATGTCACTCACTGAGAAAGTGAGCCCTTCTTACCGTGCTGTCAACCACCAACAATGTTAATGTGTTAAGCCTACAATCCTATAAAGCTAAAAAAGAAAATGAAGTATAGTCCTGAATATGGGGTCAAATTACAAAAATAAGGCATTTAGGTGTACTTTAGAGAATTAATTTACTATTTCTACTTTACAGACCAGTTTTGTTCACTTTCAGATCTGTTATTAAAAAACATGATTTATCCCATTCCTCTTTTTGAATTAAAGGAATATCCAGCCTATAATAAGGTTTCAGTGTCTGAAGGAATATTAACGAATCGTCTCCTTCCTTCATAAGAGGAGGTTTTTGTTTTATAAAAATCATCTGCATCTTTACATATGTACAAGTTGATATGACTAGTTTTCAATAGAAACCACGGGTGTCTAATTAAGAAGGCATAATTAACATCATTGATTAAAAATGTTACGATACCGTCCGGAGAAATTGAAGGTACAACAAAGTGTAAAATGTAATACATCTTGTATTGTTACTTACATCTTGCAAAAGAGATTTTTAATCTCAATGGGACTACCTGGTTAAATAAAGGTTTTTAAACGTATTCGGTTGGTTCGTCATGCGTACCGAACCGTGAGCCTCATACCGAACGGTTCAATACGAATACACTCTTGGTCTGTCCAGATCAGCCCAAGAGTGTTCACCACAGTATGTGAAAAACTAGATTTGTGAAAAACTAGATTTGTGAATGGATTTGTGATGGTGTCTGACACTGAACCCCCTTAAACATAGAGTACAACATAATATCAGTTATTTGTCAATGTTTTCTTGTTCTCTTTTACTGAACCCACTTGGGTCATTTTCCATTGATAAGTAATGTTTGTACTTTAAATGGTTCTGGATGAACAATTGTTATGTCTTCAAAAATAAAATTATTCTATTGACCACAAAACATTTGTGTTTGTAATATTCCCAACCTAAGGCATGTTATGAGTTAAGATTAAGCAATAAGGTTGAGGAAATATGATACAACCTTGCAAACAAAATATTGCGGTCACAACCGAAACACTGCAGTCACTACTGCAACACTGGATGTTTTGTAAAAAATAAAGTATATTGAGTTATCAACTAAAATGTTATGATACTGATTGGTTTAATGTATGTTCAATTGTATCAATCATCAACTATGGAATCAATATGATCAGTATTATGCATTTTACAAAGAAATATTGCATTTAGATTTTGATGAATTGTATAAATTGAACTTAGAAATTTGGTACAAATCTAATTTCTATTGATTTAATTGTGAAAACCTTCAATAAATATTTGTAAAAATACTCTTCAGAGAAGGGAAGGAAACTCAATCCTCAATTAACAGGTTAATAATAATACCTTTTTACTATCGTGTATTACTATGTTTCGGTAGTGACAATTTTTGGGAGAGGAAAAACATTCCAACACAGTCTGAAAATACAATATAAAAATTGACGGTTCTTTTACTAGATATGTGTACTTTAGATATGGTACAATATATATACGGACAAAGTTTTGGGAATAAAACACACAAAATTTTAAAATATTTCCAACCTGACTTTGAACCAATTCGGTAGAATGGCCATATGTGTGGGGTGATGAGGAGATTGAAGGCAGCTGGGTGGACTGGGCAGGTGAGAAGGATGAGTGTAATCAGGAGAAACACTCACACACACACAGACAGACACAGAGACACGGGAACACAGGGGGCAAAGCCTGAACCGTGACACTGATTGGATAAAAGCTCTCCTTAAAACAAGCTGCACTGGAAGCAGAGCAACTGAGGAAGACTAGCTGTGCAATGAGAAAATAAGATAATGGAAAAAACATTTTTATAAACTATAATACATGGAGTGTATTTAAGAAAAAATATTAAATTATAAAATAGCTATAACTTTGTGATTCTGTTTAGGCCAGCAGAGAAGGCTTTGCAGGCCCTGACGGCCCGCCACTGCCTCAGTTACTCGAGGTTAGACTCCTAATTACACACATTAAACACAATGAGCTGACATAAGTACACATACCCTACTAGGCCTGCAGTGAGTTCTTCAGGGCGGCATGCCCTCTTGCTTATGTTGACCAATATGACATGTAATTAGTGCTGAGTAGGAGCAGACAGAGGAGCTGTTACCATCACAGGAATGGAACACAAGGAATACAACACCTCTGCAGTGTTAGCTTCAGCAAACACATGCAGATTGGTGAAAAATCACAGTATGCATGCATCAAACCTCGGAGTCTGCCACATCAATAATTCTGCTCCAACTTCACGTACTTTGGACACAAATACAGCCCACCATACTCATCACAAAAAAAATACACGAGACTCACTAAGTGAATATTTATGAGGGTAAAGGTGAGATATTAATCTGATCTAAAGCACCTTTCACAGCAGATAAAAGAAGAAGAAAAAACACTTTATTTGTCCAGATGTTGGGATGTCTGTTTCTGGGACCTCAATACAACTGGAAATACCCACAGCATTGAGTTAAATGCCTTCTGTTGTATGAAATGCCAACAGTGTTTGTTAAATCTACCATTTCCCCCCTTTGATTTTATATGTATTTCATTTTCTGCTGACCTTATTAAAACCCAATTTGTAGAAATGACAAAATATAGTCTAACGCTTTGACATTACACCAAATAAGTGTGTGTGTGTGTGTGTGTGTGTGTGTGTGTGTGTGTGTGTGTGTGTGTGTGTGTGTGTGTGTGTGTGTGTGTGTGTGTGTGTGTGTGTGTGTGTGTGTGTGTGTGTGTGTGTGTGTGTGTGTGTGGCAGGGGGTGAGAACTGGTAGCTGACATCCGGGCTTGGTGTGAGAGATTATGGGACATGGACACTGTCTGGAGCAGAGATCAGCTGAGGAGCCGCAGTCATCCCACACACACACACCTCCTACCCTCCTTGTCGGCACAGAAGGCTCTCCTATGCCTTTTTGGCTTTATTTCTCTCCTCCTCTGTCTGTTCTTCACAGCCTGTTTATTCAAGCAGTTCCTTGGCAACACATTCACGGCTCCCTTCTCCCAGCCTTCTCTGTTGGACAAGCAGCCCATCCGTGCTGCCCACCTCTGCATGGGACAAGTTTCCCATGCACACAGACTCACCAACCAAACCTCCCACCACCACCTCCTTTTGCCATCTTCACTTCTCCGCACAGTTAATCTGTCGCTCTGTCTGGTACTTGGGTCTCTATGGCAAACATTATTCATATTCAGATAAAGCCTCACATGTGCTGAAGCTTCTTGATCAGTAGGAAAAAAACCAATGTCTTGCTTTCATTTTGAAACCCAAGCAGGACCACGCCATGTTGTCAGAGAAAATATTTGCGGTTCGCAGGACATGCAGCTCTCCTCCTGATCCGTTATATCTGTTGTACAGGAACAGGCTGTTTCAGCTTGCTCAGTGGGAATATTTTACTGCAGTGAAAAAGAAAAACACTGAATAGTAAAGCAATTAAGAAACTGCCTGGTACACTGGCTGACAATAAGTTGTAGTGAATGTCAACTTCATGTACAAGAACACCATCATTCAACTGAAGGTAGCTGGAACATTTGGCCTGGCCATTGGTTTGATCGGTTTTAATTAACAATGGGGATTAGGATGTGTCTTGTCTTGGCGATGGCGGTGCATGTAGATGCAGCAGCTGGTAGCTCCCACACACTTTGCTACTTTTTTTTTGCTTTGTAGTCTCTTCGTATACTGTAACAAGTAAGGCAAATGACATACACTCATCAATGAACCAGACCTTAAAGCAATGACAACCCAGGGCATCTTCTGACCACACAACAACACCAGCTGGACTAAACGGAGTCCATCCCCCTGGAGAGCTTAGATGGGAGCTTAGCTAACCCAGCTAAGACTCAAAACTATTCCACCACCAAGCCGACTCTTATTTGATGTCCAGCGGTTGGAAAATAAGATATATGAAAAAACTTCAGGCTAACCCAGCAACAGGAGAGACGAACAGAGACTGTTGTGCCCACATCTTTTCAGAGACCTGGCTCCATTGTGGTATCCTAGATCAAGATATTGCCTTTGACGGGCGCAGGACTCGAGGTGACGAGAGGAGGTGGACTCTGTGGTCAATGATGCTTGTTGCTCAAACATAGTCAAAGTTGATGGACAGTCAATTGTTTTATGTTATGACGACGTCCATATTATCTACTTCGAGAAATCCTATTAATTCTGCAAAAAGAAAGTTGGCCATGTACGTTTCTGCAAACCATGTCCGTCATACCTCACACCCATCATAGCATAACTTTGTCGCTTGTTATACTTGTTACTATACAACATAACTTTCACTAACAGTCACCGGTTGTACTAAATCACTTGCTCTGACCAAATGCAGAAACGTTGTCATTGAAGGTATCGGTGCTTCGCAGAAACGTACAATGCCAAAAACAACTCTGACTGGGCTGGAAAATGTACTTGTGCTGCTTTTTACCTTCTTTCTGATGCAAGTTCAGAAATGTACTGAAATGCACCACTGCTATGTTTCATTTTTGTTTTATCATGTAGCAAATGGGCTACGACTGCATTTCATTGTGCAACCCTGGAACCCATGATTTCTTAAACGAGGTATTCCAGTTGTTTAGTCAATTGTAGCTCCTGATTGTCTTTGCTGACAATCTGTTCTTGAAACAGATAATGTAACTGAACTAACCTATTGCTTTCCTCAAAGATCCACCAGCTTTAGTAACTGTAACTGCTATACTATCCAGTTTGATCGGTTAACACTGTCTGTAATTGAATCATCTTTGAGTCTATTTAAGAGACTGTCCTCTCAAGATAAAAAACAGCATCAGTCATTTTTAGCAAATGCCTTAAATTAGGGTTATATGTTTCCCGCTGAAGTCCAATTACAAACTTGTTTATTTTGGATCATTTGTTTCTATTTTTACAGAATGACTTTTCTTAGAAAATAACCATTTTATTAATACTCTACTCTTCATCTCTCTCTCTTACATGTCTTATTCTTTTATTATGATTTTACTTTTTATTATACTTGTATTATGGTGCAACAAGGCTTGTCAGGTTGTTTCTTACATCACAATCAATATCTATCAGCAACAATAAATAGCAGGCCTCTGGTTAATGACACTCTCATGTCACTGTTTTTCTCGACGCCTCTGGAAAGCACTTACTGCATCTTGCTTTAAACAAGCTCTATAAATAAAAATTGTATCATTACTATGATGTCCAAAGGCATGCTGTAGATTCCCAGGTGTATTTCTAATGCTGCTCAAAGAAATTATTTTTTTCAATTTGTATCCGTATGGTATGGAAGTCAATCAGAAGACTCATCAGACTCATAGTTACATTATTGCAGGATATGCATGCACTAACGATTTTCAAATCAATCTGCAATTAAACTGCATTTGGCTTCACGAGTCTGCTAATAGACAGCAGATTAGTAGTTAGTTATGTTAAGTATTGTCATGCCTCTGTAATTGTTCAGCCCACAACATATGTAGCGCAAGTTCAGTCAGGAAGACATTCGCTTGTGGTCTCTGTCTCTCCTCTCCTTGTAATTACTCTATCAGCTGATTGGGGGCATGCACTGTTAAGCAACCAACCAGATTCGGCACACAGTTTCCTTAAGCCAATCAGATCGTTGCTGTCAAACTTTAAAGTGTTCTCCTCTCTGCTGCTGTCAGTTGTTATTTCAGCGTTAAGCAGATGCGACCCGCCTCCACCCCAGTCACCTCCAGTCAGCATCACAGTCAGGCTCCTGATCCATCATCAGATGGCAACAACTCCTTTCATCACCACCACCAGTGTCTGGACTCCAGGGGGGCCTGTTGGACCTCTGTATCCCTACCCTCGGTGGTAGTACTTCCGGATGGAGTCCAATCGCCAAAGACTTTGCACTTTGCATATTTGACGCTTGTATAATAAATCATTGTTAAACTATAAAACAAGTCTCTCCTGATTGAAATGCTGTTGCAGGAAAATAACAGGAACGTATTACATTAGCCTAGCAACCACAGAGAACTGTTTGTTCTGCCCCAAGTATGATAATAAAATCTACCAAAATAAAATCATCCACACATAGTTTTTCCCTTTTTTTTTTAATCCGAAGAGCGTATCAGAAAAGGAAAAGGACGAAGTGTATCCTTCATGTAATGAACAATACAATATAAATACAAACACATGTTCAATGTTACCTAGATTACATAATAGGTCTTTTCTCTTCAGGGAGAACAATAAACCTGCCTGTGAACTGTGCACACAAAGATGTTTTACTTTTAGTTCAATTCTGCTTCACATACAACTCTGTCCTGTTCTTTTTATACGACAATATGTTCATAATTTAGATTTGTACTAAGCATCAACAGACCTTCCTTCATCCATTCTGTTTCGTGAAAAGAGAAGAAAAATAATTAATCACACAATTAGTGTTTTGTTTCCCAAAGATTTGATTGATTGCAGTGACAAAGTGATTTACCATTTAATCATGGCAACGACTTTTCTTCAACATCTGAACTAACAGCTGCAAAGGTTACCAGAGATGATGGTAACACTTGTTGGATGAAGCAGCTATTCTAGAGACTTGTCAACACATCAAGGTACAGAACACATCTACGTGACCAAAGAACATAATCATATGTCCACAGATTTATGTACTATTAAGCATTGTATGCCAACCTAATAATTCTACGTTTAAAACCAACTGAAGTTGAGACAAAGGGTCTGAAATTCCACCACTTTATATTTTTGTTCTGCATTTGCCCTGTTCCAGTCGGAATGTAAAACAGACCTGATGTTCACATTTTCCTTCCTGAAATTAATAAGAAAGAAAATCAAAGTGTGTCAGTCAGTGAGTATTCAGCTTCTCTGCAGTGTCGCTCCTAATTACCTCCACATTTTGAATGTCCTTGAGATGGCTGAGTCACATTCAAAAGAATAGACATGAATTAGATGGAAACAGGTAGAGGTAGAGATATAATTGTGAAGACGCACTGTCATAACCCGGCTCCTATGGGCTATGACACATAGGAAAGGACACAAGGGATGATGGTAAATTAAAGGTATTTATTATAAGGAAGTAGAAAATATCTGCTGTTTGTGAAGCGTGTCAGTCAGTAACATCAGTAATGTAAACGTGAATGCGTGCGTGATGAAGTGTAGGGTGTTGTCAGTGGAAACAAAAGACCAAAACCAAAGTATTAACGGGCTGCCACTGGCAGGGATGAGTCCGTGCGTAGCAGAGCAATGCAGGAGCAGAGCTTTTATGTCCTAGGAGCTCCAGGACCAGGTGCTCTGCATCCAGTAATCGGCCACTACCGCGTTCCTGTGACTCCTTCAGGGACAAAGAAGTATCAAAACCATACTCGTACATTTTTAAGAGGCAGGGGCGGTCACACGCACACACTCACACACATCTGGGTGATGGTAAACCCCGAGCAAAATTAAAACTGGAAAGGTTTCAAATGAGCGTGTGTAAGTCTTTGGGAGGCCCTGGTATGAGTCTAGACAGGGGAATTTGTGGAATTGCTGACAAACGCCCCCCAGTCTAACTCAATCAAGCTAAAAAGAATCTGAGGGAAGAAGGGGGGAAAATTCTCAAAAAGGACTTGCTATGTTGTTGCACACAAGAAGCCTTGTAGCCAAACTAGCTGCCAACATATGTCTTTAAATATGTGTGGTTTAGAAGCCTCGAGTTTGGCATTTGGGCCGTCACCATCTTGTTTTTTTGCAACCAGTGAGCTGAATTGACTGTGCTTGGACTGTGTAAGAGTGACGTAGAGACTCTGTTGCAGTAGCAACCTGTCAATCACAAGGTACGAAAGCATACTATGGTCTATTTCAGGGGTTCTTAACCTTTTTGACCTCGGGGCCCAACTTTTCAAGTACAAAGTGTCCCGGGGCCCACTCTGACTATATGCATCAAAAGTGTCAGAAAACCTGTAGGTCATACAGAAACAGAGCAGTGGGCCTTTGGAGTCAGTAAACATTTAAGATTTTTGTCCGCATAAAATAAAAAAGTATCTTTCAGTGTAAATAACTGCCTGTGGCTGTATCTGTACAGGTAAAGGACAGTATAGGGCTGTAACTACTCTATCAGTGAACAAATGCCTCAAATTTGAAGAATTGGACAAAGTATGACCATTCTACAGAGTTTCTTCCATGAAGAGATCCAGGCGGAGCTCTAAAAGGATATTTGGAGACCCAAATGGACACATGGTAACCAAATGATATTCTGACACACTAAAGGTGTTTCCCCCTTTATATTTTGATATTATATTATTTTCCTTTTATTTTTAGTCTTTGCAAATTGCAAAAACTATGTATATATGGTCGAAGACGTGGTGTGTGTGAGTAGCGGACTTGCTGTGCGTAATGGCTGCGACCGAGCGCACGATCGAGCATGAGAATAGCTCAGTTACGCAAACGTTGGTTGACGGCTTATATAAGAGGAAGATACGGTTTGTACTATAAGTACCAGCGTTTTCTGAAGCCACTAGCTCCATGGTAACATCCACTAGCACAGCGGTTCCCAAACTTTTTAGGCCGCGCACCCCCTTCTACATCCCGACCGGGTTCGCGCACCCCCCCCCCCCCCCCCCCCCTTAATAAAAAAAAAAAAGCAAAAAAGCCGCATAAAAATCGGACCAATGAGAGAACAGTTTGCTCGCGCGTGGCGTTTGTTTACAAGATTTAGTCCGCTGTTAAATGTTGCAAACCGAACAAAGGGGCAACTGCAACATTGTATCATATTAATCCCTGAATCAGAACAAAGCAAACGAACTACGGGTGTGACAACGCCCTGAAACACTGCAACAAAGTTTCAATAACTTTCAGTTACACAAGGCGTCACTTTTAAAGAGCAATACGGATGCGAGCACACACGCACAGGCTCAGAGGCAGATTATCACATTTAATTTACAATGAATGACCGACTAATGTAGCCAGGATGTCTTCGGACAAAGCATCGATGCGGCGCGACAAAGTGTTGTTGGACACCGGGATCACGTCCAACTGTTTGCTTCTTTCTCCCCAATCATACATTCCACCATCTCTCTGGCAGCTGGCAAGCTCACGTCTTCGGCGATTGTGTGCGGTAACTGACCAGATATGAAGCCCGCAGTGCGTCATTTATAGACCATCACATGAATGAGACTGCAGTTGTTTTTGGCTGTTTTGTAACTCCTCCAATTTTTCGACATAACAAATGTAAGGGGCTTTTGACTTACACTGGCATGCTTGGTGTTCAGGTGGCGACGTAAATAAGAGGGCTTCAGACAGCTGTTAGCCTCCTCTTTTTTCACCTTGACTCGATGGGCCGATGTGCTCCCGATTTGTCTGTGCTATCCCTTCCTCCTTTTCGGTCTCCTCCGTCTCATCTTCCTCTGACTCTGGCTCGATTTCTTCTCCCGGTCTCTCCCCAACGCACCTCTCCGTTCCCCTCGCCTCCGATTCCTCTCTCTCTCTCTCTCCCTCTCTCTCTCTCTCTCTCTGTCCCTCTCCTCTTTTAGGACTGATGGCTTCAGATGTCCCACCTGACATTTTCCCCGATTTCAGCCAGTTTAGCATATTTAAATTAATGTTGCTGAATGCATGAAGTTCGCTGTTAGCTGACGTTAGCTGCACAAGCTAGGCTGGCTAGTGTGTACGACTGGCGGCAGGCGCAAGACTGCTGGAAGGAGCTCAAGTGCATTTATTTAATTGTACGTTTTTAATTTTAAATCTTACAAAGGGGATTTTTATAATTCATGTTTTTATTTTGTGAAAAATCCCACTTTTTAAATAAATTTTCTTTTTTTTTTAATATTTAATATTATTACACCATCAGACCGCCATTACACTTTTCCTCTCGCGCACCCCCTAGAGGCAGCTCGCGCACCCCCAAGGGTGCGCGCACCACACTTTGGGAATCCCTGCACTAGCACGTTGTCTGGTCTGTAATGTGTCTTTTTTCGTCGAAATGCTGCAAGATACGACTTGCAGCGGTTATGGCGACTTTGGACAGTGTGTGTGTGGGCTCCTTTTGTGGAGAAACCATAAGAAATGAAAGAAAATCGATGATTTCTTTGCAAAGATGAGGATTTTGGGCATGCTGGGATACCAAACATGGCCATGTTTTGTGATGTATTTGTGCAAACAAGCCGTAGGAACGGAAGGGGAGGGGATCGAGGATGCCGGTGTCCTCGCGGCGTTGAACAGACAAAACCCTTGTCAAATAAATTAGATGATACAATGTGATGATCACAAAGACATTTATTTATCATGTGTATGTAAACCTGCATACATAACAAGAAGCCCAACAGGCTTTCCCACGAGCGTTGGATGTTTCGTTGCTTGGTGTCGCTTTATTTCTGAAGGCTTCAGTGCTTCGTTTGATAGCATTAGCTCACATTCCACACACTGAGCCCTCGGCTCTGCCTCGTTGCCTCCGTTCACAAAGCCGTACTTAAGAAAGTCAGGGTTGTACTTGCGCACACATTTAGACTTTTGGGGGGTATGGCACCACTGTCGTCTTCATTTTTTCTTTTTAATAACTTATCCATAACTTTCGCTACAGGCTAGCGGCTAGCTGAGTGTCTTCTTCTGCTTATTGCAGCTTGTTAAACAACTGACTGACGCATTACCGCCACCAGGTGGTGGGAAGCTATATTGTAACTGAGCGTCTCATGGATAACAGTGATATCTCTGGTGTCTTCAATTGATAACCTATGCGGTCCCGCGGCCCACAGGTGCAAAACTGAAAGTTTTTCACGGCCCTCTAGGTGGCCCATGATTGGGCCGCGGCCCTATGGTTAAGAATCAGTGGTCTATTTGACTCTAAATGCACCATGATTTACTCAATGAACATCATGCTGTATTGAAGAAGACTTGAAACTAGAGATTCAGACAATAAACTCATGTTTACAATATTTATCGAGGTGATTTTCTCATAGTCACCCCTTGATGGCAATTAGAAAGAATGCACATTTATGTATTGGCTTCACTTTTCAGAACCGGAGGTTGCAAAACAGTTTTACACGACAAAAAATTTTGCATACAAAAAAAATGTGAAATGTGCTGTGAACCACAACTGTGGAGTGAGTTGAAAACTTTCTGAAGCTGTAAATGAACACTCTGCGGGCGATGAATACCCACAACTCCCCAGAGACAGACGGGCTGGATCTGCCCTGATGCACAAAGCACAGAGGTATAAATCAATGATCAATCAATAGCAGAGAACAGAGTCACATGGGGACATCATTAGTACACTGATGCTGGAGAAGATTCTGCCATTTCAAGAATTGTTTATTTATAATGGAGAAGTCTAGATAACATTAACATTTAGCAACCACCATGGATGATTTATCCTGTCGGTAGAATAGTGACACATTAGATGTAACCAACTTCAAATCAGAATTAGTAAAATCTGGTTGGAATGTCTTTTTTTTAACCAGTCCAGCAATGGCTTTCGGTGGTTAGCTTCGTTTTGTTTGGGAAGTCTGAAAAATAACATAAGAATGTCATAGTAGAGCATTTCATAAAGTGTGACATAAAAAAGTATAGTCTGTCATTAAATAAGTCATATTATTACAGTATGGCATTAAAGAGTTATAAGGTATGATATATATAAGGTATGATATAAAGAGTATTACAAAATGAATATTATAGTATGTTATACAAAAATATATGGTATAGTATTTTTTTACAATGTCATAGTAGAGCACTTCATAGAAAGTCTTTCAGAAGTCAATAAAAACGTAGTTGTGTGGTGTGACCAGGTATAAAAGTACCCTGCATTGTAATAAAGATAATGATTTTAATAATACTGGATTAATAGGACATACACTAAGTCTTGTTATAAGCATGCTTAGAAAGACATTTCGGGATAGTTCTTGAATAGATTAAAGGTAGAATGTAATAAATAAGTTTAAAATGTACTGGTGTACAGAGGTATGGTTTTATTTTTGTTTTATTGTGAAGAGTTCATGTGGTAAAAGGAAGTAGGATTTGAGGATAAAGGTAAATTGTTTATTGGTTAAGGTAGGCCGACTCGTGTGTGTGTGTGTGTGTGTGTGTGTCTGTGTGTGCTTGATGCGTGTGGGCCCACTGAGTTCAATCTGATTTTGAGTTGTGTAATAGTAATTCTAACTGAAGGGAGTTATTGTTGCAACTGATGATATTTTAAGAACAAAATAAATTGTGAATTAAAGGAGACTTATATTTTGTTATTTTAAAATTATCAAAGTAAATAATTGAAATTTCTAAAACGGAATTACAGTGTGGAGTTTGATCATTTTCTTTAATTGGGTGATATTTCATGAGGAAGTCATACATTATCTTTCTAACAGTATGCGGACGGCTCAGATGTTGCTCAGCTAATTTGTCAGTGTGCATATTTGGTAAAAATCTTAGGTTAATAATAACAGTGCTACAATTCAATGTAGGTGCATATAGAAACTCAAGACTACATTACCTTATTTGTTATTGTAAAGTAAGTTATCTGTGTTCATGAACGTAGGCCCCTTCCCTGAATAAACTAGAGATAAGTGGGCTACAATATCAGAAAAGGTCAGTACCAAGTTATAGTACATTATGTCATAAAAACATTATTTAATTTGTTCAGGGTGATAAGATTGTAAAACTCTTCAACAATCATAGAGTTCATTTGTGTACCCTCACATCCAACTGATGCCTCCTGCTTTCCCCTGTTTCTGAACCTGCTGCTGAGATAGAGGAGAGATCTCTCCATCCCTGCAGGTATGGAGGGATACTCGGAGAAATGAATGTGCCGCTGAGCTGCTGGCGTTGACTGATGCTGTTGTTCCACCTGAAGACGAGACAACAGCCAAGGACAGGGATCCGAGAGCATTTATATGACATGTGTGATCGGATGGTACCTCCAAGGATGAAGAAGGCACTGACTGAGAATGACATCTGTTTTTCACCAGAAAGCCCATTCCTGTTGGACAACATGCTCATTTAAGCATTTCTTCATATATATATATATATATATATATATATATATATATATATATATATATATATATATATATATATATATATATATATATATATATATATATATATATATATATATATATATATATAAGTTGAGCTTTTATGCATTTCTTCTATATATGTTTTTTAAATGTAGCTCAAGCGCAAGTTCAGTCAGGAAGACACTCACTAGTAATCTCTGTCTTTCCTCTCCTTGTAATTACTCTATCAGCTGATTGGGGGCGGGCACTTTTAGTAACCAACCAGGTTCGGCACACCGGTTCCTCAAGCCAATCGTATCGTTGCTGTCATACTTTAAAGAGTGTTCTCCTCTCTGCTGCTGTCAGTTGTCATTTCACCTAAGCAGTGGCAAAGCGAGGCTATTTCCCTTACCTTTTAAACAACAACTAGTTGTGCGTAACTGAGACAAGGACGGATTCCGACTTTGATCGTTTCAGGAAGAGTCGATTCTCAACAGCGATGGTTTACCGGAGCCGGCATTCAGCCCGCCAGGTGGCCGGCGCAGGAGCACTCTCCCAGCGCGGCGCAGCGGCTCCCCGCAGACGAGCAAGAAGCCCTCTTGGCTCGGCTAGTAGTTCGCGGTGGTATCCTAGTAAGTCTAACAGTTACTCGCGATCAGTCGATCCATCGCGGGCTCATCCGAGCTCCGCAGGCGGCGTCCCGTACTCTTTCTCCACCAGCACTCCTGGCCTCCGATGCAGACAACGCCGTCAGTTCCACCGGATAGCTACATCCGCTCCATCCACTCCATCGATACTGGTCGTCAATCTCTGGTAAACGATGCAGCTTATATTGTGTTGTTAACAGCGGCGCCGCCAGCCGCCAGGGTAAATCAGCTCCACGGGACAGTTCAGGCTCCTCGCGGCTGAAACGGAGGCTCCTCGCTGCTGAAACGGAGACTGTGTTTCCGCTCCTCGTCATTCCCCGACAAATTGAGGAAATCATGGGTATGGCACACGTCTGGAGCTCCGCAGCATCACTCATGGATTAGCATGAAAGCGCCTGTGCCAGTAGTGGGAGTTGTTCGCATTCACGAGACTACGATTCATTATGAGGGGAAATAAATATAACTAAGCAGCAGTTAAACTTAGTGTATCCTCTTCGTAGTGTTGGGCGTGATGGGTACTCGCAGCAAGTAATCACGGAAGACGCGTGATGCGGGAAGGCCCGCAAGTGAGCACGATTTGTCATGCACCTCCGACTGCAATATGGCACGGGTGGTGCTCATGTTCTAGTGCATATCACCAATAGTGCACTGATAAAACACTATTGACATGTTTGGGGATTATAGAAGATGGGCCAATTGGTTTGAGATGCTTCAGAACAGCATAGTTTCCATTTGGAGTAAATGTTTGGCAGGCAGATCCAATAGGTTACAGGATGTTTAACCTTTGTTTCTTTATGTTACATTTAAGACTTTACTTCTTTCCTAACAGGGCTTGGCTAAGGCGATAAAGTAGTTTATGAATAGGAGGGAACATAGGACTACAATCCCTCCTCGGCTTTGGGGAGGTTGGTTCATGGCTTGTGTCAGCTATACCAACAGGCTATGGGTGTATCCATGAGTAACACCAGTGTTTTATGCTTCACAGCCCATGTTGGGGGGTACGCCTCTGGTGTTTCAGAGAAGAACACATAGAGCAGAGTGTTCCAATGTAATTTATCAAAGTCCAGTTGAGAGAGTGTCCTCATGCAAAGGTCTGGAACATCAGTCTGTCTAAGGTGTGCGATGATTTAGTCCCATATATATTGAAGTAACTTAAACAGTTGTATCGACGTTTGTTGTAATCAACAGCTGGTTATTAAATCAAGAAATTGAAGGAATATGTCGTGTATAGTAAGGGAGGCATTTATAGATGAAATTACAGAACAGAAGCTTTTAAGTACTTGCTTCTTATAAAGATAAAGTACCTAATCTTAGTAAATTAATGGAACTGGATCGTCATGCAGCGGTAAAAATTCAGTGCCAGCGGGGTGAATGGACATTACATTGTATGGTCATACACATAGCATTGTGTGCAGCAACATTATTTCTGGTTATTAAACCATTTGCTTCAGCTCTAGTCCTCTCTTTTACATCATAGTTGGGCAGTGAAGTCAGGTGATCGGATTCAGATTATTGGGCTCATATCTGTGCCTCTATTATGCTTGGCGTGGGGGCGTTTGCTCAAAAGATTTTGCTTAGTGGTGCGTCACCTGGCTGCTGTGAACAATCGTCTCTGGACATATGAAACGCACTGGGTTAAACTGCCGGGGAGGAATGAACATTTAAGAGGCTGGCCATATAAGGCTGATTAAAGTGTCCACAGTCTATGTGTGGGAGACTGCCATGTGTAACGTCGTAACCCGGCTTAACCCGGGGACAAAGACAGAGGGACACAAGGCAGAATGGGATTTAAATGTATTTTTGATAACAAAGCTAAGAACGGCTACCGATGGTGAAGTGTGACAGTCAGTAACGTACGAGAAGGCATCCGTGGTGAAGTGTGGGGCATGGTCGGCGGAAGTAAAAGACCAAATCTTTAAACGGGCAGCACTGGCAGAGATGAGTTCATGTGCGCAATAGAGTAGGGCGGTTATTCCTCAGAGCTCCAGGACCAGGTGCTCGGCATCCAGTAATCTGTCACAACTGCGCTATTGTGACGGGAACGGATAAGTGGCAAAACCATACTTGGACATTTACACATAAAGGATAATTAGCTCCAGTCAGGCTCATCCTCCAGGGACGCGCTTTTCCCGTTGGACAGGGCATCTTCCTTGTCCTAAGATGCGCAATCTACCTTGATGACAGGTGCCGTGCTGACCTGCGGGTCAGGTCACGGGGCGATCACTTGAATGGTGTAACATTCTGCAAACAAGCTGGTGAGGTTCGCTGATTCACTAAAACGTCAACACGGAGGCAGGCTATCTGTGGGTTTTGGGGGATTCTGTCAAGGCCTGTGGGTTACTAGACACATATCGTAACGCTAGCTCATTAAAGCCTTAAAAATGTGTACGGCAAGCCATGTATAAGTCATGCGTCATGTTTACGTTGTTTCTGGCAGTTTGGCACGTCATTGCATTTGGCGAATAGCCTTAGCTCATTCATGCTAAATGTTCTTTATATTATCTCTAAAGCGACCTCTCGCATGCTATGGTTCATGTGGGTCTTCACGCAGCACGGTATAAGGCCAGTACACGCCAGTCTGTTGGACTCACTATCCAGGTCTAATGGGTACGTGACTTGGCTGGCAACTCATGGCTTAAACTCTCCAAATGCGGAGGGGCTTGCACAGGGGCTGTGGCTTGGATAGTTTCTGGGTTTTGGCTTGTCAAATCCATGCTTAAATTCCTATTATGAAGACTTAGTAGTTGCTCTACTATTCTTACCCCAGGTAACGTTCCTTTAGCTGAACGTGGTTAACTAGCAGGGGGAGGGTATCCTCACTAGAATCAACTAATCACCTGAGCTATACTCGGGGCACGCTGTTAGAATAGGGGCTGCTACTTCAGCAGCTAACTGAGGCATCTCGGCTACTCCCCTACAAAAATGGGGACGTTGATCATCCTCTACCTTTACATCTTACATTCGCCCCGATCTCAACACCGTCCTCGATAATCAGAGATCATCGAAGCCTTATAGGCCGGTAAGGAATGCATATAACTGGTGGTGGTGACATGTTCACATCGATTGGTGTATCGTTGGTAGGTCTCATTAGTGGTATTGGTTCATAGCAGGGGATAGCATTATACCCTTCTTGAAATGTTCCTTATAGTAACACTGAGGTAGGGTTCACGTTATATTGTGCAAAGGGATATCCTATCAGCACTGTATATTACTGTGCTCTGTGTTTGTCTTGCTCTATTCCTCTGGTGTGACTTGACCGTTTTCTCCACCTGATTGGTCTAACACTGCTTCCCCCAATCTCCTGGTCTCACGTGACCTGGCTTATCGTGACTGTTTTCCTAGGTGTCCGTGACCTGGCTTAACGAGTCTGTTTCCTGGTCCGACGGGACTGTTTTACGTTCCGAAAAGAAAAGGTGGGTCTGAGGTGCCCCGTTTCTAATTTCCTGGTCCATATGATAAGAGACCCGTCCAGAGTTGACAAGTTTCTAATTTCGCCGTCAGATATGACATCATTTCTATTTCGCGGTCCGAATGATGCGACACCTGTCAAAGTATGACATACTTCTAGTTTCCCGGGTGAGCTCACCCGGTCTGGTTGTGCTGAGGCAGTCAGACCCCGATCTTGTGGGGGCCGTTAGACCCCCAACCGTCTGTTCTGCGTTCTCTCTTGAACCCCCCTATTCTGCTCTGGGGTCTAAACGTGACCCATTACTGTCCTACGCTGCGGTCTAAATTTGACCCAACCTATCCTTGTCTGCGGTCTAGCTCGACCCTCACCTATCCAGTCCTGCGCTCAGATCCTCCGCAGGGCCGACCCCACCATATGTTTCGGGATCTGTTGAAATCCTGCCATACTCCGCTAGGGGCTATCTAGACCCGTACTATCCTGTGTCTGCGGTCTTCCAGACCCCCAGTATCCTAGTCTGCAGTCCCTCGTGACATTCCTCTATCCTTTGCTTTGACTCAACCGGTCCTCTTACCTCTGGTCTAACATCTACTCCTTCACGGTCTACCCTTAGCATTCTCTCATGACTAATTGTCTATTTTCTTAGGAAATTCACCACAGCAGTAGGTAGGTATGTATTCATTTGAATACATGTCTTTTTGGGGGATTAGGCCTGTTGGACCTCAGTATCCCTACCCTCGGTGATAGTACTTCAGGATGGAGTCCAATCGCCAAAGACTTTGCACTTTTCATATTTGACGCATGTGTAATAAATCATTGTTAACTTAGGAAACGAGTCTCTCCTGATTGAAATGTAGCTCAAGCGCAAGTTCAGTCAGGAAGACACTCACTAGTAATCTCTGTCTTTCCTCTCCTTGTAATTACTCTATCAGCTGATTGGGGGCGGGCACTTTTAGTAACCAACCAGGTTCGGCACACCGGTTCCTCAAGCCAATCGTATCGTTGCTGTCATACTTTAAAGAGTGTTCTCCTCTCTGCTGCTGTCAGTTGTCATTTCAGCTAAGCAGTGGCAACCCTCCTCCACCCCAGTCACCTCCAGTCAGCATCACAGTCATGCTCCTGATCCATCATCAGATGGCAACAACTCCTTTCATCACCACCACCAGTGTCTGGACTCCAGGGGGGATTAGGCCTGTTGGACCTCCGTATCCCTACCCTCGGTGATAGTACTTCAGGATGGAGTCCAATCGCCAAAGACTTTGCACTTTTCATATTTGACGCATGTGTAATAAATCATTGTTAACTTAGGAAATGAGTCTCTCCTGATTGAAATATCTTTTGTAAAACTAAATTCAAAAACTTTCCAAAGAAAATACTATATCATTTTTGTTAGAATGGAGAAGCATCTAAGAGAACATTCTGACCACTATCAGACCTCCAAGAACAGTTTAGGATGTAGGATAGCACTGACGACACCATTTATTTTCCATCACCAATATTCTCATAAAGAACCAGAAGATCACAGAGATAAACGTTTTACTTGAAACTTCTGAAAGTAATCTATCTATCACTTTAAATGACTAGTTAACCTGACATCATGCAGGTAATAATTGTATTTACTGGAAAGTACTTCCACTTTTTCTGAACGTTGTTCCATACAGTGAAGATAAATCTACAGACAGCAGGTCACATTCAAATCTGGGCAAAATGAACTAAATAGGTTACAGCCGTAATGATTGTGTGTATAGTCATGTTAGGAGAAATATGTAAAGGATAATGTTTGGTAGCTCTGCATTGTATCTCCTCAAGCTCTTTTGAATGGGTTTTTGAATGCAATGGGGGCCAGTGTCTCCGGAGAGAACAGGAAGAGGAGTATGATATGAGTGTGGCGAGTACATCAGGGGATTTGATGTCTTCATGGCAATACGGGGAGTAAATACGCTCTTAATATCTTTCAAAGCAGGATGAGGCATGTTTTACAGATCGACACCGAGACGCTGATCAAATCCTCATGGCAGTGACAGCAAAACCTGAAGCCACAGTTGGGAGAAAACTAGAACATAATGTCAGAGTGATCAAAACAGATAAAAAGCACATTGTGGACTGAACCTCTCTGGCCTCGGGCCTCAGTGAGAGACTCTTGGATGGAACGGCCTGCTGCTCATTCTGGCCTGCATGACTTCCACTTCTGTCTTCCTCATGAGTGGAAGGAGATGGCACAGACAAGATCACAAGCTTGTGTAGGTGATGGAGCAGGATGTAGAGTAGTGCAGCTGGGTGCACACTTCCCCTGATATGGAGATGATTTAGGTGGTTTAGTCACAGGCTTGACTAGGGACCTCAGCAGTTGTACAGGGCTTTGATTCCCCCCTCTTCCAGCCATGGCCTTGACCTGTCTTTGTATTTCAGACAGCTACGCCCACACACACAAAATGATGGCCATAAGTCCTTCATCAGACATCCAGTAAAAGCATTATCATATTCTTGCTCTCTGCATTCATTGACTCATCTTGGGGATACGAACATGGATTATTCTGATTTGACGGCAGCCCTGTGAAGACGGATAATGAATGTGACAAAAGATGCATTCATAAGGTTTGACGTGGTAGCTGACGTATGAATGAATGCATGTGCCTGTGTGTTGGGCAAAAATCCAACGACTGTGCAGTGTATTTATGACTGTGTTTATGATGATGATCACCGTTATGTATGCAGGACGTCCAGGTGAGATGATGCTCTCTTTAAGGTGACCACGAGTAAGGTTCAGTGTATGTTGGAGAGTATTTGGTTATGAAATACAGAAGAGCATGCAAAGCTGTAAATGATGGTGAGGCAGACAAACTAAAACATGTTTAAAAAAATGAGATAAAAGCAGAGATGTGGGGCTGAACTCAATGATTTAGATGACTAAAAGATGCTTCAATTTTGTCGGCACCGGCAGAGAGTCATCAGAACAGCTGGATTCTAATAATGTGGTTGTAGAGTTTGCACAAAGAAAGACCGGAGAGAGGGCCCTGCAGTCCGCCAGCCTTCCACTCCATCACAGGCTGCAGCTGATGTCTTTACAGACAACTTTGCAAAGTGTAATACTCTGGTGAATGAAAAAAAATCTGATTTTTGAGGCTACTCGAGGGTTGTTTTGCTGGGCATGACGTATATGGCTTTAGTTGAACTCTGGTATTATATTTATGGTAATCAGGATAGAATTGTTACAATTATTTGACAGATATTTGCCGATTCGGCAGAACACTGGACTTTAATATATGATTGAAAAACGTTTGGCATGGTAGAGAATGGTGGTTCTTTTTACTGATAACATATTTTCATTGATGGAATAAGAATGTGAAGAATAATGTTGCATGTGACCAACATGATGATTACGTCTGTTTCAATCAGTGGACTTACAGGGAGGCAGACGCCGATACTTTCATAGCTGTTAGCCTATAATTACATCCATTTACAGCTCCCCTCTTCTCTTTAACTTAAAGACCGAAAGGAATATACGGTATGTCTCTAGATCGGTGCTCAGAGAGCACTTGCATCAATCATTAAGGCCATTCTGAAATCATTCTGTAAAGTCGTCTATTATCCCCAGCTGGTTAAGTTAATGAGGGCATTTAAGGACGAAGCAGAGAAAAAAAAACTTTGCCTCTGCAAACCATGTCAAAATGAAGTTATTCATCAATCTGGCTGCTGTGTGAATCAGCAGTAACTTCACCTTACATTAAACCCGTCCGCAGAGAACAACCCGCATTGAATTAGTTATACCTGAAAGATTTCAATAACTGTGTTGCACTGTCATATTTGTGACAAAGGAGAATGGAGATCGTGAGAGATGAAACAGCAAAGTAATCCAGTTACACTATGTTATAAACAAGGTTAAGTATTACTGCAAGCTGTCAGAAAATACACTAGTTATCATCAACTCTCAGGAGAACATTTTTACAAGACTTGAATTGAATGAGGAGTACTCGGAGGGTATTATTTTATTATAGTGGTTATATAGCTATATCCCCCCAAATAAATCACGTTGGACTGACTTTGGTCTGTGATGAAACACAACAAAAGGACTTTGATTCTTTCTTCAGAGAAACTATAGTTATATATTGTATTTGTTCATCGTGCTTGAAGGCTCGTCAGGCTCCTCATGCTGACAGTTTAAAAAAGGTGTCCTGTCAAGAACCTTACCAGAAGACAGAGAACCAAACAGAAGTTTGCTGTACTTCACCTGGATGGAACTATTCTGCTGCAACCTCTCATTTTATCATGGAAATAAAACCAAAAGTCCTTCTTACCTTGGAAAGAAGCAGCAGTCGTTTAATCACACTAAGTTGTGGAGGTTGTAAGGAAAGTGCTCATACACACAAAATCTCGAGGCAAGGCTTTGTCGTTAGTGTCTCACAGATATGTCGCCGGAGTGCATCTCCTGCCATTCATTCACAGACACAAAGAGGGAACAGGCAGCTTGACTGACACCACAGTTACCAGACGTGCCCCGTTTTCCTGCTCATTTTACAGCTTTGCTCTGATAACAAGGTTACACTGGCAGGGCCCAGGATCTAACACATGCAGATATTGATGTCATTGTGCTGAGGCTGTTTGAAGTCCTATCAGCAGTGGCATTGAATATTGCTGTTTATTAAGAATGGGGCACAACAGGAGACAAGTTAAGTGTTAAAAGGTAGTTCAGAAATTCAGAGCACACGTAGTTTGCTTTTTATGGTAAGATTTAATGCAGATTTGAATATATCAGACTGGTTAGGCTAATGCAGGTTGATGCAGAGTTGAACACTCACATGTTAGCATGTTATCTCTCTCCTTCCAAATCGGTCAATTCCCAATTCTTTCAATAATGGTCGCGAACTATGAACTATGATAGATTTTAACAGTGAACTATGATAGATTTTATAGAACAATTCCTAATGGATCATCTCAACCCTGTAGTATGCATTCAAGGTAAGGTCTCTGAAAGACCTTGTCTGAACACGTAGATCAGTTCCTGTCATGATTGATCATTTTTCATCATCACCTTCTGCTCCTTCCTCTTGTAGTGAACCCGTAGAGTCGTTTTTGGCCATACTTTTCTTGCACTATACAGAGACATTTCCACTGGAGTGTTTTCAGAAAATGCAACATCCCTTATCAATACGATGCTGATGACATCACATTCCCCTTTTATTGATATTGATGATTTGAATACATTCTCAATCTTGCCAATCCCTATATCGAGAATCCATGAGATCTCCTGATCAGTTCCTCCTCACCTTTCCATGGTTCCAGTTAAATTCATTCCCATAGCCTCACACAGACTGTGTAACACTTTACAACTTCACTGTCAGCTCTTTCCCAAGTATTACCACTTTTAATCCCATCTTTAAACATTAACCTATTCATATTATTTACAATTTATATAGAAACACACCTGGGTCAATATTTAGTTTTGTTAATAAATGTGTTCGAATTAATTTGGAGTCGTTTTTCTGGCCTCAAATATTAAGTCCAATATCCACTCTCTTCACCAACTCCTGAAAGAAATATTGGCCCTGTTGATTGGTGCTCAGCAGGTTGCATACAGTGGGTTTATCAAAGCCTTCTTAATGCCAAAATAGTAAAGCTGCAGGCCCTAAAATCACAACAAAGATCCAAGGGGAACTACAGAGTTGGTGATGAATATCTGTGGCTTTGTCACTATGACCCTGCTTACCCCTTGTATTTACATGCGTCTTTGGCAATCAGATCATAAATTGACACGTCTAAATACATGGGTAAATGACAACCAAGACGCATTGTGATTCGATCCTTGCCGAGGTTGTCTAGGATGCATTTGATCACATGACTTTTGTAGTGGTAACAATAATGCGTCCCAACAAGGACATAACCGAAAAATACGTCATAAGAGTACTTTTTCCAATCTCCAGTTGTTTATCAAGACATGTAAGCCGGCTGAACATTTTGTAAATCCTACAGAGATATACATTTCGATAAATACTAAATTTCAGGCAAACTAGCCAAGGGAAGTGCATTGCTGCCTCCCGCCTGGTAAATACAGCAACTCATTTGGTCGACTCAAAGTGGTCACTGGAGACAAATGTGGAGACGCATTCTGATGCCAGGTTTAAACTGAGGCACTCCGAGTTCAAGATACAAAAACAGAAACTAAACAAATTTGAATTCACATTTAACCAGTTTATGGACATTTTGCAATCTCTCCATCAAATGATACGATGACTGTATACCACAGTAGTGACTACCCTATGCTGAACCTCCAGGCAGGTCAGAAACAAAGCAAACAGGTCATCAATGCAGCAGTCAGTGAGATCATACATCATAAGATCAACCGTTTAAAAACATAACAAAAAAGAGCTAATAACCAAAATAAAATAAATGACAAGTGAATTTGAATACTGTGAACTTTAAAATGCCCAGAGAATTATGCATTCAGGAGGATTATAGATAATGTCAAAAGAATAAATCTAATATCCTTAAAACATAAAAAAGGGAAAATAAATGAAATAAAACAAATTATATTTTCGTTCATGGTGACATATGCAAAATTACACCTTAAGTAAATTCCAGGATCAGTTCTCTTTTAATGGGGATTTTAAACAAATGAATTCAAGCTCATTGACATCAACACCTATAATGTTAATCTATCTGGGATGGAAAGGGTTACAATAACCCTGAACTTTAGTTGGGCAAGCATCTGAATCTCATCTGTCTGTGTTTTTTTTGCAAACCCCCTAAAAAGTGAAATCCCGACCCTGTGACATCATCTGCAGCCTACTGGTTCACCATCATTACAAGCACAGAACCTAACATGTGAGTACAACAAAAGCATTCCCACATACATCGACGTCGTCCCTGTTTTGTCTTCAATACACTTCTTACTCATACGTATGCACAGGAGTCAACTGGACAATAGCAGAACATCACATTATCAATCACTTGTGCTTTAGGTATATTCTCATCACTGGAAATGTCTGTCCCAGGCAGACTTGTAAAATGTCCCTTGACAATGCATCTACTGACAACAGAGCACAATAATCACTTCTGCAGTCTTGAGATCAGCGTCTGCTGTTTACCTCACGGCAAACCAGGTCAAAAGCACACATTCATAACACCGGAAAAAAAGCTTCATAGCAGCTACGCGGGACATTCGCCTTCATTCAAGTTGACTCCACTATCTCGTCGTTCATGAAATAGTCTCTTTGTGGGCTGGACGTGGACTAGAGCTGTGTGACAGCTCTGTAGCTGTAAATGTAAAAGTAAAAAGTGGCCTCGTTCTAATCCATTACTACACTCAAATCAACAAGATTCAACGTAAGGCATGCTTTTGATTTGTGTTACCACACATTGATAACTTAACCTTAACAATATAAAAGATGTGGTGTTTAATAAATAAAACAAATGCTGCGTCACCGGTGGTGAATAAAGTATTCAGATTCTTTACTTTAAGGTGCAGTCTGCGATTGTAACTCAATAGACGTTTTGTCAAACTCAGCAAATATCTCTTGACATGCTGAAGGATGGGTTTGTTTGAGTGTTGAGCTCTTTCTCCAGAATCAGACCTCTAAAGGGGCTTTCGCAGACTTCCAAGCATATCTATTCCTCCACACAGCTATCAACATGGCTGAGCCGGCGGCTAGCAGCTAACTCTGCTAACAGAAGGATGAGTGCTAACAACAGTGCTGACATCTTATAGAATATGATGCATTGATGTAGATTAAACTGGCCAACAGGATATAAAGGAGTTCCAATGCAACATACACATTAATGCACCAGTAATATTAATCATATTTTACTGATCAATGAATACTTTAAGTGAATTATGCTGATAATACATACTTTTACTCAAGTAAGGTTTTGAATGCAGGACTTTTACTTAAAGGTTCTCTTTACAATATTCAGAGCATTAATATATAGCAGCAACGATGTAGTAGAGCAATGTCTACCTGAGCAGAGAATGAAGTGTCTCTCCCTCTGTGTGTGTTGATATCAGAGCTTCTCCTTCCTTTGTGACATAGATGACTGGCCGCGTGCCTTTTAGTGCATGTTAGTGCATGTGAGCGTGCCCCACTGGTTAGCCCTCTGAGCTATAGAAGATGATAATTATTATGTTGCAGAAAATGGAAATAGTCAAGTAAAGAACAAACACCCCCAAGTTGTATTTCGGTACAGTACTTGAGTAAATGTACTTAGTTACATTCCACCACTGCAAGTCACTGTTGAGACTCTTAATATCATCACATATGAGCGGAAGAAACCCTTTAAGTCAAACATCTAAAGCTCTGGTGTGTTTTTACTTAACAAGATAACACTTGCAAAGACACTGGCTGGTCCTTTAAGTAGCTCTCTCCACTCTTATTCATTACGGTGAACTTTTTTTTGACTGTTTGCATTTTCAGTGGTATTTGAGAGATATTTTAAAGAGGATTATAATCCATTGATAGGTACCATTTTCCAGTTGAGGGTCAATGAGAAAAGAAAAGAAAAACTCGTGACTTATGTTGGATCCAAATAAAAAGCCTCAATTGCATAAAAGCCCACTGGGAGCCCACAAGGGAACTTGAGAACCACTGTGGCAGCCTGAGATCAAACATGTTTTCACTTTTGCACATTTTTCAACTCGATAACTCTCCATCAGCGTGTATCATGCTAGTTGCAATTTAAAAACAAGACTGTAAAAGCCCAAAATATCATAAGGAGGATTACAATATTTTATTGTACAAATACAATTTAGTTCCCCAATTAGCTGAGAAGTCAGCTCAGTGCCATGCTGCTAAATAGACCACCTGCTAAGCTGACAGTTACGATGATGTCATCGGCATGTCATCTGCACTCTTCAATTTGTCACTGTAGCGAACGAAGCGACACGCTGACCAACACGTCTGTTCTGAATGACTCTTCTCGGTTCAGGTTTTCAGTAGCCTACTGTGATGTGAATATGCCGTGAAGCTGCTATGACGCCACAATTAGGTATTTCAAAAATGCCATCTGATGCCGTGTATGCCTTTTAAAAACAACAGTGCAGGAATATCTGTACACATTTGTACATTTTCTACACACACTACCGTAGGATGGAAATCAAAATGTGGATGCACTATGCTGTAGGACTTTGCCTGAGAAATCATGGTGTACTATTTTTACTCTGAACTGTTTGTCATGTAGGATCTGTTACTCTGTTTTGCATACAACTGTAAAAATACAGTAAAATTCAACAATCACGTTGCTTTTTTTCTGTTTTTGTTGTTGTTTACTTAAAAAAAGCTTAATGGTATTGTACAGATATTGAACAGGACATGACACAATAATAATAATCTGAGTGTACACTTCAATATTGGGCAATAAACAGTTAACTATCAACAGTTATATGTATTTTTCTTCTTTTTTCCTTTTTCACATACAAAAAGCTTTTTTTTTGGGGGGGGGGGTCACAAACTCAGTAGTTCTACCATCATCAAATTAGTGCATGATTTGAATTTTCCCTTGCTCGGATTGACGCCTCTCTCTCTTGGCGAGCCAACAGAGAACAGACTCTGATGCAAAGCCAGAAAGAAAAAGAAAGAAAACTAAGGGTGAGCCACTGGCACTCTTACATTTCCATTCTCCTCATATAGGACTAATAGTCTGTTCTTGCTGCTCAACGCTGAGAGAAGCTTGAAGGCCGTCACATTTCACATCAGAACTTGAGCAGGTAGAGTGAGGTCACGGTCAGCAGGAGGCAGACGGAGGCACGGGGCAACACGGCAGCCCCGTTCACATCATGCATCGCACCAGGACCTGCAGGAGAAAGACACAATCCAGCCTTAGCGCTTCATGAATCAGTGCCTGAACCACAGCTCTGCTTGTCTGAACTGCAATTGACTGGAATTCAAATCTTCACGTGGATGTGTCAGCCAAGACAGAGCTTTGCATCGGTGCAGCCATTACCATGGAAACTGGTGACATAACATACAGCGGGTGACCTTCATGTCAGGATTGCTTTGTTTTGTATGTGTGCAGCTGCTTTAGCATGCCAACAACAAGACACCAAAAAGTAGTCCGCTTGAAAATAATGATTGAACATCATTAACACTTTCGCTCACCTCGGTGTGTTACTCTTATACCCATTGATCTTCTTACCATAGAGGATTATGCTGGCGTTAGTGATTCCCATGGTGTTCACGGCGACACAAGTGTAGTTTCCGTAGTCTTCCTCCGAGATGTTGAAAAAGACGAGCATCGACTGTCTACCTTGATTCTCTATCTTAACTCCGTTTAGTCCGTTGAAGAGCCTGTGAGAAAGAGGGGAGCGGTGAAGAAAAGGAAATGCAACAGTGCTTCGCTTGAGTCCTTCCAGGGGCGTGTGTTTGCTCAGGCCTTTTGTGAAATCTCTAGTAGACGTACTTAAAATGTAGATTCATGTGAAATTAGAAATACCTTTTGCACCTGTAGGCTGTAATATACTTGCATGTTTTCACAATAGAGCTAAATGTTTGAATGCAGCTCTCTGCCTTACGGATGAGACTGTACATGCATTGTGTTCCCTCCGTTTCACTGCTTGCATTTCCTGTTTCATTGCCCTATTTCACGTCATTTATTTTATCAGCGACCTCCATCTTTTTGTTCTTGAGGACAGATGTTGCCTTTTGGGGACTGACGAGCGATGCTGCTGTCACTGTCAGGGACCATTTAACAGTGTAACATAGCCTGCGTTTGCATCAGCTTACCAGCTCTGGGGCTGCTCACAAACATCTTTTCAGTCTCCGGCCTTCAGTTGGAAAATTATGTTATGCTATAATATCCTCTAAACCTCCGAGCCCCACACCATACTGACGTTACAATGCACAAATAATAATAGTTGCCTTTGGTGTCCGTGCCTGATGTGCAAATGATTTGACTGAGTTTAGAAAAAAAACGGAAATCTATACATTTTCTTAATGTGATTATTGGGATATAATGGCCATTGAGAGAACAAAAATGCAAGGCATGAATAAGTATCTCATTACATCAAAAGCACAGTCTTATTTTAACCAAAATATGTGTAAAAATCTATCACTCATCAACAAAGATGATGCAGTCTAGCTTATTTCAAATACACTAAGTCCACACCCTACAGCACAAAGTGTGTCTCTGTGTTTCTGTAATACTGACTTCAAACAAGTCCAAGCCTGCAGAAATCACTGAGCTCAGAGGAGAAACTTGCCTGCGGTCTTCTTTGTACCACTCAAAATCTGCCCTGGGGACAGCGGAGGCTTCGCATTGCAGGATTCCTTTTTGTCCAACCGGAGCACCCGTATTCCTCGCATTAGAAATGAAGGGTGCATCTACAAAACAAAGAGAAACACATTTTTACAATGAGAGAACATAACTTCATTGGTTTGTGTTTTGGCTCCTTATTATTTCTTTCGACCGTAGCTAAGTGGAGAGAAGGGCCGTGCTTCAATCAGAGGATCGGCGGTTCAATCCCCAGCTCCGGCTCTGCTAGTCGCATGTCGATGTGTCCTTGAGCAAGACACTTAACCCCAAAAATTGCTCCCGTAGCTGTGCCTACGGTGTGATAGAATCTGAATTGTAAGCCGCTTTGGATAAAAGCATCTGCTAAATGACTGTAATGTAATGAAATGTTAAAAGTGAACTGACACAACAATGAACAAGCGGCGGCCAGAATACAGGAAGTGAGTTTGTTACATTATTTGGGACGGCAACTTGATGGACTACACATCTTCTGAAGCCGTGTTAACCACTTTATGATCCCAGAATATCTGTAACAATAGTTGCTTATTTATAGCAGGAGTGCATGTGAGATAAAACAGTACATTTAAAAGAAAAGAAAATGAAATGGTCTTCATTAGAGGATATATCTGTCCTGATCATTATGTTTCCACCACAACTGTGCTAGTTTTGGTCCTTACAGTTGACGGTGACTTGAACCGTCCTGACATCAGGGTTTGAAATGTCATTAGAAGCAATGCATTCATAGGATCCTGACTGCTCCTTGGTGATGGCTGTCAGCACCAGGTGTTCCCCCTCTGTCACAAACGTATGAGTGCCTGTGGAGAAGCAAAGAAACAGAGGAAGGAATGCATTAGTGGCAGGGGCGTCGTTAGGCCTATTTTAGGGGGGCTGAAGCCCCCCCAAATAATTTGGCATTATTGGCTTTAAATTTATTTATTTTGGTGATGTCATTAAATTAAACTATTGTTTCTCACATGGACAAGTTATTTATAACTCTAACATGCTACATATGTGCGTGCGTTCTGGTTTGTATGTTTTCTCCCCCTTCAAATTACAATCCAACAGTCTATCATCATACTTAACAATATAAAGTTGACACTGTCAGGTCCATTCTCCATCCATTGTGTGCGGTCCCGAAGAATTAGGATTTAGGAGTGACGCGGATATTTTTTATTTGTGTTGTCAAATTTCACTATGACCCTGAAATTCTGTCTCTTGTGTTATCATATACTGAATGCAAGCAAAACTACAGAGCAAAATCACACTCTTTCTGATTGAACCAATCTATGAACTGTCTGAAACAATGGATATCCGCGGCGCCAAATGGGCCCCAAGAAAAATTGCCGCGTGTCTTGCGCGCAAACATGCCAATCCCCTTGGGGCTAAGCCCCCCTTTCTTTGAATCTTAGAAACGCCCCTAATTAGTGGGTGAGTCCTAGTATCGGCAGATCAGTGTACCTGTACTGACCTTGATAGTATTGTATTAAATTCAGTGGCGGGTCGTGCATTTTATACCTGGGCCTTCAGTGCTGTCCTGCAGCTGGAACACCTAATAACCTCATGATGGCGCCACAGCTACGGTTATTTGTTTCTAGGGATGTAATAATACACGTATTCGTATTAAACCGTTCGGTACGAGGCTTACGAACCGAACAATACGTTTGAATAATACTAGTGCATTTGGAAAAATCAGAAGCTTAAATTGTGGGAAATATAATGTTTTCGGTGGACTGCGCTCACATAGGAGACAACAGGCTGTGACCTTTTGAACCCAGAACAAAAGACAGCTGAGGCCCCACACATCTAGGAGGCTACGCTAAACTAGCTTAACAAACAATAACTCCAATGGTTAAATCCCAACTCACAAATCCGTTTCTCCTCCTTCAGCCATTGAGTGTTAAAAAACAAAGCTAGGTAAAAAAAATAAAAAACAAAGCTAGGTAAAAAAAATAAAAATCTACACCAAGCAAAATGCAAAAAATGTCATGATTTCTTCCATTTCTTTCAATTTGAACTCTTACTACTCCGACGAAGCCTTTGCTGGCTACTTCGTTTCACAATAGTCACGTGCTCGCCCACTGACCAATCTCCACCTCACTGCAGAGCTGCACCTGGAAACTGAGCTGCACTAATGCTGATGTACTTGTAGGCCAGCTAGCAGGGTCTGACACGTCAAAGAATACGACCAACATGTCAAACTAAAGACCTGATTGGTTGAACACTATGACAATCAACAATATCGTCCCCATTCACTTAAACTGCACAGGGATTCACTTGTGAGTCTGCAGGCCTCTGCCTCTGTTCTTACCTAGAGACACAGAGGTGAGATCTGATTGAATAAAAGCTCTACTTAAAACAAGCTGCACTGGAAGCAGAGCAACTGAGGAAGACAGGAGCTGTGCAATGAGAAAATAAGGTAATGGGAAAATATTTTTATAAATTATAATAAATGTAGTGTATTTAAGAACAATTATTAAATTATAAAATAGCTATAACTTTGTGATTCTGTTTAGCCTAGCAGAGAAGGCCTTGCAGGCCCTGACGGCCCACCACTAATTACATTACAGCATTCTCTAATTCAGTGATTCTCAACTGGTGGAACCATTTTCAGTGGGTTTCACAGGCCTTTGACTGACAAAAAAAAAATGTTGCGATTTTATTTTGAAGGGCATTTTTTATGCAGCGGAATTATTCCAGCATTTTCGTTACTTGTTCAGCGGTGCAGGAAAAACACCGACCAATGCGTTGTGAATCACATCACGTGATGCAGCTCAGCCAATCAAATATGGGTATTCTGAAAAGTTTCCTGACTTGAGTGAGATGTACACACACCATGACACATGGGGGAGATACGAGGAGAGAGAGCAGAGCAGGACTGTTGAAGTGAGAGTTGTGAAAGTCAAATCATAGGACGATTTCCAAAAGAGAGAAATGGCCAGAGAGACCAGAGTCATTAGACTCTAACTGGACAGACTCATATAGGCGAATTCTTCCAACACTAATTTCTCTTTTTAAAAGATGAGAAAAATGTTGTATTGTGGCTTTTTCACTTCACCCTGAATGAACTGAATTGAAAGCTGCAGATCATTTCAGTGAAAATATTTTTTCCAAAATTAATTTTGTTACGTAATTTATTTTTTAATCCAGCCATTATTTTACTTGAAATGAGAAGAACATTTATTCATGTATTTCTATGTATTATTTATAATCCATCCAGTTCAATTTGAAAAATGAGAATAATATTAAAATATAATTGATAAGTGTACTTTCTTTATTTGATTTGTCAGTTGTTTACTACACAGAGACGTTACTACTACTACTAGACTTCTTGAATATAGATATACCATATATATATATATATATATATATATAATTTGGGTCGTGGGTCGCGGCTTGTCATTAAGGGGTGATGGTGGGTCCCGCAGCCAGACCAGTTGAGAACCACTGCTCTAATTGACACAAGGTATAAAAATGATTTGTGACATACTGTACGTAGAGCATGGCTCTAGCTCTGGCAGTGTCAGCCAACTGGTTGGTCAACCACATATGACAGAAATATCTCACTATTGGATGGATTGGTATAGCATTTGGTACAGACATGCATGGTCCCCAGAGGGGATACTTTTGATTACACATCAACTGTTAGATGTCTTCTTTTTACATGACAATATGCAAACTAGTTACAATCTTGTTATCATGCGTGTAAAATATCTACATTTACAAAGAAAAATCAAATCAACAGACCACAGTTGCAGTCTGTGTCTGAATTTGGTTGTTTGCTCCGTTTCCAAATGTCTCCAGAGGGCAGACGGCTCGGGGCATGCACTCACTACACAAAGAAAAGAAACTAATTGCATAGAAACAAGCCCACTTGAGTAACAGCACAAATTACCCCTGACACCAGCGATGTCAAAAGCATGTTCTGGTGGAAGAGGGACCTTAAACTATTGCTGCGTGGGTGGGGAAATGGATAGGAGCACTAATCCCAATCAGTAGAAATGTCAATCCAGCAATATCTCAACATTAGCATAATACCATTATGCTTTCCAAATCCTCTGCTGCAGACCCTGCTGCAGCTGGCTGGGGATTCACTGGAAATGTTGTGGGCAAGGTGTAATCAATGTGTTGCATGAGACCAGGGAAACTGCTAGCACAGGTAATTGAACATTCTCACCATGGCTAACTACATTAGGCAGACTGTGGGTGACAACATGCGGGTGAGTTAATGGCTGGTGCTGTGAGACTGCTTTAATGATGGCCATGGGTGGAAGCACGTTTACTGTCCTATTTATAATCAAATCACTTTTTGGATTGCATGAATTGCAATTATTGTTTCTTTAGTAGACTATGCCTCAAAAACCTAAAAATAGAATTCTCTCTAAGTTGATGGAATAATACGTAGTTAATCTTGTCTTAAATTCAGACTATTAAACTATTTTGTGGATTCATCATATTTAGATATTTTGGAATCTGTCCAGTCAAAAACCAACAGATGCTTCAAAAGGTAAAGTGATAACATTTCAATATTCTTTCCAGTATTCCAGCTTGCTTAAGCAGCTTGGTTTAAAGTGTTTATCACTGATATTGTCATCAAAGAATTGTCTTTTTAATCGATATTAAACACTTTTAAAACTGAATCAGTGTGCCGAAAGCCTGAGATTCTGCTACTTTCTGTCACAACAAATGAAGGCAAGAACAAGTGTATGTATTTTTAACAACTTTCTGATTCACACTCAACACACTGCTGACACTAGATGTGTGTGTGTGTGTGTGTGTGTGTGTGTGTGTGTGTGTGTGTGTGTGTGTGTGTGTGTGTGTGTGTGTGTGTGTGTGTGTGTGTGTGTATTCTCATTATGACATTCTTAACAGTAATGTGGCTGCATATTCACACAACAATTTCAGAACAGAGCAGGAGTAAACAGAGTCCAATCAAAACACTATTGATTCCTGTTGAGAACAGCCAGAATACGCAGCAGAGTTGACAAAATGTGAACATTTACAAAAGAAAGTATAAGATAATGACCACCAGACACGGTTACAATCCAAGTATCACAACATAAATGTCAATCGAAATTACCCAGATGAATGAATATGAAGAAGTCACAATCATCACATATTACTCTGGATGAATGAATATTAAAACAATCACCATCATCATCAACACCCACATCAGTGGTCTGCAGCGATGGCCATAATTCCAGAGCAACATCAGTGTCAGTACAGCATGACTGGATGACTAATAAGAGAGCCATTAAGTACCGGCTGGCAGCCGGCACAAATGAGCGTCTAAAAGCACTCGGCGGAGCATCTCAGCAATATCAGCCATCAGCTTAAGGAGCTCTGCTGCTTCGACGCCACTATGTGCAGCCTTTGTAGAAAGATTACTTGCAGCCCAATTACAAGCCTTGCAATAGAAAAGTCCAATGATTGCAGAAAAAAACGACTTGGGACCATGACAGAAAACAAGCCACAGGTCCTCCTTCGAACTGGTTGTAAAGAAAAGTCTATTACAGACGATAAAGGGTCATTTGTAGAAAAGGTCAAAAAGGTGACCTTAAAGAAACAGAAGCTGGCATGCACCAATTTTAACTTTACAGAGGAAGTAAAGTTCAGCCATTTCACTTTAGTTATTAATAGGATTTGCACAGTGTGTAGCATTTAAGGGGATTCATTGGCAGAAATGGAATATCACAGTAATTTGTATGTTTTCTTTATAAGAACCGTTGTGTTTTTGTTTGATTAGAATGAGCAGTTTGTATCTACATAAAGAGCAGGTCCTCTTCCTGGAGCTACAAGCAAACGCTACAGTAGCCTGGAAGGGTCAAACCAATCACTGGCTCTAGATAGCCACATTCATGTTCTTGTGTCGGCCACTGTAGTTCTCTTACACTTTGAGAAGACACGGACATATTAGCCCCCCTTCAGTAAAAATGCAGTAAAAGCTAAGGTCTCATGAACATATACTATTTCTTTCTCACTTACCTGTATGATTCTGTCATTAGGTCTTTTAGTGGGATGTGTGGTTATTGTATTTCTGCTAAGCCCAACATTGTCAGCAGAGGGCGCTCTGTGCATTTTACTGAGCATCAGTAGCTAACGTAAGTAGAGCAGAAAAAAGCCGTCAGTAGTGATGAGCGAAGTGTAACCGGAACAGAGAGCGCTTCTGACCTGACTTGTATTTTCATATATTTACAGGAGGAGAACACTGGAGACTACAAGGGAGAAGTTTCAGCTGGTTGCAATCTGCAACCTCACCGCTAGATGCCAAAACATCCTTCACTCCAAACATTTAAATGTAGCCTTTATTAGATGAGGCATGTGGTCCATGTTTGGCTTCTAAGCTAGTACAAATGGTGAAATGACCATTGCTATATGATTCCATCCTACAGGAACTGTGCCTCAGCCACATGTTACAACCAGGGGCCTGTTTCACCACATTTCCAACATACAAGCTGTGATTTTCAAATTGCAATCATTTTTGAAAATCTGGCCCCAGGTCTGACATAATCCAACATAATTCAAATGTACTGAACTGAATTCTGGGTTTCATATGTTCTCAACATGCCTGAGAGAGTTTCCTCTTGGTGATCAGGTTTCCTCCTACAACCCAAAGACATTTCGTCTATTGGTGAGAATTCTGATAAATTAGTACACAATTCAGTTTTAACTATTTATTTTCTTAAAGAACTGTGGTCAAGATAACACATCCACCACACAAATGAGGGGTAACTTCCCTATGTCTTGTCTCTTGGCTGCAGGAGTCAGGCATAATGTTGGTTAATGTTGACAGATAGTCACATATCTTTAATTAATGTCAGGCCATGTATTATTACAGTATACAATCATGCCATCCACTTCCTCTTGATGGGATGGTGTAGCCATGAAAACATGGAGTATTTGGTTTGAATGTTTCACTCAGTACATATACATCATATAGAGTAGCTGACAATGAAGAGCTGGGACAATTTGAGACACATTTAATATGAGATGCACAGAGTGTTTGCTGTTATTTATTGAACGTCTTGGTCATCAAGTGAGGGTAAAATCAGGGTTTATGCTGTTACAAATATCTAGCTTGGTAATAGCTGGAAGACAAAGGGCCTCCAGCTGTGAGGTACAACTTTAGAGACTACTGCTGTATATCATTTCATCGAACTGATCAAACCCCACAGTAGCACGTTTGCATGTGGAGGCCTATCTATCCAGAGGGCAAAGACAGAAGAGAACAACCTGTGATTACCGTTAACGCTCCTGTGTTATTGCACCGGCCTCTTCTTTCACACTTGTTAGGCTCTTTTGTTTCAGGTGGATGCAAAGGTGTGACGGCAATTGCCATTTTTGATTGAGAGAGTTGGGTCAGTTATTAGGCTTAAAAGCAAACAACAGCAAAACAACAAAGGTCTCTCCTTATGGCAAGCAGTTATTTTAATGAGCAAAAAAGATAACAGAATAATTACTATGAGAAATGACTTCATAATAGGAGTGAAAATGTTCAGTCCGTTTTACTTACATACAGTATTCAGCCAGGGACATACTGTACATGTTATTACATGTCGCATCTTAAAATGGCATACTACTGGCATACCACCAGATGTACAGTAAGGAGGAGTCACTGTAAATTCTAAATCATTACCGTTAAAACTTCCTTCCAGTGCTCCGTTCTTCATGGGGAGGTAAAGCTTTAACAAGCTGTGGCCGGTAAAGGAAGTACCTCTCACCACAGTCCATTAATCACACCGTGTTATTGTCAGCATCAACATGCAGCAGCAGCATCCTCAAACACAGGAAGAAATAAAACAAATACATTTAAAGGGCCATTCCTGCATACTGTAACTGTCCACCTATTTGATTGCAAGAAGCAGAGCTGAATACAAAAACGTATATATGTGGTCGGGGCCTTTTCATAGAGCATGGCTGTGGGACAGGAGGTCATTTGCCCGAAAAAGACAGTGGAGGCCATTGATGTGAAGCAGTGTGTCTGTGCTGACAGCAGCCAGTAGGTAATTCTAGAGCTCCATGCTTCCTAAACCGTTTCAGAGCCCTGTGGTCATTCTCTAAGCTGAATTCTGTACCCAGCACACACACTACTTGAAACAGTCTATGGTTCATTTGATGGCTGGACACTCCAGCTGCCCCGTCGAGCACGCCGCCTCCCTCAGGACCGGTTTCCTGCTGACACCGGCTACTGGCCTTTTTCTCTTCTCCCTCACCTTTGCCGACATGTCCCACCAATACCTCTGCCTGAGGCATCAGTCTGGGTGTTGAAGGGTACACTAAAGTTTACTTGCATCCGCCATCATCTTTATCTTTTTTTGATGACCTTCTTGGGCCACCTTCACACTCCTTCCACTGCTTCCCTCCCCCCCCCCCGGGAGTTAAAACACTGCTACAATATGGAGGCCAGTGTGGCCACATCCTGTGGCACTGTTTGGTCTCAAAGGACGCCGGCAATCCTCTTACAGCCCCTCTCCTCCTGCACCTGCACAGCACTTTCCCAAGATTACACACTTGTTATGTTGCTTTTTCCGCCTGTCTTTCCATACTTTGCTACAATGGCAGTTTTTGGAGCGTTTCTCATACCGAATGTAGAGATAAAGCTTAAGAATGGTAATCACTGTCCCACGAGGCTCTAACAATCACCACACTGCTGCAGAGCTGCTGTGATAGCAAAAGTCCCATCGGGTTGAGTGCATTAATGCTATGGCCAGTTTTACTGCTGTTTAATTGTTTGATGCAGTTGTTGCAGCTGAACATTCCTGCAAGTCTGCATTCTTGTGTAAATCTAACTTTAAATCCAACTACTTTTCTTGCCGGTCATGCTTTATCAGGGGCTTAAACACCGTAGCATTTTAAAGGCTTTGTGTAAATTCTGGAACACATATTGGATTAGACCTTTGGTAAATAAGAGGATTCCTTGAAATCAACCAGTGCTATGCTTTTAATGAACTGTGCTTTGGGGAATTCCATGCTGTTACAGCACTGACCTCATTAGACATAGCCCAATATCATTGGAATTGGATCCATGTTAAAAGATTCTGCACCTCACAACTTATGTTCATTGCCAGCATTTTGTACTAATGCAGGAAGAAGTGTTAGAAAGTAGCGGTGTAGAGGTTGGAGTGGTTGGGCTGGTGGGTGGGTTTGTAGTAAGTCTGATTTCCTTACCAGAGAAAAGGGTTTTGATTCTCAAAGAGAGACTTTTAACTATGGCTTAGATCCGTTGCAGAAAGCTGTCGACTTTTTAAATATCTTAAAAAGTAGAAAAAGAAAACCTGACATCTTTTGTTTTTATGTTCTCCAGTTGTTTAAGTCATTACCGTGCTGCAGGACCCGGATAGTTTGAGGGCAGAGCACACCCAGGTTCGAAACGTTCAATCAGAGGATCAGCAAAAGGTTTTCACTCTGTTACTCTTTCAGAGGAACTCATTTCATTCAACAACTGCTACACAACGACATTTTACTGGGAAGAAAAAACTGTTTTGGCAAAACAAAATAGTACAACACTATATTTACTATTTTTTTAATCAACTGCTGCATGGAATGCAAAAACATATATTTAAAAAAAAGATGTGCTGTCGAAGGGAGTTTTTCTCTCTTATGCTGCTGCTGTTATTTGTTATTTGTGCCAATCTGCTCTTATTATGCCCAACAGCCTGTCATTTGGAAACAAAACCAGTTATTCTTGCAGTAAAAGATTAAGATTAAGATTAACTAGAAAATGCATTTCCTGCTGAAAATGCGTTGGAATGCTGAAATTTGAAATGAATTGCAAAAACATTGCTGAAAATAGATATCCAATTTTTAAAAAATTGCAAAAAGCTTAATAATTCAAAAAGTTTAAAGATTCCAACTATGAAAAGTCATATCACCCCTCTCCTGAAAGAGCTGAACATTTTGATATTTGGTTTTATAACGGTTTCTGTGGCTTAAAAAATGTCATCAGTGGTGATATTTGTAGTAGTAGAAGTATTATTAGTAGAAGTATTAGTAGCATTAGAATAAGTACTAGTAGTAGCAGTAGTGTTATTTGTAGTTGTAGTAGAAGTATTATTAGTAGTAGAAGTATTAGTAATTAGAAGTAGTAGAAGACGTATGAGTAGTCATAGTAATAGCTGTAGTATTGGTCGTAGTATTTAATATAACAGTAGTAGTAGTAATAGCAATGGCAGTAGAAAAAGTAGCAGTCGTACTAATAGCTGTAGTAGTATTACTACTTTTAGTAGCATGAATAGCAGTAGTAGTAGCAGTTGTCGTATATGTAACAGTAGTAGTGGTAGTAATAGCAGTAGTGGTAGTAATAATATTGATGGTAGCAGTAATATCAGTAGCAGTAGTAGTAATAGTAGCAACAGCAAGAGTTATAGTAGAAGTAGTAATACTATATTAGCAGCAGCAGTAGTAGTTGTCGCAGTATTAGTAAGAGCATTATTTTTTCAACAAAAAAGCCTAATTTTGAGCTTGTTTAAATACAGTTAATCCATTGGGCTTTTATTTTGAAAGGGTGGTGCTGAGTGGGGGGGAGAGGAGACATAATCATAATGTTTGACACACATAAACAGAGGTTATTAAATGCCTGGCTTCATCACAAGAATTTCAGTTAGAATTCACTCTTTGGGGCTTTTATTTTGAAATGGGGGGTGTGTGTGTGTGTGTGTGTGTGGGGGGGTCCTCTAAAAGTCTCTAAGACCTGAATGACTGTATGAGAGAGAGAGAGAGAGAGAGAGAAAAGAAATAATTAGTGAGTGAGAGAGAGAGAGAAGAAATAATTAGTGAGAGAGTGAGAGAGAGAGAGAGAGAGAGACTCTGATATCTCTGGCAAACTTTCTCATTTGGAGATTGTACTATGTTTTATCTTTTACAGCTTCAATGACTATTGTCCTGCTCTGCCATGTCTTTCCTCAGCTGCAACAAATCATGTGTGTGCGGTTTTTATTTTAAAATGGGGTGAGATCCTCTAAAAGTCTCCGAGAGAGAGAGAGAGAGAGAGAGAGAGAGAGAGAGAGAGAGAGAGAGAGAGAGAGAGAGAGAGAGAGAGAGAGAGAGAGAGAGAGAGAGAGAGAGAGAGAGAGAGAGAGAGAGAGAGAGAGAGAGAGAGAGAGAGAGAGAGAGAGTCTGTGAGAATGGATGTTTACCAACATCACTAATTGGCTCAATCGCTAACACCTGTGTGCCTGAAGCGATTTCATGTAGCTCCTATTGCTCCGATATTAATAATTGAGAGGAAGGATGAGTTGAAAAACAGATCCTATACAAATTGTGTCTGTAGTGTAAAAAATGTGGCATAACTGGCGATCTAGAAATGGGGTACCGTGTTCTGTGGAAGATGTTTTTGAAGCAAAATTTAACATTGGTCTCTATGGAGCAGAAAGTTGGTTTTCCTCTCAATTAACGGCTTCTGTGTCAAATGTGGAAATCTGTGGGATACCACAGTAATTTGTCTACGACAAGGACAATATTAGCTACTTCTCCATCCAGAAATTATGCATGAAGAGTGAAGATTGTGGACACAGTGGCAAAATACAAATGTTTTTTTCACAAGAATCTCAAGCTGCTCTTCACTCTAGCGGTGACATCATGCACTCTAAGCTGTGCAATACACACCCATTATAAAGTCAGAAAAGGGCTGAAAAATCATAAAAATTAAATTGCTGCAGTTCAAAAAGTTTAAAAGATATCGGAAAGCTGAAGTATGCGGCAATAGTTCAGAGTTTTCTCAACATTTGAAAGTTGAAATGGTGTCTTTAGCTGAAAGTATGAGGAAGTTGAAGGATTTGAAAGTTGAAGAAGTTTAAGAGGATTTGAAAATGTTCGACATAGACATCCGATTCAAAAAAAAACGTTGCAAAAAGCTTAATAATTTAAAATGTTTAAAGGTTAGAAATATGAAAAGTCATAGCACCCCTCTGTTGAAAGAGCTGCACATTTTGATAGTTGAATGGTTTCTGTAGCTTAAAAAATGAAGGAGAAGAAGAGGTGGGACGGAAGAAATAGAAGTTGAATAAAGTATTACTGATAGTTACTAAATCTGTCTGCTTTATCTTAAGTTAAAACTGTAATTCATTGTTTTCTCATTCAGGAAAATTTGTACATCCTGTTTTATGTGAAAATGTGCTTGGTTACTATTGAATGGTATAATGTGCTACACGTGGAAACTTGCCCAAACATCATTGTGATGAGTTTTTAACAAACTAGCTTAGACAGCAGAGTGATGTCATTCTGTAACAACAGTGTGAGGTTTAGGTGCGCATAGATCAAGAATGCTCATTTGCATAAGCAATTCAAAGGGGCATTGACCACCGACAAGATGAAATTGACCTGATGCTATCAGGAAATCAATGATTCCATCAGGAGTGCTGCTTTCACAATCAAATAAGGCTGCATGTCACTGTCAGGAAAGCTTTGTTTGGGTTGAATTATGCAAGACTAAGGACATATTTTAGAAATATTCAAATGAAACAGGACTTCACCAATGCAAGAATGCAGTACAGTACAAGGCCCATCTGCCTACATGTGAATGGCGTAGAGCAATAACCTGTGTTTCCATCTTTGCTGCTCAACAGATATTTTCTGATAAACATGTCCTTGATTGAGAATCAAGAAATCTCCTGATGCAGGCAAAATGACTTCGAGCCGCTTGATCCACAAAGGAGGAAGGTTTGTTCATACACACACATGAAACAAATGCATCATCACTTAACTGTCTCAAAACTCTTTAGGGACATTCACAGCCATGAGAAAACAGATGTACATATGCATAATACTGTATCATATACACACACAATGTATTTCATACCCTGACAGTATGAGCAGAAGGGTGTGCAGAAGGTGCACTTCAACTTTAGATCCTTGGCGTTTGCTTTAAAGGGGGCAGAGTCTTGCAGTCTGAATGTACACAGCAGCTGAAGCGCGAGTTTGACAAAAGTAGGACATCACACAAAGAAGAGCAGCATTTAGCTTTTCTCTTATGTATTCAATGATATCTATACATTGCTGATACCAACCAAATGCAGTCAAAGCATTTGATCTAAATAACATGTTCATGGCAAATCTTCAGGGAGGTTTTTAGTTTTTATTGAGTTACTAAATTCTGCTGAATGTTGTCTAACGTATGGATATACAAGCCTCTTGTTAATATAATATTGAATACTGCTCCTACGGTTAGACAGCATGTTGTGTGTTTCAGGGTGTTAAGCACATTATGTAAATATTGAATGTGTGCCAATCAAACATTTTGTGTAGATGAAAGGCCAGCAATGCACTGAGCCAATGTTTCTGTGCATTTGTGAGGAAGAAGTATGGCCTCTCCATAACAGTATATTCTCATTTAAATGATGCAATAGATTTTAATCTTTATCTAATCAACATGTGCACATGTGTCCTGTGTAGAAGTTGAAGGGAAACAGAGATTAACATTAACATACAAATATGTGAGCCAGTTTTGTTGAAATGCTGAAAATGCACATTTACTGACCTGTCTCACAACTGACAACTCCCAGTCTAAACATACTACCCACATGTATACCATAGCTCAATAGAAGGCATCAGACCATGGAAATAGTAACGTTTTGTGAAAGGAAAATGCTATAACTTTTGAAGCTATGATTGTAAATATTTTGACCATGGGTCATATTTGCAAGTGGCACACACAGTGACTTGAGACTTGACTTGAGACTCGCCCTCAAAAAACGATTGGACTCGAGATTTGTGATTCATGACCAATCTTTTCTAAATCATTTGTTTGTTTGCTTACTGCAGGTTACAGGTTTATTGTTGACCAAGTAGAGTTACAGGCTTATTAGGTCGCTATCACACTGGGTTTGAGAGGCCAGAGAGATGTGTTAAGTGTCATCAGTTGGAGACTGTATTGTCATTTTACAATACAGGTGACAGTTATGATTACATGCCTATAATAAATATAGGAGTGTTGATAATACCATACATGCTGTACAGTGTTCTCAGCAGACCGGGTGACATGCAGCAGATGACTATCTGCTCATTACAACCATAAGAGACTTGAGACATGACATGAACTCGCCCATCAATGAATGTGTACTCACATTTCACTTTGGTGGGCGACCATATTTACCACAACTAACCTAAATCACATGGAGGAGAAGGAAACAATGGAGGCTGCAAAGAGTGGGACTTGTTGATGAGAGACTTAGAAGGAGTAGACCTGTCCATGGATGCAATTACAGCTGTGCATCTACAAACAAAACAGCATTGCTGTGTTGAACACTGTTTCACCGCTCCAACATCGGCTGGAAGAACATTAGGTCACTTGGACCAAAGGGGTGAACCTCCTTTACAGAGCAATCAAATAGTTTCAGCTTATTGTTCACAGATTTTTAAACCTATTCAAATATAATCATGCTGTACATGAAAGTACAAGTATGTTTGTTATGTTTTTTATTACTGCAGATATACAGATGCTCGTTGGATAACCCTAAGGCTGGCGGGCTGGTTACCCTGGGGTCTACTTCCTGTGTTTATGTTGGTGGTTAATCTAAGACTGAAGGTTATTTGGAAAGCTTTCGGAGGCTCACATCATTTGCCCTGATATACTGTATTTTGCCAGAGGTTCGATTTCGGATACTTCTACAACTGAGGGGGCAGATGCAGCCATCATGACCCATATTGAGAAATATGAGAAAAAAAGAACTAACCAGCTAACTTCATATTGCTGTGACTGCTCTTCAAAGACGTCAGCCCGAGGCGTGTTTTGTCTATTTGATCCTGCTTTCTGAGCCACAGATTGAATCTTTGCTCTCTAATCTTTTGTCATATCCTGAACTCTTTATTATATTACATCACACACTTAACTCTTTTTTTTTCACGCTGAGCAACAGGTGGCATCAGGATATTTATATCAGAGTGCCTATGTCTTATTTAGCGGGCAGCTGCAGCCTTATACACAAGCAATACATCTCATTTTAAAACGACGTAATTGTATTTGACATCCATCATAATTATTACATTGAAATGTGTAACTGCAGGTATTAACTACACACTATACCAGCATGACAGGCCCCCACTGGGTAAACTAATAGTCAGAAAAGTTGACGCCTTTCCACCAGAACAATGTGCATCGAAATATATTATGCAGAGGCTGTTTTGTCAGCTGAAAGGTGAAGAAGATGTCTGCCTTCTGTTCCTGCTCGCCATTTAATTCCTGTATGACTTGTGCCATATGCCCTTTAGAGCTCGAGTGGTCGTTTAGCATGCACCCTACATATTAACCACCACGCCTTCACTCAATTACCATCTGTCTGTGCGTACAGGGACTGCCTCAGCTTCACCTGACTTTGGAAAGAAAAAAGTTAGGTGATGGACGTGTTATTCCAAAAAAATAATGATTCAATGTCAACAAAGGGATTTATAAATGTAAACAACATTCAATCCTTGGATTTGTTTGACAGAAGGATCACAGCCATGGATAGATGCTAATTAGTTCCGAATATTTAGTGATCTTTATTCTAGTTTTTTTCTTTTAAGTAATTTGTAAAATACAGGCAGAGAAACACTAACAAGCAACTAATTATAACATTGAATTCAATAAGTGAACCAAAATAAAGAGTAATAATAATGAATCACTGAATGTGTCTTTCTTAATTGCATGTTTAAGGCACTTCATTTTCTTGAAATGAACTTTCGTTCACCGTCCTCGTTCCGTTAAGAGCTCCAGAGTGCTGCGCTCCACAGTAACAGATACACATCCAAATCATTTAGGCTTTATTGCTACTGTTAAAATGATTTGTTCATTTCAAAAAAAGAAAGAAAGAAAAGATTACTTGAGAGCACAAGAACTAATGGAAATGTTCCCCTCCATGCAGTCACCAACAATAATAAGCTGATAGAAGTGATGCTGGTTGAAACAGCGCCCAGTGCAAACTGTCGAAGACATTGAAACCAGAAGCTATGGATGTGTATAAGACTGCTGCTACACATCATATGACACCTGAACTCTTCTCTCAGTTCCTTTACTGCTGACCCAAACAGGTGTTTTGTGTTAGTGAGGGAACTTAGTGTGACCTCACCTGACTGCACTCACAGTAAGTTGGTGGTGAACGTGGTGAGGAAACCGTGGCACTTGACCACAGGGTGCCCTCTCACATTCAGCTCCTCAGTCAGTGTGTGTCAGTTTGTCTCCGTCCACCGTGTTCTCTTATTGCACTGTAAGCTCTGCTGAGTATACAGGCCACTGCTGTCCCCACTGAAGGTTCTTCTTTTTGCTTTGCAGGCATATTTCTCAGGGTTGCCCACCTGCTCTTACATGCAAGAACTAACTTTATTACTTTATTATTTACATTCTTCTCTGACTATCCTGTAAAACCTTTTGCTGAAACTACACAGCAATTGTATGATTCATTCATTCCATATCACCGGAGTAGAGGAGTGTTCTAAGTAAATCATCAGACCATTCAATGTGTCTTACGGATTGTCAAGTTATATTTATGCTGAATTCCTTCATGCCATCAGTAGTTTGAAGTGAAGCATTTGTGGTGTGCAGCGGGCTGGATTTGAGATAGATATTTGTGCTGGAGTTCAGTTCACATAAATCATTGTTTGTTGGGAAGTCGGTGAGGGATCATGGCCTTGTCACTGCACTCACCCCTTCAGTTTGGTGAGGGCACCTGCATGAACAGGTTGGGAGAGCAGATAGCGTGAGCCGCTGTCCATGTTACACCGGGTCAGTAAAGATCACTGGCGGGTAAAAGTAACCATGGTGGTGACAGGACTCCCTTCGCCGACCAAGTGCCAAGTTATAGTGACAGTGTAACGGACTGAGTGACATGTAATGTTATGTAACCTGTTATGTTATCAGTTATTGTGATTACAGGAAGAAGTTAAACATAAGATTAGTTATCGCAATCACTGAGGTCAGTGAAGGTATCATGCCCTGTGAAGCCTGTCAATCATCCTAGCTACCAATGGGGGGGGGTGGCACACACGAGCGTACCTGGATTGGCAGAGAGAGAGTGAGGTGGGATGTCGTGTTTGTGCTGCTAGCCTGGGGAGAGTTAGTCTATGACCGGGAGCAGATTGTTAAGAATGTTAGAGAACGTTAACGGTGTTGACTGTCGTTTTGCCGTAGGCTACGGCCCACAGTACCTGTGTACTCTCCGCTAATAAAGGACCACAAGTAAGATAACGTCTCGTAGCTTTCCGTACCAAGGGTCGCTACAATATGATGATACCAAGCATGGATATATTAAAAATCTGATTTGTGGCTTCTTATGAATGACTCCACCCTGCGGAACATTACTGCGGGGGAAGAAATATTTGGACGGACCTCGACTTCAGCGGATTTCTGCCTGTATAAATATGTTTGAACAATCAAATCCTTTGTTCCAAGTGATGTCACACCTCCATGTACAGTTCCAGGTAGCTTGCCGCCAAAATGGAGGAATGTCTTATCAATTTGGTTTTGCAACAACTAAGCGAAAAACAGCGACTGCAAGGACAAATATATAGCTTGAGATGGTCCAGAAGCTGGGATACAACGGAGATGCTAACGTAGCTGATATGCACTTGCTAGCATTATATTATTATGTTGGTCACGGAACGGGGCTAGCCACAACAGCTAGCGTTAGCATCAAATTTGGGGGGTGATTAATTGATGTATTTTGTTGTTAACATAAGCCCCTGAGACACTCACTCTCTGTCTGGATGGGGTTTTGTTGAGTACACAGCAGTGACGTGCGGTGAGGTTCGTGGCTGGTGAGGCACTGCCTCTCAGAGTCAGATTTATAAATATATGAACCCAATAGAGTCACCATTCAGTTAAATCACCATTCAATTGACAGCTTGCACATTGACTACTGGTTGTTTTTCATATTTCATATCAGCATTCTTTACACACACATAGGTAAGGTACATATTTGATTCCACAGCTCGTTGTTGCAGCTCATGTCTCCTCTCTGTCTGAACAGCACATACGCAAATTCAGCAATTTTTATTATACAAATGATTGGAATGATTGGAATCATACATAAATTACATTTATAGCACAGATGAGTGGACAAATACATTATTTTATTTTAGATATTCATTTTGTCATTAAAATCACCTGCATCACCTGACCGCACGTCCCTGGTACGGACACTTCATGAAATAAGGAATATGTTTTTTCTTTTCTTTTGTGACTTAAATGGAACACAGCAACAAGGATAATTCACAGCGGACCTGGTGTGTTGTCATGCAGTAAATTGCCATGCAGATTTCCCCTTTCCTGCACCACATCTTAACATTGCACTGGTGAGGAACAGCTTTTAGGAAAATAAAAGAAACAATCTAGTATTAATCTTTTAGAAGTCCACAACAAATATATCAAAACTGAATAAATAATGTTTCTAATTGATAATACTATTGTCTAAAACTTCGGAAAGCTTGGCTATATCATGCTGCTCATCTCTATCATACTACGTTAGTCATTTGTGGTGTCTTTATTTGCCTGAAGGGGAAACTTTGACTCATGTTTTCTGCCAAAATGAAGGTGAATCTTAAACTCTGAAAAATGTATTTATTTCATTATTAACCTTAAATGCAGACAATTAGGCCTTTATTTATTTTTTTGCATATTTTATTAAGATCTCCAATTGATTATTAGTGGGGTTTTATTATGAATTCTTCTTCAATTTTCTATTTTTATTTTTAATACACATGTGGAGCTGCTGCCCCGACCTGAATACAAACCTACCCTCCATGGATGCAATTTGGAGCAAAGGCTGTACTCTTCAAATCATCCCACTCTTCTCTGTAGCCTGTGCACGTTGAACTTCCAGTTTCGCACAGATATAACCGGAACAATGAAGAATTTGTGGTATTCCTCTGTGGATGGCAAGAGTATAATTCAAAAGTAAAACACAGCAGAGAAGGTTTTCAGGCCCGATCTGTGATCGGAGGTCATATCTGCGTGTGAATGTGACACCGTGCCCTCATCACTGTCCTCTGCTTCGGTTTCAGTGTGCAGCTTTTTCAGAGTCTGGCTTTTTGTCCGGATCTTCTCTCTCACACAGCCCTGCAGTTCATTGTTAATTAATGCGGACATGCTACAGGCTAACATTCAAGCAAGTATTACATTCCCTGGTGCAAATGATTTCATAATAAACCTCTGACCATCATTGCTGGCAACACCTCTAATTGCGATATGAAATCGTCCCTGGACGAGAAGCCTGGCTTCCCAATTGTGACTTCTCAGTAAGCAGACTAATTAAGAGACTGCTGACATTTGATAAGAAGGCAGCTATAGTGAAAATAATGGGAGAGCATGAGGGATGTTTACTGCCCTTATGAGCAGCCGAGGAACTAAACATCCCCATCGCTGGGTAGAAGCAGACAAATGAAATGTCCACACCTCCACACACCCATCAAGATACAACAGAATACTTAATACTATCGTGTTTCCACTGAGTCATATGAGTGTGACACCAGTCTTAACTATTCTAAAGCTTGTGTCACACCTCATCTCATTTTAGGGGACAATGTAGAATAGAACGTTCACTGGTGATACACACACATTTGCGTAAAAACTGTATAATTTGTCAACAAAACAAAAGGACATATCATTCTCAAAATGAATACATTATACAAAATCCCTTTTGGCCAAACTGTTAATTATGAATTATTCCAACATGAAGATTTTTGCGCTGCAATAAAACAACTTGTCTTCCTGCTGTGCCCTGTATGTTATCATCTATTAAGGGTACTGGTATTCATATGCTCCTTCTCCTATTCTTATAAAGCTAGTGTAAACCAGATTGTGTACATTAATATGAATATTTTCTGCAGGTTGCTCAAAACATTTAATTTACGTATTAAACCATAATACAGTTAGTAATGTTGCTGAGTGATACAATGAAGGGAAAGCGATTATATTGAACAATTCTAATTTGAGAAAATATATCATATCAAACTAGTTATTAGGTGGAAACTGAAATATTAACGGATGTGCACTGTCCCTGGTAAACAAATAAATAAACCAAGGACTTCCCACTTTCCCAACATGAAGAGCCGTTTGCACATTGTGATCTGAAAGCACGAGCACGACATATCCAATGCTACATAAAAGAGCATTTTTGCAATTGATTTACTTATCAACCAGGGGACACGATTCATTACAAGTGGCATCAGTACAACCTACCTCTAAAGAGTGCCGACTTCATTGGCTCATCCAAGCCAACACCACAGCCCCAACAGCTTGCAAGCTCTAATCAGGAGATATGCCTGTGTGCAGGGCCAACGCAGCAACAGACTTCACACAATCCCATGGCAGCATACAGTATATCCTCTGATTAGTGTGTGTGTGTGTGTGTGAGAGAGAGCACTCAGCTCTGTGACTCACCATCAGCTGCCTTAAAACAACAGCGCCGTTAGACTACTTGACCTGCTAGTTAGCATTAGCAACTGAGCCATTAAGCAGAGCTTTCAGCACTGAGAAACCGCTAACAATGTTTTGTATTTATTAAAAAAAAATTCATACAGTGTCACAGTGTCATTTTATTATCATCTCCAATAATGGAGAGCCAACACAAGACAGAATACCAGAGCATTAGCACTGCAACAGCAAAGTAAACACTAATCCATCTACACATCTATCAATGTTTACTGTGCAATTAGATATTAATATATCCAATATGTATCATACTGGGAAGACATAAGCATTTAGATTTCACAATTTGCTCATTGCTAACTCGATAGCAAAGCAGTTTGTGGGTAGTTGAAGCTTCTGCCGTCACATTCTGAAATGCATTCAGTGATTCCACATTAGCTAACCCGGCCGCCTTAATCAGCAGCTTCTCTCTGTCGTCACTGGTTTCATCTCCAAATACTAAGATCCACAAGAACAATAGGATAACAAATCCAAACCATCTTGTCACAGACATGAAAAGATTTCACAGAGTATTAAAATACCATCTGCAGTGCAATCATCGGCTTATTATTTATTCTTTTTTTAAAAAAGACATCAAGTGTCATTTTTCTCTTTACTTTCCATTCCTGGAAGTGTATTATAAAACCCTGTCTCCTATGAATAACATGGCGCTGTATATCATAAACACATACTTCACAAAGTGCAGATACTTTAAAGCTAGGGGGTCCGCGGAGGTACTGCAGGGGGGGTCTTGAAATGTTTGTTTTTTTTCAAACATGAATGTGTCCATTATTTTATAGTTCAGTATTGTATGAAAGATAACAGGTATGTTCATGCATGGTAGTGGCACTAATAGGCCATCACTCATTTTTCATTTCCACATTTATGTTTAAAATGAAAACATCAACTTGAATAGCTTGTATGCAGGATTATCATGCAATTGACAGACAATGTTGATATTTGCATTGGTATCAGTTGACAAGGTATCGTGCTGTAGTTTTTGTCATGACTACTGTCACATACAGCAGCAATATTATGTCGCGAAAAAGCTAAATATTTTTTCTGAGCTAATATTAATATTGAACATCAACCTGGAAGCTCCGTCGTCCGAACCAAACGGCAAACTTCATTTCTTCTTTCAACCCTGACGAAGTGCAAATCCACTGTTGATCCACTGATTACCAGAGGGAACTTGAATTCACTAAGAGCATTTCATTAAAAAGAAACTCAATAAAATATCTTACAGTCGCTTAGTTGTACAACAGTTTATCAGAGACGCTGCTCTGGGTCAATAGGATCCTGGTAGTTGGTCCTCTGCCTGCACAAAGCAATTCAAACGTGTTATTGAAAAAGTGTTGCAACTGTTTGTAAAGACCTTTAGCGTTCTAGAAGTTGATCTACGATTATTTAAGAGTGGAGGCTTTTGGGAAGCACTTCTTAATCTTTAGAAGGGTTGTAAAATGGATTATATTAAATGATCCTAGCCTAGAAATGGCTTTGGGGAATAACCCAAATATTTAACACGTTCATAGAAATTCATGAAAAGAAACCTTTTCCTTTATATCCCCCAAACAATCTGTGAAAATCTATTAATTTGCCTCAATCTTCTTTTTACCATACTGTAGCAGAAGTCAATACTGCCCCAAATCCCTGTATTTCCTTGATGTTTTGAAAATCAAGACCGCTCACATCTCATCAACACTGGTCTCAACAGAAGGGATTTTACAGCACTATGGAAAGTAAACATTTATTTTTTTTTATTTCATAAAACATAATTTTACATTTTTCTATTGAATTCTTTTCTTCAAAATAGGCCAGACTGAATGTGTACAAAAGCTTTTGACTGTCTGACTGCTGACCTTAGTGAGTCTCTCGCCCCTCAGCTCCTGAAGCCCGTGGCACTGGAAACAAGTCTGTCCACTGTACCCGACAAAGAACAACCTGCATAGGATGTGACTACTCGTCAGCCTCAGCTGTTGCACGGTGAGCATGTATTTCATCCAGTGAATGACAGAATCAGGAGAAACTGGAAAAGGGGCCCCTGTCATGAGGAGCACAGACAGCTTTGAGGCACTTTGGAGCTGACCAGTTATAGTTAAAGCTGTACGCCGTCACTTTGTCACCTGCTACAGTCTTACAGCGTCACTCTGTCAAAGATCTGCCTGCCCTTATCACCAGCTGGCATGGAGTGCTAAAATCTCAAGAAATTCAGTGTGACACTGGAGTGTGAAATCCCCAAGCCTGTGTTGCATCAGCCTGATAATTCCACCTGATGATAATTAATAACGATCCACCGGCGAGGCATTCATGCACCCCGTCTCAGCTGTACCCCTGTGACAAAGCCAGCGAGGAGACGGTGGTAACACGCGCGAGATGAAAGGAAACATGACATGAACTGGGAATACGCGTTGCATTCAAGCTTCATCAGGTGTGCGACTGGCTTTATAATATGTAAAAGAAATAAAGACTCCATAATGATCTGATCTAGGAGCTTTAGTTGAGAAGGTTTCAGCGAGCTCTCGGGAGAGATCCCAAGCCATTAGCCGTCGCTTTAGGGACCAAAGAGCCTGAGTCTGTTGAACAGTTCATTAATGTTTCTGCTCCTTTGAAACCTACAGGAAGAGTAGCGGAAACATGCACAGGGGCATGACTGAGCAGGTGGGTCACATCAGAACAGAAGTCCAGCAAGACGAGCGAGTGCCACTGCTTTAGATATCTATGGATTTATGCAAACCGCTGAATTCTGGGTGATGAATTGCTATCAAGACTCGGCACCATTACATTCACTCTGAACTAATTATGGGATGTCACCCGGCGTTAATGATGATAGGCAACTCTTGGCTCCACTCGCCACAATTTCAATGATGTTTACCTGGACATAGACAGTTTGCTCTGTGATCACCATTACGGCTTAATTAAACAGAAATCATTGGGATCAAAAGCCAGGAGGCAGCAGGATTCCATCCAAACAGCGCAGCCTGGGAGCTGAGCTTCAGACAGCCTCGTCCACCGACGTGGATGAGCGGCTGTCATCTGTTCTCTTGCAGCCACTTAGCGTGTAGCGTTTCTGAGCCCTCTACAGATGACCTGTCATCCCGTATGGCTCCAACAGCAATACCTGTCAGAGAACCTGTCATAAAATCATAGGCTGATTTCTGTCACAGAGCAGTGAGAGAAGTCCTGCGTTGAAGCACAGAATGAGCCACTCAAGGAATAGGGGACCCACTTACAGAGCTCATAAGTGAGCTACAACAGCGAAGGCCTCTCTGTGGGAAATTGCTAATGGCTCTTAAGACACATCAGTGCAAATTCAAGTACATTCAGATGCAAAAGAAAAAGGCATGGACTCTCATTTATTCATTGACCCACAGCTGACCTCTGAGTAGCCATGGCAATGTCCTCCACTGTAATGTTGATGATTTGGCTCTGTGAGCTATAATGTAGTTTCAAAGCTATTAAATTGCTGATCTACAGTTTTTGTGCAACCATGTCTCCTACAAATTATGTTCATGTTCTAGAAATTATAGATAAATAAAAATCCATATTTTCCTTTTTGTAAAAGGAAATATTTATCAGCCTCTCTCTCTCACACTCACACACACACACACACACACCCTCACAATAGCCCTTCCTCCTCCTACAAACTCGCACCACACTCACCAACAGGATGTTCTGCACAACATCCTCCCCAATCTCTTAATAACAGTCCAGAGTCTCTGTGACGTAAAGCTTGTAAACCTGACTGTGTCTGTTCTGTCACATCTGTGCTTAATCACCTGGAATGTTTTGTATTTCTTAAAAAACATAAGAAAAATATTTTTTGGTTCAGGAAATACTGAAGTAAAAGTCAGTGTTGACTTTTTCAACATGGTTTCCCCACATCCATGCAACATGAGTGCTTAAACAAAAGCATGAAATATGTTCAGCAGATACGGTGTGAACAGTTTGAGTAGCAGATGTGTTCAAAATAAACATCTCTTATTAGGTTGACATAATCTGGGCTCCGTCTGAAACATATCTGCTGTTGAAAATCAAGTCATTTTTGGAGACAGGGCTGTATTTGTGAAATAAATAATCACTGTGGAGGTTTATACTTACTGTGGCCCTGATAATACATCCAGTAATGAATTGTATTAGTATGTACTATAATCCAGGTTCAATATGAGTTATGATCTGTTTAACCCAGACGTAGGAGGAAGAAAGGTTTTTAGTAAAGTCATAATTTACTCGTAATATATTCAGCGGTGTAATTTCAGCATCAGCCAACTGGAATTTAATCTTCAATAATAACATCAATAGATGTGTGCTTTGATTGTCAGAATTTAAAAACCCAGTGCTCTCATCTCTTCCCTTCCAGTTGTCATCATGTGAGAGGAGATATATCAGCATGATCACAGTGACGGGATGCCACTAATCTCTAACACGCAGACGTCCATCTACTCCTCAGACAGACAGTTAAGCATGTTCACCCCTGAGAGACAGCTTCAGATCAACATGCATGGACTTACTTTAAGACAGAGACGCCGAACAAAGTCACGCATCATTACCTGTATGTCACGTTCCAAGCTTATGTATTACAAGCCAAAGCATGCTGTTGTGTTGCCTGATCAGGTTGTGTAATAGAGAGTGCATCGGCTCTGCAGTGAATTGGTGTCTGTTGGTAGATCGGGGGGGTCTGTGTTTGGTCTGGTCTCAGATGTGATCAGCGGTTGATAGATTTGGAGGCAAAGACTGTGTTGTGAGAACCCCCATAGCGCCACCGTGGGGGGTTTTCAGGGTCAGCTCTCTGTCCGTACCCGACACAGATAAGACGGGCAGTGAGGTTAAGCCCTGGGGAAGACGCTCTGACAATTGCTTATTTTGGTGTAATTGAGACCTGTAGTGAATTTGTGTTTGACGGGACATTGGGAGGGTCTGTGTTTGCTACTGGCCTTCTCGTCTATCTTCCTTTATTCTGAAGCACTTTGAGCCGGATTTCTTGTATAAAAGGTAATATACAAATAAAGTACTGTGATATTTATTATGAGTAGTAGTAGTATTAAACTGAAATTAAAGTATTAAACTACCACCGTTTAACAACGTTAACCGCGTGTTACAAAGGTAAACGCGACTGCTTCACAACGTTCTCCACACGCTAACCTTCAGCATGAAGTTACCACTGAAGAGGCGTCATTACAGTAATGCTGAGACTTCTGCCCAATCAGCAAAGTATGACAAGTAGGGATGACATATTGTAGCACTGCAGGAGGTGACCTTAAAGGACAGCATGGCAGCCATTTTGCCAGGAAATTCATAACTGCATATATTAAGGTATCACTTACCAAAAGCCCAAAACACCATTAAGCAGGCTTCAGTTAGAATGTATCAGAAACGCCAGAGTAAATGAGAGAGATTAATCATCCGGTATCAATCCAGCCTGATGCCTCCAATTTTAAAGTCATCTGGATGGGCTCCCACTTGCTCGTGACCCACATTCTTCCTGAGCAAAATCCATTCACAGCCAAGGAACTACTTCCACTTTCTTGACTCAGTTCCTCACGTCTTGACAGAATGGGGACAGTCTAATTTGATATGTGGCGATAAAACTTTGCTTTCTCAGCAGAGCATAACAAATTATATATTGAAAAATGGTTACACTTTATTTCACAATGCCTAATTATGGCGAGATTACGTCTTAATTATGAAAAAAACGGACTCACTTTGCCAGTATTTAGGTTGTTTAAACATCTGACAAGTGATGAACAGAGAAACACAAGTTGTGTGGAAGGCGAGGAACATGATTACACTTTCATGCTTGCAAAGCAATGTGGATGCGCTTTGAAATGTCTTGCCATCTAGCAGTGCTGAATGCTATATTATTGAACATATGGGGAAAACGTTTTGCATATGACTCAGCAACCCATAGGATCATACAGGTGTGTGTGTCTAAAATACCCATGAAAATGAAGTGTGAGTCTTGATCTCACAGAGATTCCAATGTGGGCCTGAATATGTGGAATATTAAAAACTCCCAAACAGGAAAAGATTTTTACAGGCGATCTGGTTGATAGTACTGGAATGATTTACTTGTATCTGAGCGACATCAGCAGCCTAATGAGTGCTAACATTAGCATATTTATGAGGGACCACGCTACGTCTTCATTTTAAAGAGAATCCCAATTTGAAATGAGCAACCTTTTCTCATTTGAACAAAAGGTTACCACCTTGTCTCTGCTCTGCAACAAAACATCTCATTTGATAGCTGTCCCCTCCTCCCAAGTTGAACTTTCCTGACACATTGCTTGAAGAATTAGAATTAGAATTGAAGAATCCTTGTCGGCGTGAGCACCAGCATGCTCTGTACAAATTATGAAAAGCACTTCTTTTTTAAAATGTCGACCCTCCCATAACGAACCATATTTAAATATAAAGGTAGGTATTATGCTGTTATGTTGTATCACATGTTCAAGTTCACATATTCAAATAAATTCCAAATAAATAGTTTAAAGTTATATGTTTCTCCCATATTGCCAAAATAAAATATAAGAAAACGTAAGTGCCATAAATAAGGAACAGTCCCTGCGGCCCAGTGTGACTCTTTGTGTACCTTTGCATGCAGGCGTCTCTTTGTTCTATGTGCTCTGTGTGCACTTGTCTCTTTTCTCTGTGCCATTAGGCGAGACACAACAGCAGCCTGCAGCCATGATGTCCTCCCTCCCTCCCTCCACGCCGCTCCGGCTCCTCTAACAGCAGAATCATTTTTCCTTCTCTTCCACGCGCCTTTGATGATGGGTCATGTTATCTCCGCCGGAATGTGCTGTTCATTTCCACTCGAAGCCTCCCCAACCCTGCCTTCTGCTGCAACGCAATTTAATTGCTGAGCACCCCCCTTCCTCCTCATTTGACTGATTCATTTCAAATGCATGACCTTTCCTGAGCACAATGATCAATCAATAGGTGTTTTCCCTCATCAGGCCCTTTCAAATTAACACCACTGACTGAATTAAAAAGCATTTTGAAGCCAGAGTTATGAAGTACAAGTGCTGTAACTCAGGCTGGGAAAAAGGCCAATCATCAGAGGTCTTTACAGGAGATTGATTCATGGGTGAGCTGCCGTATGTGTTGTGTGCTGAGGATATCAAAATACAGACTTTCAAGGAGCCAATGCCAAGGTAGTTTCCTTCATTTTCCCCAAACTTACAGTACATTTGCTAACATCCACTGAGAGACATCTTCCAGCTGGGCTCGGAGAGGATCCTCCAAGGAGCTGCTGCATTATTGATTGGATCTGTTAAAACACCTGTTTCTGCATCTGGGACCAGCCGAAGTTCCTACAAGGTGTGGTTAAAGTCTACTAACTGTTCAACCTCGCCTTCTGCAACCAGGTAGGCAATCTGTCGCCCATCACCAGAACAATATGTGCTGGCATGTGTCCTCCCAAATTAGCCAGTTTCACAACTTTGCAAATCCACTTAATTTGTGACTGTAAGTTATGCTTGCCTACATTCTAATAACAGCTTATTTTGTGCTCTCTATACTGAGACACTGTTGGATTTAAGATTATCTACATGTGGGGTTAAATCTTTTGTAAAAGAGCACAAGAGTAAAGGGTGAAAAAACAAGCAGTACTACTATTACTATATTACTACTATGTCCTATCATTAAAAGCTTACTCTATTTAGTACAAGCATACAGTTGTAGGACTCAACAACTTTCTACATTCATCAAGCTCTGCTCTCTAGCCTAAAATAACCCTGATGACATCATCAGGGTTATTTTCTCAGGCGTTTGAAGGCTTCCTTTTTTTAAATAAGCAACGCAGAAATAAACCGATCCGCATGTGTTAAATTGCAAGGACACCCGTTTAACCAACACCACAAAAACCATTATGTAATATAAGGATAGTTTTGTTTAAAGTCAAAAATCAGAACCACAGCTAATTAGCATTGCTTAAATTTTCAAAAGAGGATCAAATGTTTTTGGACATATTTGTGTCTGAGCTTCAAGCCGCTGTTTTCCTTGGCAGCGGTTGACTGATGTCTGACAGGAAACACGTTGTCAACTCCGGTGGTGCTCCATTGACTTGATACACCATTTTCATTTTTCATTCTTTTTGGTCCTTTTTAAGATACAATTTAATATGACAAAGGAGATTTATCTTGGACACATACAGTATCTGCTGCACACACACACACACACAGTACCTGCAGTACATGCACAGACTGCCACCGACCAACAAAGTGCACACTGCTCATCGTGAGACACACCAGTAGTCCTCATAATAGTGTGCATGTGCAGTTAGAGGAGAGCAATCAGCATCAAATGAACATGTGTGCATTAATTTCTTTAAGACTGTCCTTTTGTAACATGAGGGATAACCCAATGAGGTTCTTCCACGAAGATAGTAAAAACAAGCAAGCTAGGCTAACAAGCTAACTAGGCTAACTAGCAACTTTCAATCAAATTTAGTTTTCAATCAAATACATAAAAGCGTACATTCCTGGTGGATTACTTTGTAACATGACTGTATTTCTACTGTTTACATTGATTGTTCTGAAGATATTTTGCAGTGTTTCGGCAGCTGACGAACCTTGAAACGTATGAATCTGTTACTCCAACTTCACTTGTCTCACTTAATCTTCATCCTACCAACAAGGCCCCTACAGACTCCAGAGGTTTAGGTTACTCTTTGCCATATCTCACATGTGACCATTCCAATTTTTCATGACCTTGTAAAGCAATTTCTCCCTAATGATTTATATTTTTGTTTTCTGTTTTAATTTGTGCCTATTTCGTTTGAAACATCAATGTATCGTTCTTGGGACCCCAATCAAAAGTTTGCAGCCTATGTAGTCTAAACAGATGAATCAAACGTTTGCCATGGGTTCTAATGAAAGGAAACACACACAGATGCAGCAGACAGACATTTCCTCATGGGCTCTGTCTATTTTAAATTTACACAACAAACAAATTAACCGTAACATTCCGAAAATAATAAAAAGTTGGCATTAATTACTTAACTAATTCTGTTTTGAGAAGAAATAAGTTAATAATTTGCTATGATGGTTGTTTTTTACACTTCGTTTCAGTCGGTGGACCTTGTATGTTAAATATGTTTGAAGGATGAGAGTAAAACAAACTTTTACTACTAACTAACTTCATGGGGCCAGAATCAAAACTCACTGCATCGGGGCAAGACTCTGGAAGAGCTGTCATCTCAACATGAACTACATAGGATTCAAATTAAGACACACAGTAACATAGGGAGTGCTGCAGTAAAATACATATAACTTAATTTGCTTCTTGTTGGTAATATCATGTTGACCAAATGAGTAGACCAGTAAACACTGAGCATCTACAGCACACATTGCTCTATTAGCAGGATTGAATTCATTTGAACTGGTGTATTCAAATGATTTGTCTGTCAGAAGGCTTGCAGTTTCTTAATTGTTCTATTGTATCTTCTGAAGATGAGTGTCTGCCTTTGTACATTTAAGAGTGACTAAAAAGTTCATTACTAAGATTTAAATTGAGAGGTGTCATACTCAAGGTTAAAAGATGTCAATCTGAATGATGTTAGAAGATGAAATTATGAATCTATTTGACTTTTATTCTCCCATCAATGGTTTTGCATGAAAGTATCTAATGTATCGGCTGAATTACGGCCTGCGTGTCAGAAAGACATCATTAGCAGATCTGTCCTAGGTTTAGACACTCTTTTCTGCAAAAAAACAACAACACTTTTTAGAATGATTGATGCATCTTGTGGTGGGATATCAACTTTGAGCTGTGCATGCAACGAAATTCAAAGCACTGTTGAAGTGAAACAAGCTGTTGTAGAGGTGAGTGCAGGGCTGAATTCTAAAGCAGTGGAGGACTCTTAAGAGTGTGCAGAGTGTTGAGAATTCCAGTATTAAACGCATTATAAGTAAGATTAAATAACCCCCCTAGTGATGAGTAGAAGTGTTATAATAATAATAATAATATGTTAGTCACAATATGTTCACAATATTCTTGCTTATAGAAGATATTATGTGTTCCAGTATATTAACTAATTGAAGGTATTAAATCATAAAAGTACAGTCACTAAAGGTATTAAAACACTGTAAGAATAGTTTGAGGGTCAGACATGGATTCTGAATGGGACATGCAGCAGAGTGGAGGATGGGATCAGTGAGGAGGACAACTGACCAGAGGTGGAGTCAAGACAGATGTTTTGCAAGGAGCAAAGCTGTTTCGCTAAGGAATCGATCCAGGGAGGAGACTGAATTCAAATGGAGCCAGTCACGGATGGCCACGGAGGGTCAGTCCGATGATCTATGACTGTTTGGACATTTCCGACGTATATAAGACACTGTTCTGAGAGAATTCCTCAGACCACATTCGCAAGCTCGTTTTTCAGCAACCTGAATTGAATTCAGAGACCTGTGAGTGAGATGCGTGGGTGTGGTCTCTATTCTCGAGAATATTACTATTGATAGTTAATGCAGCTTATAAGTGAATTTCATATAGTTCATTAAATATTGTTGTTAATTTTTGAACCGGTTCCAGCTCATTTTTCCACTGTGTGCACACTGTAAGAAGTTCGCAGCAGAGGGGAGGTCCTGCGGCCTCGCAGCGCTTCATCCTTTGTTTCCAGACCCAACAAATGGTGACCCCGACGTGATGATTTTTTGCTGGAAAACGACTGGATGAGAAAGCTGACCACGATACCTTCAGGGCCCAAAAAGAGAAGGGTAAGACGGAACCTTTTCAATAAAACTCCGCATGTAGGTAGATATAGGAAAACTTAGAGACAGTATCGTGGCCAGCGCCTCTGAAAGCCTGACAAGGGAGCGAGCCGCAGCAAGCCGGTAAAGTATATTGACTTGAAATTTGAAGTAGCTGGATTACTGTATGAAACACACTTGCAAGCTGGATTAGGGACACGTGTATTTTGGCTACGCGCTGTTCTTTGTTGCGAAATCCTACCGGTAAGGTCCGCGATAAGCGTTACGTATTAGACGTCAGCCCTGATCAAGCTGTACTAGCAGCAGAAGCTACAGAGCTACGTGCTACGAAGGGACATACCCCGAGAGTAAGAAGAAGAGAGCTAAGCGCTCAAGAGCTACGGGCTCCGAGGGTCGGTGAACTAGGCGGACTGAATCTGGTGACAGGGTACGTCGGGTAAAGGCGACGGTCCCCCTGGGTCTGTCTGGCAGGTTTGGGTCTGGTGAACCGACTCTTAACGGGAGGGTATAAATTGATACGAGCTTAGAAGCTAACAGAACTGGTTGCGTTCTAGAATCGAGCTCTGCGCCGACAGACTGATTACTACAGCGCTATAATTAACTGAGTTCAGGGGAATATAATCTGGGGTGGGTAAACTAGGTAATGAGTGGGTAATCATACATTGTAATCACGGTGTATTTTGGTATGAATGCGACATAGCGCTGTGAGAAATCGCTTTGCTGTGTGGGGTGAATGTAGCAAAAGCTGTCGGCTGCTTTGTGCTTAGCCTAGATTACTAGATAAAAAAAACGATCATAAAATAACCGGTGCATATGGAAAAGCCGAGCTCGGTCTAGCATAAATAACGTGGGTGAATGCGGCATGGTTAACAGTTATAACTACGGTGCTTTGTCGGTCTGTTGAAGACTCATTTTCGCCGGTTAGCTTAGCCGCTAATAGCATTAGCCCTTTGTTCGTAAATTCGCGGGGATTTTGACCATACTTCCGGTGACGGAAAACCAACGAAGAAGAAGGAGAGACAACTCTGATACCTATCGGTTGGAGGAGTAATTGCTTGATAATTACAGAAACTCCATTACCCAGAAAACCTAGAGGCGAAATTGTCTTAGAACTACAGGATACTCAAGTCATCCGTGAATTAGCAGATGCATTGCAATACTTTGAGTTCTGGTGATAAACTTGTAATATTCCTTGTTTTTGACTCTAAGCTTTTGACTTGCATTTAGACTTTGATTGTTTATCCTGGTTTTAATTTAGCATCTTCAGCTACCATTGATCATATTAATTGTACTTCTTAGATTTGTGATTTTAGTTTAATTGAGATTTAAACTTTCATTGTTTGTTTTAATTGTGATTCAGTATTTCAATTGGCAGTGTTGGTTTGATATAAATTTACCTTTTAACTTTCAGTGACAGTTGCTGATAGTTTCTTTAATTTTGATACAGATTTATTTCAACTTCAGTTGATCAACTTGGTTTTAAGCTAGTATTTTAACTTCCAGTGTTTATTCCATATTTTGACTTTAATGGTAAATTAAATTCAGCAGTTTGATTTATAAATTGAGTTTAATTCAGATACTGGTTTAATTATTAATTTAATTTTAATTTAGGATCTTAGTTTAAATTTTGATTCAACATTTCTAACTTTGAATTCCAAATTCTTAAATCTTGATTTGAATTTTTAATTAAATAATTTAGATTTTAATTATAATATTAATTGAGATTAATTTAAAAAAAAAATCGAATTTTTTTGATATTCATTTGGCTCAAATTTCCCATAGTTTAGATAAAAATAAAATAAAATAAATTTTCATTGCATACACTTAGACACACAGTCAGAGCTACTGTCAGAATAGAGATAGCAGAGAGGTAAGTGAACACTCCTAGGCTGCATAATGTTTACATCAACTTTGGCAGCAGGGGTGTTGGAAGGACACAGACAGGGAAAGGATGTAGAAGAACTAAAGAGTGAATTAAGAGAACTGGATCGTGCCAGAACAAATCTACAATTGCAGATTGAGGAAAGAGAAGGTAAAGGAGAGGACAATATGACAAAACTGATGCAGAGGTTCCTGAAAATCCAGATAGCAGAACATGATAGAGAAGCAAATCAAAGGAAACGGGCCAAGAAACAGATGGCTGCAGCCAACGCTCAAGCTCCTCAACAGCCCCAAAACCCAGTTCCAACCCCATATCAACCATATCTAGCAGCCCCGGCCCCTCCAGTGGTATACTACCAACCCCCACCACAGTGCAGAGGACGTGGGCACAGCAGAGGGAGAGGATACCAGCAATGGGGGTGTGGGAGACCCATAGGTGAGGGGAATTGCCACATATGTGGAAAAGAAGGTCATTGGGCAAGAGGCTGCCTACATAACAGAAGAGGAAGACAGTCCAATGCACCACCACAACGAGTGCCATTCCCACCACAACATCAGCAGTACCCAAGACCAGGACCATGGGACGGTGCCGACCAATAGAATATATTAGGGCACTAACTAATATGAGTTGAGTTTTGTTTTCACAGGTGGAGAACACAGAGGCATTTGCAGACAGGAGAAAGCAGTCTCCTATCATATCACAAGTAGCTGGCTGTGAATGAGGTCCAAAGGTGTCAGTGGTACTGACCAGTAAGGTGGACTGGACCATGGGAGATTCATTTTATAGACAAGTTACATACATGACATAGATTTACCAAGGGGGGTGTCTAATGAATTTAAAGCCAGAAATCACATAGCAGCAGATTTAGAATCTGTTTTTTCCTGAAGGTTGTCAATTAATAAAATTGTCAATTGGATCAATTACACATAGTATAACCAGTAACATTTTGTAAACTTCACTTGTGACACCATAGCAGGACTTCACGAGCCGTAGATATGACTAGTTTAGTAGTAGTTTAAGAACCTGGTAGAACATATAGTATTAAATATGATTCTAGCAGGGTTGTAGGATGTTAGGATTTGCACGTTGAACTTTCATTCAAGATAGAGCAGTTCCTGATCATCATCACTGGGATGCTGATGGACCTGATTGAGTCCAGATGGACTTCTGAAAACATCCGGTGAGATACTGATAATTTGGAAAATTTACTCTGGGTGATTGTTCACTGTAGTAGGAAATATAATTTTTGTCAACTGGAAAAGATACAGACAAGGCTTCTCAGAATTCTTCTCTATCCCTCATTTCGCAGGATGGATCCAGAACTCGACGCAGCTCCTCCACCACCTCCCCCACCTGATCCTCTCTGTCTGCTGCTGCTTCCCTTGCATGTGTGAACTTCTACAAGCGTAGGGCAATCAGTTAGAGTCGTGGTTCTGTCATACATTGAATGTGTTGTGATTCACTATCCTGTTCCATGACATTATTGCACCTCTGTCCATTCTGGGAGAGGGATCCCTCCTCTATTGCTATCGCACAGGTTTCTTCCTTTTTCTTCCCCGAAAAAGGGGTTTTTTTTGGGGAGTTTTTTCCTGTTCTGATAAGAGGATGTCAACTGTGTACATATTGTAAAGCCCTCTGAGGCAAATTTGTAATTTGTGATTTTGGGCGATACAAAATGCATTGAATTGAATGATGTTTAGGAACTTGAACTGTAAGCTACTGTTTAGTTGAGGAAATTCACCCTCGGCCCATAAAGGACCATTAGAGAGGGATTGTTATTCCTGTCATTTTTTGAACACACTATGAATAGTGTATTAGGGGGGAATTGTTGAGAATTCCAGTATTAAACGCATTATAAGTAAGATTAAATAACCCCCCTAGTGATGAGTAGAAGTGTTATAATAATAATAATAATAATAATAATAATATGTTAGTCACAATATGTTCACAATATTCTTGCTTATAGAAGATATTATGTGTTACAGTATATTAACTAATTGAAGGTATTAAATCATAAAAGTATAGTCACTAAAGGTATTAAAACACTGTAAGAATAGTTTGAGGGTCAGACATGGATTCTGAATGGGACATGCAGCAGAGTGGAGGATGGGATCAGTGAGGAGGACAACTGACCAGAGGTGGAGTCAAGACAGATGTTTTGCAAGGAGCAAAGCTGTTTCGCTAAGGAATCGATCCAGGGAGGAGACTGAATTCAAATGGAGCCAGTCACGGATGGCCACGGAGGGTCAGTCCGATGATCTATGACTGTTTGGACATTTCCGACGTATATAAGACACTGTTCTGAGAGAATTCCTCAGACCACATTCGCAAGCTCGTTTTTCAGCAACCTGAATTGAATTCAGAGACCTGTGAGTGAGATGCGTGGGTGTGGTCTCTATTCTCGAGAATATTACTATTGATAGTTAATGCAGCTTATAAGTGAATTTCATATAGTTCATTAAATATTGTTGTTAATTTTTGAACCGGTTCCAGCTCATTTTTCCACTGTGTGCGCACTGTAAGAAGTTCGCAGCAGAGGGGGGGTCCTGCGGCCTCGCAGCGCTTCATCCTTTGTTTCCAGACCCAACAAGAGCAAGAACTCTTGATTAAAAACAGACAGTGTAACAGGTCTTGGTTTCATAAAGAATCTTTTGTCCTTCATGCCTAAATGACTTGTTATAAATTCCTGGGTTTTCTTACTTCTCAAATGCTTATGGTTCAGTGAGCAAAAGAGGAACACCTCCAGTGATTCTGGTTGACTATCATTGGAGGGAGGTTTCCCAGTGGAGGATTCCAATATTGGCAGTGAATTCAAATATAGAAGAAGTCACATAGTTAGCCATGTGATGCAGAATGGCCGGCAGCTTTTGTTGAATTCAAGATAAAAATAATGTAGTTCAATGACTATCCTTGTGTCGAAGAACCACATGCTAGAGAATGGTGTTATTATAGCACACTTTCTTTTTATCTCCTTGAAAGTCAAAGTGGGGCAGGGTCTTGGGTATGAGAGCACAGAAATGCGCGTTGAATTTCCCTGATGCAATGTGATCTTTAATCAGCGAAGCTGCCATTGCTGAGCATCTCATTGAAAAGGTCTTCAAACGACCAGGCATCTCATTCAAATGAATTACAACGGATTCCCCCTCCCTCCAGATAAAAGCCCTCTTCAACAAAGGTATTTCAACAACTCATTATGGTGATATAAAGCCATTAATTAGGAAACAGTATTCCTCCTAACCCTCAGTCACAAGATAAGACGGTGCGAACCGATCCCTCCCCTTCCACTCTAGAAAAGAGAAACAGGTGTGAGTGCAAATATCTACCTACTATGTGTTATTAATGATTTAGATTCGAGGGGAAATGACTGCCGTTGGTTTTGTGATTAATGATTTAGGACAAGCGAGCAGAAGCCATTCACTCGGAACAGTCTGCACCTGTCTGAGGCGCTCTGATGGCTGCCTGCAAAACGCTCTGGACAAGACACCGCTAAGAGCAAATTGGGAGCTCCTTGGTGCACTAATCTTCCCTTTACCCCCCTGTGGCCCTTTGTTCCTCCTCACTGTTATTTTCCCTCTCCATCTCTGTCTCACTCACAGACTCACTGCACTCAGACCCTCTTCCTTTCTACTGACCCTCCTCCGTACTTCTCCTGAATGCTTCGCGCTTCTTTCTCACAGCCTTTTGCTCCTCGTGTGGGTGGCGGGGTGAAACAGAAAGTTTGAGCGAGCCCTACAGGTCCACCGCAAAGCGAACACAAACACACACCTTCATCAGCATTGCCGTACTCACACAACCGCGTACTACTTTCGCCCACCTCGAACAGCCAAACAACACCCCACACTCCCACGCTGTGATTTTAGAAGTGCATTTGGCCAATATATTTAAAAAAGGAAGCTTACTTGGAGACTTCCTAAGTACACAGGCCATGGAACGGGTTATTGGGAATGCTTTACTCTAATGCTATACGCTTTATTTGAACTAGCCAACACTGTATTTTGCTGGCTGGCTAACAATCAGCATCTCAGCATTTTAATAATACTGCCAATTGTTCTAAAATAGGTTTCAAGAGGATCTTCACTTCCACGAGGCAGGAGCTTGGTTTCCAATCCTCTTGGCCTCTAACACAGGTTGTATTCATAGTAATGCCTTGCTGTCTGCCACAGAGACACTGCTGTCTAAACTAAAAGCTGGATTCAAAAAAAAAAAGAAACACCCTCCCTCAGCAATTAAAATGGGTCACACAAGCTGTATTATATTTTCCCTGGAGCTGAGGAATAGTAATGCACACTGTGATCCCACCAGTGGTGGGCCGTCAGGGCCAGCAAGGCCTTCTCTGCTGAACTAGACAGAATCACAAAGTTATAGCTATTTTATAATCTAATAATTTTTCATAACTACACTACATGTGTTATAGTTTTTCCCCCCATTATCTTATGTTCTCATTGCACAGCTACTGTCTTCCTCAGTTGCTCTGCTTCCAGTGCAGCTTGTTTTAAGTAGAGCTTTTATCCAATCAGATTTCACCTCTATGTCTCTAGGTAAGAACAGAGACAGAGGCCTGCAGACTCACAAGTGAATCCCTTTGCAGTTTAAGTGAACGGGGACAATATTGTTGATTGTCATAGTGTTCAACCAATCAGATCTTTAGTTTGACATGTTGGGCGTATTCTTTGACGTGTCAGCGCTGCTAGCTGGCCTACAAGTACGTGATTGGTCAGTGGGCTAGCGTGACGTGTTGGGCGGTGACAATCCCAATACCTGCTGCCTCTGCCGAGCAGACATTTTCAGCCTCAAACGCATTAAAACGTTTTCAAGAAATACAACTGGGGAGGCTCGACTGTCTTCACTGGCGTCCATGAATCGAGAAGGACTTCTTACTGGAACTAAAACGCACGGATGTACGGGACAACCGTTAGATTAAACGCTTTGTTAACAAAGAAAGGAGGATGGACTTTGTTTTTAAATAGTGAACAGCAGCTCTGGTAAGTGAACTGTAGTAGCTTTAACTGCCATAAATATTATTTATGTCATTATTTTATATGCTTGTTTATATCATATATTATTATTTGTACAACTTGTTTTTATGAATATGGATTTTCGTTTGGTTTTATATGTGATAGGATCTATTGTTAAGTCCAATGTTGCGCTGGGGACACATTTAGCCGGTGCACAGCAACAAGAAGACGCGCGAAGCGGCAGCGGTCTCTATACTCCGCGCAAAGTGTTAAAGTTAAGTTTAAGTTTTTAAGTGATCTACTTTGAAGATTCATGAGTTTTCATGTGGACTCAGTTTCCCTCTCGGTGTTGACAGACAAATAAATCCGTCAGTAACAAGAACGATGCAGTCGTGTATTTCCTGGAGGGAGTGATAGGAGTTACTGCTCTGTTAATTTGTCTATTGTGTCGTTTTCATGATATGGGTAACATTGTTCCCTCTGATATGAATAATATGCTCTTGAGTGTGTGGCGGAATGCGTGTTTTAGCTGAATTGATTTTGACTATATGCATTGTTCGTTAATGCCGCTGTTTATACCATTATATGTCTTTACTGCTTTGTGACAGTTTTCGTGTTTATTGTAATGTACTTCCTCTTCAGATGTCAGTGAATTGATGCCTCCGAATTTCGTACTGTCAAAGGACAAAACAGAGATCATCAGTGAAAAGACAGAACTAAATAAAACCTTTTCAAAAGTTGATGACTCCGTGTAGACCTGAAAGGTGGCTGTAACATGTTTTGTCTTTCACAGAGCACTGGGTAATTGAGAAGTTTATCTTTCGAGCCTACCTAGCTAACTCTGCACAGGCAGCTAGCTAACTACCTTCCTGCAATGTTCTCTGCTTTCCCACAATCTAAAGCACTGTGTACAGGTCACAGTTTAAATCTATAAGAGCAAGACCAGGAAGACTGCTGGGGTTAATTGAAGGAACATGTCATCGTGCTTTAATGACAATTATGTTGGCTCATCAATTGTTAACGCTTATAGCTGATGCTAATCGTTAACAGCTCCAGTAAATACACATATTGCAGCGTTGCGTGGAAACTTAAAGTTTAGTTTTATCTACGACTCCAAAAAATATCTTCATTCTACCAGAGTTTATACAGTATTTTGTCTCATCATGTTTCCTGAGCAGAACATACTTAGGACAAAAGTCTACGATACACAACACGTCATTATTTTGTGTTAACACAAAGTACGTCAGATCTGCTACCACACTGACATGGTTCACAGCAGTTCATCAGTTCTTTGAGATGGTCTGATCAAAGCCCTACACTGATGCTGTATTTCATTCATGTGCACATAGACTGGAAATATCTCCTTTTGAGATAGGTACCTCCTGTTAAACACCTTGCCTATTTATTGCTTTTTTTTAAGGAAAAGCAAATGAAAGCAATAAAAAGTGTCATAGTTTATAATGTTTTCACCTTGTTCTAAGCGTTAAGGAAGTTTTAAAATGTAACAGAGGTCTCTCTTAATCCCCTTTTATAAGTAAAAAATGTAATGAATATACATGAGGACGATGATTTTTTAAAATCATTCCAGGATTGATGTAGCTCTGTTGTGTGAAGTTGAGACTCTGTGCCAATGAATTCTTTATTTGGTGGCAATCAGGTGCCAATTAGTTTGACCCAGTTTAATAAGAGAGAAGCCTGCGTAGCTGCATTTGTTTTGGTATTTTACTTGCACTGTAGCAATGAATTGTGGGACACAGATTCATTGTGTTAAACTCAGTCCTCTGACACGGGTACACTTTGTCATGATAAAGACCCCACTTTTATTGCAAGCAAGCCACAGTGCTCAATGTTCAAACAATCATGTTGATAACCAAAGGGCTTGGATTTAGAAACTGCTAGCATTTACGACACCTGAATTAATCCAGTGAATCAGCTGTGAATGCTGAATAAGAGGCGCTGTAAAGATGTCTTAATCAGATGAGACTGCCCCAGGAGGAAGTGAGTAGAGCTGATTGTTGACAGAATGTCACACCAGACACTTCCAGGTGGCTCCAATCAAGATTTTTATATTGTAAATAAATTGTAAATACTGAAAATGCCTAATCAATGGTTAACATTGTTGTTACAAAATAAACTCCACACAACAATACGACTGTGGCTCACTGGTAGAGCAGGGGCGTCCTTCAATCAGAGGATCGGCGGGTCGATCCCCATGTTGATGTGTCGGGCAAGACACTTAACCCCGGTGTGTGAATGGTTATGAATGTTAGTTAGTCCTGATGGGCAGGTGGCACCTTTGCCCATCAGTGTATGAATGGGTGAATGATGACCTGTAGTGTTAAAGTGCTTTGAGTGGCCCGAAGACTAGAAAAGAACCATACAAGGACAGTGCATTTACCATTTACTAACATAATGCTCCAGTACTGACTGACTCTGTCCTCACCTTGTCTCATTCCAGCACTAAAGCACTAAGGGTAATAGATGAATCTTTATCTGTTGTTCTTTCCATTTGTCTTTACCACTCAGAAACCAATAAAACAGGCTGTAGAGTTTCTGAACAACTCCACAGAGGCTGTCGTCAGCTATCATGAGAGTGTTTGCCTCACATGGAACATGAGGCTTCTCCTCCAACACTCAGCCTAACATACTTTTATTTTTGCATTTCATCTTTGTTCTCTGATTCTCTGATATGATTGTCCAGAGAGGGTTGGCCTAAATACAGATCCCCCAGCCTCCTGTGGATAACGGTGGGCAACTCTATTGATCGAGGGACGAACACAGCCCAGACACTGCTCCCTGAGAATCGAGGTTTTGTCCTTGGTGACATTTCAAATGATAGCTGGCATTTATAGCTGCTGACAAAGCACAGCAAAATACTTGGCTCTGTTTTGTGAGGAATTGCCTCAGATACTATGTTGCTCCATAAGTTTTGTCCAAATCATATTAGTGGCAGTTGTTTTGCTCTATTCCCTTGAAAACAATGTCCTTTTCTCTGCACAGCGTGTGGGAAAGCCCAGTAATTCAATTTCTTTTAATATGCTTACAGCTTATTCTGTTCCCTAGCGCCTCGATGACGGGGTCTAGTTCCACCAGCACTGCTAATAAAATCATGTGCTCCTCACTTTTCACAATCTGTCTGTTTGTTTGTCATCAGGATTACGGAAAAACTACTGGCCCTATTTTCATGAAACGTGGTGTAAGGGTGAAGCATATGTCAAAGTAGCGGCCATTCAACATTGGGAGCGGATCAGAATCACGGGGCAGATACACAGATTATGTTTCACTTTCAATAACATAGCTACATAAGGTATTGTCTTTGTTTTCTTACTAAAGTCTTGTTGAACATTGTCCTCTTCCTGTCCGGACTCAGGAGTCTAGACTCATCTGAGTTTATTCAGCTCCCGCTGTGCTCACAACACTGAGTTTGAATTGAAGATTTGACCAATTTGTTGCTGCATTAAAAAGGTTTACAAATTGCTGGTGTATATTTGATTACTAACAATTCAGTAAATTTATATTTGTGTATGTTTTTGTTACATTTAAACATAGCACAGAAAGTAAGGATATTTGTGTTTGGTAGATTAGTTCTTTGTTGTAACAATGCTTCTTGGCAATGAATCTTATACCGTTGGAAAGTCTGTTTATTTCCCTTTTAAATGGGGCCACATTTGTAAGGAACATGCATTTGTGGGATGAGCAGCAGAGCTGAGTATGTGGGTTGCCATTTTACTTGGTATATTTCTGTTAATCATTCTTCTTTCAATAAATGCTGTTCATTGTAACCCCTTAAGTCTTACAGCCTCTTTGTCTTTTAATTTTGTTTAAATTTTGCAACGGTTTTGCATAAACTAGTTATGTTACTTCCTTTGTCCCCCTGGACACATTATCTAGGCTGTAACAGTGCCACTGAGCAACTTTTATAGGAATCAACTGGGCCTGCCTCCAACGCTCCCAAACTACAGGAACAACAATAGTTCCTTCCTGCAGGGCGCCGCTCTGATGAACAGTTAACATGAGTGAAACTACACTATGTATTTACACTATTTTATCATTTAAATATTCAAAGTTTCTTGTAACATGCACGTATAAGTGTTAAATATATACAGTATATAATTTAACATAGAATGTGAACCCACACCTGGAAAAATAAAGCTAATTCTGACTGTGATGTCAAGTGTATTTTGTGGGCTTTTACAAGTGTCATAAATTGTTAAAGTCAAAGTAAAGAGCAAATGAAGGTCTGTCCTGTATGTTTGGCATGTATAATGTATTGTTCTACTTCACACAGGCCTTACCCTTTAACAGGGCTGTACAGGCTCGACCACTCACTAATTTGTATTGACATTCTCAAGCAATTAGGTTGACACTTTTCAATTTGCTGGCCCTTCACCCTGTGTCCACCATGTTCTTGTGGAGGTGGTTGCTGTTGCAGGACCTGGCATAGAGGACGATGGGTGGGGAGTTGAGGGTATGACTGAATTTGAATATCACAACCAGCCGTGGCAGATATGAAGTATGTCATTACCTAGAGGGAGAGTGGTGAATGGGGCTGTTTAACCACTTCAATACATAAAGTAATTAAAGTATGTGTTAAGTTTACAAAAAATCTTAAACTCATATGTATAATTAAATAAAAGAAAAAATACAGCCATCTCTGTAGAAAGAGAACAAAAACATACCTGTTTTAAACTTGAAAAAAAATGGAATAAATGACCCAAACATTGTCCACATTAACAATAAAAGAAGCTTTTGTTAATATGTTCAGTACGAGCATTTGGAGCACAGGACATATGAAAACAAAATGCAAAAGAGCCAGGAAGGTTTGTCCTTGGATGGTTACTTTTTCACTGCATGTCAGTTGTCATGGTGCTGCTAACACTGTCCTTCGCTTTGGATTGATGAGCATCAGGTTCCGAGCCGCAGCGACCTCCAGTTCCTGCCGTTGCCGCCTCCGAGCCGCAGCGATGTTGGGATATTGAAGCTGTCTTTGAACAGACTAGAAATCACTACTCTAACCAATTTTGATGAATATTGGAACTCGCAATCAAACGGTCTTCTATTCCCCATCTAAAATGACAGAATACATCTGAGCCTTTTTTTCCCAGACTTTTGAAAAGCCATGCAATGTTATTTTTCTAAGAATATGTTCTTCTACATTTTTTTGTGAGAAATACCTGCAGACATGCGTTTTTCTTCTCCCAGTGATAACTGCTTCACCAGTGTCAGCAGGCGAGTATTGGGGAATGGTGTTTTCATTGGAAGGCGACGTTGCAGCGAATAGCGTGTCATTCATTTAGACTGTAAAACACTGTGAATGACACTCATCAGGAGACTAATGACAAGTTGCTGACAACATCTGTCTGTGCTGCTGTGGTTCTATCAATCACGCTCAACACTGACAATTTTGTTGAATCTATAAACGATTAGCCTTCAGATCTCACAATTTACTTGTCAGGACTCCAAAGCGAAGAAATAATTTAATACATGAAAAAATAGAAATTAAGCCGGCTCAGTAGGAAAAAACATACTTGTTTAGATTTGAAAACATGAACCCTCATCCTACCATCACAGGTCCCTGCAGACCCCAAAGGTATAGGCCTATTGTTGTGTCATATCGCACATATTTATTTTATCATTCCATTTTCATGACTTCAATTTGTTCTTAATTACTTCATATCATTGTTGTAATTAGTGTTTTTTAAAGGATCATTTGAAATACCAATGTATTGGGGTCCCAATCTAAAGTACCCATGTATGGAGTTGAAATAGATAAATAAGAACAGACAGATCAAATGTTTACCATTGGTCCTAATTTAAAGTATGACACTCTATCAAAAAATGTCATTCTGAATGAACCACACACAGATGGACCTTCTTCGGTCCTTCTATGTTGAATAAGTTGGTAGGATGTGGTTTCACAAATTGAACATTTTGTGACGTTGCAGATAAAGTTCATCAGCACAGCATCACGTGGCTGTGTGAGGCTATACTTACACAATGTGCTGCTTTCAGTTGAAGGCTAATGTTAGAATGATAACAGGTTTATTTCTACCATGTTAACCATCTTAGTTTAGCTTGTTAGCAAAGTACAGCTAAGGCTAATGGGAATCTCAATAGTTTTGCAGGATGTTGGTCATAGTGTAGATACATTGAAATGTTGACCTGATGGTGCGATTGAAATGTTAGTGGATCATGTTATTACAACATCATTCTGGCTGCATTATGCTGTCATTTCTATGATTATTACACTATTTTGCGACACAGAAAATGTCTAAGATACATGATTGAAAGAAGAGCATGTATCCCCATAACATGGAGATCATGGTCGTCACATAACAGTGTTGTTTCTGTAGTGACAATACATACAGGCAACTTTACACTGGAACTCAGAGCAAACACCAATAGCCCTCAGTCACAGCACCTCTAAAGGACAGCACACATTACAGCAGGTGCCAAAGTCGGTAGAGAAGGGAAGGCACCAAGTCACATCTGAGAGAGTGTACATTCACAACCTATCCACTTTAATGAGTCTTAATGGGTCGAAGGGATCCATATCGCATTGTCCCCAGAATAAACTGTTTTCCCCCAACCATATATCTTATAATCCTTCTAATGGCCAGCAGCCAGAGATTCAGTGGACACTGCTGAATAATTGATATACTACCCACTGAGTTGAAATGGGGACTGAGTCTCTCAGTGCACAAAATAAAGGTGAGACTTAAACTGACATTAAGTAAACGACCACAGAGCTCTTACTTGTGTCACCATCTGTATTGGAGGATTTATTGGCATCTATACTGTAGAGCAGGGGTGGGCAAACTTTTTGGCTCGGGGGCCACATTGAGTTTTAAAATTTGACAGACGGGTCGGGCCAGTAGCAGATGAATGGAGTGTTTGTGTGAACTAATATAAATTACAAGTAAAAGCCATGACCTAAAAAGTAACTTGCATTTAATTTCAGTGGGAACAGTGCTGTTGGTCACCCTTTTTAACCAGTCCGTCAACGTTTGGTGTCAGTTTGGTTGTGGCAATTCTCAGAACAGATCTGAGGTGTTCATCAGTTAACTGGGATCTTACACGATATTTTTTTATTGCATAAATGTATATTTTATCATGCACTTACTTAATAAGCAGTCATTTTTGACACAGAGTTTTTAGTGTACAGGTTAATGACTGTGGTCTTTTTAGCAGTTTGATTCTTTGAAGGGATCATACAAATATTTGACTGTCACATCTAACATCATCAGAGCTATGCTCTGTAAAGTCTTTCCTTGTCTCTCCCCCCTGTGTCACGGTGTGGGTACATCTCACTGGCGTCAGGAAACGTATCAGAATACCCTTATTTTATTGGTTAAACTGCATCACGTGACGTGATTTACAACGCATTGGTCTGTGTTTTTTCTGCACAGCTGAACAAGTTCCGTAAATGCTGGAAAGGAGCGTGAATAACTCCGCTGCATAAAGCAAAGGCCACTGAAAACGGGTCCGTGACGAACCACCAGTTGAGAATCACTGGTCTGCAGGATGGTGACGAGCGGGGACCAGCTGTTGGCGTGGCGTGTCTTCCGTGTCTTCCCGTTTCCTTCGCCTACATTCCCCTGGGTCCTAAGCCCCTCCCTGTACAGCTTCTTATCACCCTCTTTGCACCAACGTACATTTATAACAAATTCCACACATATTACGGTAATCAGCGTTGCATATGTGTCAAACTCTGTCGGTGCATCTCCGGTCTATCTTTGTTCATCCTGCATCGCTCTGTTCTGTTCTTTAATGTAACGTTACTGGAGCGACGGAGCCTCTCCCAGCTGTTAGCAGACTGTTGCGCTAGCTGTACCCAGCTGTACCCAGCATGCAGTTCGGCGGTGAAATTTTATAAATGTACAATTATTAGTGTTACAAATTGTTTATGTGTCACAGACTGCTGTGTGCTGTGGTGTTTTTCTCTGTTAAAGAGCGTTAGTTGTGGGTTGTTAATTGTTGTGTTATAAAGTTATGACCATGACTAGAGTTCCCTCTCAATACATATAAGACAACTAGCGCTGACAGCAGCAAAGAATACATTTAGCTGCCTGTTGAAAGCAGACAGCAGTTGTTTCAGCTATGCACCGGTATAATGGTGTGTGAAGAATTCATATCATACTGGAAATAAAAAACCTGTATACTGCCCAGCCCTAGTCTTTATTATAATTTGGGCAATTTTCTACCAATATCTGACGGGCCGGATTAAAAGGCCGAACGGGCTGTAGTTTGCCCATGCCTGTAGAGGCTTCAGATAATCCCTTCATTAAACAGTGCAGACACAGGATTGATATTAAATGGTGACGGGGAATCTGACGATAACTCACTTTAGGTTGTGTTAACAAACCTCAGGCTCAAACTACGCTGTGCAATTGTTTGAGGATTTCCATATTTCTTACATGTTTGCCATTTATCTCCCGTCACTTGTCATTCTCGTGGTAAAAGGTGAGGCATGTGTCTGCATCATCAGCTGCTGCAGTGCATTTGCTTGTCTTCCCGACACCATGGCGGTGTGAACATTTTAAGTGATATGCTATGGAAAAACAAGTATCCCATTGGGAAGGCAGTTCCATTGCAGATTTGAGACTTCCTAGACATGTGGTTTAACTCAGGGAGAAGACTGCTCTCTTTAGTGCTGTACTACTAACAGACACAAACACCATCCTCTGAGGGAACAGTCCATTATCGCTGGTGACAAATATCAAAAGCAAACGGTGAGGAGCAAGTCAGGAAAATGCCGCTCTGCAGGAAGAAAAACATTTAGGATTCTGACTGCCAGCAAGAATTTCTTCGGCTGACCAAACATCTCCTCACAAAGTCATGCTATTTATTAGTGCAACTCAGACAAATGTCGGGGAAGATAACCCATTATCTTCCCTGCTGACAATAACACATACACATAAACGCATCATACCGGGCTCCCAGGATGCCTGTGTATTGCTTTATGATTTGTGATTCTATTGCTTCATGTGCCACCAGTCGTGCTGCTGTGCATCAGCTCAGGGTTGGTAGTGAGGAGTCACATCTTTTCTTTCTGCTACTGGGGCAATGTCAAACCGCATGACAACCTATTGACACATTTCCTATGATTGTCATCTTGTAGAACCAAAATAAAACACTGGCCATGTCTATTGTTTCACTTCTTCTTCCTTACTTGTTGACTTTGTGAACAAAATCTGAGCTTGCAGGGGTCCAGCATTAAACGGGCATTGGGTTTTGCAGCTTGTACCAGCCTTTGTTGGCAGCACATTGCTTGCTTGCAGCAGCTTGTATTGGAGAGAAATATTACAATATTTTAGGGGGGAGAATTTGCTTTTAAGTGCTAAACTGGTGCCAAATGTTATGTATATCAAAAGCATAAATTGAACTCAGACCTCAGAGGGGTGTTACGAAGTATGAAGTCATTGTAAATTGCACCATCTGGCTAGTGAGTCATTAATGTAGTCCCTTTCCTTTTGAATGTGATTACAATCCCCACTTCAAACAAATGGGTTGTTGGGGGGGCGATCATGATATTCAGAGTAAATATTGGGGAACCAATAAACGCTGTGGATGGCTGAGGGTGGAGAGCCACTGGGCTGTGAGAAGCAGATTCTGTCGGCTCTAGATTACGGGGTGTAGGAGAGGAACAGCTGGGCTGTAAGCATTCATGTCATGTTGGAGGCTGAACATCTGATCCTATAGAGAAGCGGCGCATGACTCACACTGCTGAATGCTCGGTGGGAAGCGCAGAGCCGACACAATTAGAACACAGAACACACATGCATGCACACACACACGCAGAGCAGCTTGGCTCTCCTTCAGGCTGCAAGGTGCCAGCACCACAGAACAGACCCAAGCAGCTGTGGCCTCCAGCCAAATCATGGTTGATTGGAGCTGAGGCCTTGTCAGGCCACAGGTTGAGCCGTTTCAACCCCTGCAATCCACCAAGTTGAGAAGAAAACAAGACTTAAGACAACAGATTAAAGTCGGGAATTATTCATCATAAATCCTCTCGTGGCTATGTTAACACAAAAGCTACAGATTCATATCCCGCTGTAGGTAAATTGGCTGCTCTGCACGTAGGCGAATATTCATGTGAAGCAAGTGTTTGATGTGTGTAATGTGTGGGAACGTCGACATCAGGCCGTGTGCGTAGGAGGGACGGCTCAATCACCTTTACACTCAGGTAATGCTCTTGCAGCTTTGCCCAACACATTTGTTTTGTGAAATGTCTGAATTACCTCTGACAGTTTGAAAATAAATGATTTCTGAAAAATCTGTATTACAAGGTTTGAGGCAAGGATTGTATTGATATGACACAATAATATGAAAAAATAACATATTAGTATCAGTAAAAATTCATCCTCACGTCCAAATAGTAACCAAAGATTGTTTTTGTTATGCCCAGTCATCCTGTTTCCTGTAACTGCACACAGATATCTCAAGTTTACAACTCGATGTTTTGCTCATCTTCATTTTCTACCCGTATAAACCAACACCTTCTCCATTCAATACATTTACATGAAGCACAGCGTCAAGAGCAAGACAAATCCAATAGAAATATATAACCTTGTGGCTTACCTCTTGGTGAATGATGCTTCCATATGATGTTGGCCTCCGGTCGACCCACCGCCAGGCACATGAGATTGACGTTGCTGCCCTCATTCACTGTGACGTCCTTCGATATGTTAGTGATCCTGGCGGGTACTGAGGGGAGAAAGAAAATCATGATTGATGCCTTTAGCCTAATTAATGACACGTGAGCAAAGGGCTCGCTGCTCCACGTGATCAGAACAGCGATGAGGTTAAAAATAACCCACGGGTTGGGGACTCAATTAGCATGAAATTAGCTGACAAATCTGACATTTCTCTGGCTCGCTGTGGTGTTATACGTGATTGATTTTCTTCATCGTGTATCTCGGCCACACTGCTCATTAGACAGGCATCAGACTGATTTGGAGTAAGACATAATTCCATCTCTCTGACTGACCAACTTGATGTGTTTGTCTGGGTTCTTGATTAAGTGTACCCTGTGAGATTGTAGCATCAAATCAAGGGTCAGAAGTGATACTTCTTCACTTTCAACTTAAACTCTAAGATCATCAGTGCAACAGATGAGACAGGCTGAGGAAAATTCATGGATCTTCTTCAGTGTAGTTTAGGAGAGTTTGGTTTCAGTAAAAAGCTAAATGATTTTGATCCTTGGGGCTGAGACATGGTAGTGGTGTTACAGGAGAACCAACCCGCGCGTATAGGAAATTAAGGCAACTAGACTACCATCACTTCTGTCTTTTTCTTTACCATACAGAGTGGTGTAGGGATGACATTTTTGTAGTCCAACACAATGCATCACACTGGTCCCCTCCACAAAAAGCCAATTGGAGTTCACCATTGGATCTTGGATTATTGCAAAAAATAAGTTCTGTGGCAAACACATATTCATGACACTTACATACTTGATAATATTCACAGATAAACACCACTTTTATGATTATTGAAATGTAAAAACAAAGTAAACAAACTACACCACAGTCACATGACTTCACGTCTCCAGAACTGAGCTAAAGGAGGACTGGTGTTCCAGTGAGGACGCTTAGTCGTCTCATTTTGACACTTGTTATCAAGTCATTTTTAAAGACACGCAAAAGCTTCGAAATTAAAGTATTTACTGACGTATTTTATATCGTACAACAAAATGATAAAATCTCTTGGCTTCTGTAAGTTTAGTTTAATTACTGCCGATGATGAATAATAACTAAATCAATGGGACTTCATTTAAAAAAAAAAAAATTTTATTTCACTCAATTGTGATGAAGACAACATATTACTTCATTAAAATAATTTAAAACAGTTAATAAGTAAACAATAAAAGACGATAATACTGTGGATTCCTTTTTCTTAATATAAATATAAAGCCATGAATAACATTGCTATAATGTGTGGTTTGCGCCAGGGGATCTGAGCTGCAGTGACATGCTGTCTATCCCATTGACCTTTGAATTTACCTATTCTATTAGCATGCATTGCTCCGTTGGGTCACCAAATGCCACCCAAGAACGTGCTGTAAACGTTTAACCAGTATCACATAATTCACTAACACATGTATAATTCAGTTAAACACGAGAAGGCCTATTCCACACATGAGCATTGGTTTAGCATTGGCTACAGCCATAGCAGAATCATAACTGTGTATGATTTATAGCTGAAAAGAAATGAGCTGTGCAGTCCCTCCTTTAGGTAATTACTTGTAACTGATGCTCCATTTCTACTCAGACATTTACACATTAAGGATGCCCCCATTCACAAAACTGGATCGCACAACCAGGACTGATGACAAGATGATTTGTGTTATGAAAAGGACAATTACAAGCAACACTCATTCCATAATATGACAAAGATCAGTGCTGAGTCCCCCATTAATATTAGTGTAATGCCTTTAATGCTGGCTGACTATATTTCGCCTTCATCCCCACAAATGAATCTGCCCAGGAGACACAATTAATATCTATATACTCATAAGTACGCACACGTACACATGTATACAATGTAAGTAGACCCAGCTGTGAACTGGTTTTGGGTTTAAACAAAGCCTTTTCATTGCACGTGACTATCGTGAAATGAAGCTTAACAGCAGAGGCTGCCGGGTAGTGAATCACATCACGTGATCCAGCTCAACCAATCAAATATGGGCATTCTGACTGAGTGAGCTGTACACACACCATGACACAGGGGGCTGAGACGAGGAAAGACACTGCAGAGCAGTACGTACAATGTTCAAGTTGTGAAAGTAAAATCATAAGACGATCTCTTTGGGCCGTGACTTGTCATTAAGGAATGATGGTGAGTCCCACAGCCAGACCAGCTGAGAACCACTGTCCTCCATGAGCGCAGAAAACATTATATTTTCCTGAATATAAGCTTCTGCATTTTCCAAATGCTCTAGTACTATTCAAACGTATTGCAAGTCTCGTACCGAACGTTACATACATAGGTAGCCTACGTACATTTAATACATATATAGTTACAGCCTTAGAAACTAATAATAACTGTGGCACCATGTGGTTATAAGGTGGTTTATCAGCTGCAGGACAACAGTGAAGGCCTAGGTATAAAATGCACGTCTAAAGGAAGTTTCCAGAACAAAGACAACAAATATATACTTTGGAAAAGAGCAGTGCACTGCTACTTTAAAGGCAAAATGGTGAAAGTTGACAAAAGTTCAACAGTTTGGCAAAGTGCACGTGTGGAAAAAAATACACTGAATCCTAAGAAATCGGTTAATTAGCCAAGCACACAAGTGTTCATCTGTATATGTATCCTCAACATGTTCCTATGGTTTAGGATACATTCTTTGTCCTGTACTTTCACCCTTTGGACCGGTATGAAGGCTGATATAATACAGAGATTCAGAGTAAAAGACAACCTTGGCAAGCTCTCTTGATCATTAAGCTTAAGAAAAATAGAAAATGATTTTGTTTTTGTAGATATAAAAATAGCATGCTGAGAGACCCATCCAAAAAAGAAATATGTTTCTCGTCCAAGACTATTTTAACTGTGTAATTTTCTTTCTTTGTGTCATCCATCATCAACAAAGTCAAATCACTATGTTGAAAATGGCTTTTCAACTTTTTTCTGATAACTGCAAAACCTAGACCAAAGAGATGTCTCAATCTGCATTTATCTTACTATCGTTCTTTGAACAAATTGTGGCCTGGTCCTTATTAGTTGTTGTTTCTTGAACATAATTTGTTCTCTAAACAACATTCTGTTGAACCCAGTTTCTGTGTGCAAATTAAAATACATATCGAACCACAAAAGGGTTTCTAAAGCTCTTACAATGTATCTAATGCAACCAGCTGGAACATGAGAGCGGCTGATGTCTGCGGCTATATGTTGAATTGAAGTCGCTCGTATAAAGTTTGTGGCTAACAGCTGTTGTGTAGGCTTGAGCGGGGATTTCAACTGCAATGTTGTATCACATATAAGTATTATGTCCATATGCTGTTGCGTATAAGACATCGTCCTCCAGCTATGTTGGTTTGCACCAATAGGATTGTGGATATTGGAACTGTCTGGGCCTTCACTTGGATGTACATTTTTACAAAAAGAGGAATTGCAGGTTGCAGGATCTCTGGTGACAGCAGAGAGAGGTGGTGAGATACATACAGACCTCCCTTTAGGGAGGCAGCATTCAGGTGAAAATCAGCCAAACAGCCAAAAGGTCCACGAATGTCAATTCCAAACTACTTTGAACACTGTACAAAGTCAAACCATTCCCTAATATGTTTCATGAACGGAGGCTGTAGCTGTGAAGCGATCCAATAGATTTCCTGCCAAACCTGGTGGCAGGATGTAATGAAGAGGCTTCCACAATCGTCTTCTGTTTACAGCAATTAGACTAACGCCACAGAACTAATGTGGTAATGATTCATCGAGGGCAAAATGCAACACGTGGCGCCTTAAAGAGGCTCTGAATGGGGAAGAGAAGAAGTGCAGTGGTTCGAGGGCGCAGCAGGCAGCGCTTTCTCACACACACTGACCTCCGGCAGAGACGAATGAAGAAGCATCTGTGTGCAGAGTGGGTGACGGGTTCCTCCGGCTTGATATTGCCAGTGGCCAGGTGATTAAAAACACAGCTCCCCTGACACCGGGGCTGCTGGTGGATGTGACCGGGGGCCCGGGGAAACGTCACTCTTCATGTTGGCACAGCCAAGGTGTTGCAGCCAGTAATTAATTAGAAAATGGAATCAAGAGGCTTTTTTTAAAAGGAAAAGGATGCTTTCTCTAGGTGTATTTCTTTAAAATCTATATATTATTTTTCTATTTTCTAATGTCAGCTGTCATTGTGCGGTTAAGCTTCATTCACAGCGAGTGGAACAGTTGCATTATTACTGCACAGTGTTGTCTGTTAGAATATGAATTATACATGTATGGAAATTCTCCATACAGACAATGCAATGGTAACATGTGTGTGTGGGGGGGGGGGGGGGGGGGCTTGTAACGGCAACTGTACCTCATGAGGATGAGAAAGAAATTCAAGGAATTTGGGTTTGAGTCAGGACCATTCAAAACAAGTTTTCAAAATAGGCTGAGCCACTGGATTCTACTTTTTCCCCAAACATGCAGCCACCACTGGTGTTAAGAGCTATCTGTTACTTATTTTCCAGTGGTGGGCCGTCAGGGCCTGCAAGGCCTTCTCTGCTGGCCTAGACAGAATCACAAAGTTTTAGCTATTTTATAATTTTTCTTAAAAACACTACATGTATTATAATTTATAAAAATATGTTTCTCATTATCTTGTTTTCTCATTGCACAGCTACTGTCTTCCTCAGTTGCTCTGCTTCCAGTGCAGCTTGTTTTAAGTAGAGCTTTTATCCAATCAGATCTCACCTCTGTGTCTCTAGGTAAGAACAGAGGCCGAGGCCTGCAGACTCACAAGTGAATCCCTTTGCACTTTAAGTGAATGGGGACAATATTGTTGATTGTCATAGTCTTCAACCAATCAGATCTTTAGTTTGACATGTTGGGCGTGATTGGTCAGTGTTTTAGCCTGACATGTTGGGCGGTGACAATCCCAATATCTGCTGCCTCTGCCGAGCGGACATTTTAAGCCCTCAAACGCATTAAAACATATTCAAGAAATACAACTGGGGAGGCTCGACTGTCTTCGCTGGCGTCCATGAATCGAGAAAGACTTCTTACTGGAACTAAAACGCACGGATGTACTGAACAACCGTGAGATTAAACTCTTTATTCACAAAGAAAGGAGGATGGAATTTGTCTTTAAATAGTGATTTTGAAATAGTGCATTTGTGAATCTTTGTGTGCATTTGTGATTATTGAGACTGATCTGACCCCATATAGCTTTAATATGCTTGTTTATATATTATTATTTGTACAACTTGTTTTTATGAAGATTTTTGTTTGGTTTTATATGTGATAGTAACCATTGTTACGTCCAATGTTGCTCTGGGGACATATTTGACTGGTGCCAGTGTTGCCAACTTGGCGACTTTCCAAACCCTTTTGGTGCATTTTTTTGTCAAAAGCTACTAGCAAATCCAGCAACTTTTTCTGGTGTTGTTGGAGACTTTTCTGGTGTTTTGACTCTGACGTAAAAGCACGTACCGTTTTGCACGGGAGCCGCCCCAAAGCACTCACAGGAATCAATATTAGTTGCTCCAGTTAAGAGATGAGATATTTCTAGTCTGCTCAGCTCATAGAACCCTTTAGTTCAGCCTTCTGGTACCAGCTAGAAAGCTAATGTTATGCTAGCAAGTTGCAAAGTCAATAACATTGTAAATATAATTTGACAGTATGTTTAACAACACAACTAGCTAGCTATCTAGCCATGTCATTGTCCCCAAATCAATATATCAATATATTTTCTTCAAATGAGTAGGCCGCAGCCTGAGGTAGTGAGTTACAGTAAATAGAGAATAGAAGTCGAGAGACAGTTGCTTTGTGTCAGTAAGTTCAGAGGGGCAGAGTAACTTACTTCTTACAGTTTGTGTGTTACTGTCATCACCTTCCTCTGTTCTGAGAATGAGGCACTTCACTAATGAATAAGATATTCAAATTATTATTATTATTTGTTTCATTAAATGTAGCCAGTGCATACAAGCTTACAATATCCAGTTGGCCGACTGCTCCTCTTTGTTCTTCCCATTGTCACCCCTTCCCAAACACACCCCTTTTCTGTTCACTCCAAGTTAACAGATACACAAAGATGTGTTTTCAGAGTGATTTTACAACAACATAAACAGTGTTCAGCAGAACAGTATGCACTCCGGAGCAAAGCATCATCGCGGTCAAAATATATGAATATGCATGTGAAACTGAAGGAAGAAAAGCAGCTTTGCTCAGGATTGTAGGATGAGCCTGAACCTTTTGACACCTTCCCTCATCAAAGCCTCTGCTCCTGTGCCAACATTCACCAGATCTATAATAGATTCTAACTCTTCTTTCATAACTAATTACTATGCGACTCAAAATCAAAGGAATCACTCTCAGCGAGTTCTCCAATGTGCCATCTCATCTCGGAACAACAGACATCTGTGACATATATCTCGGTAACGTTCAGTGTTCTTGTCTGTGGTTATAGTTAATTCAGAGGCACAGCCACCTCCAAGAGAAGCAAAACAAGAAAGGAATACAAATGTTCCCGTCTTTGTCGAGGTGAAAGTAAACTAGGTTAGTTGTCCCGCTGGCTGGTAGAAGGCACAAACGGTGACACCTGCCTTCAAACTTCCAAGCATTCTCAGTTCAAAGGCTGCTTTTCATATCATACCTGTCGCATCTTCTGTTCCAAGATCGGGTCCACAGCAATGACAGCAGCAAACCAAAATGGAGGAGCGAGATGTACTGCGTAAATATATTACCTTGCGATCATCATGAGTAAAGCACCACATGCTGGCTGAGATAGCTGGGTCTTTAATTCCTTGTATTTACAACTCCAGCCTTTAAGCCATGTGTTTTGTGTCATTTTATTGATGAGCTGACTAATGGTTACCAGCAGTGCTGGCCTCTCGCACCCTTTTTTCAGTATTTCATGGCATTTTAAAGCTGAAAGTATATATTGTGTAGATCTATATTTTCTCTTAGACAACCATCTGATTTTAAACTGACCATAACAAGGCCATTGATTTCACATTTCAGTTACATAGTATAGAGTTCTGCAGGAATGAGTCCTAAAACCCAGAAATGACTCAGCATTTTTACAGTTCCGGTTCCTTTGTCTTGAAGTCACTTGAATGTGTTGTTGGTTAGATCTCTGAAATAAGGTCTGTGGTTTACACAAGCTGAAGAGAAGCTTTTACATGTCTTAAAAAAGGCAACACATGTCTAATTGAGACGACTAAATATCATGGCTAGAGCATTAGTCCTCCTCTAGCTTAGTGGTGGTAACATTAGCTTTTTACTTTTGCCGATTGAATTTAAGCATCACAAATCATAAAGTGGTTCATTTGTGAAGATTATCTTACTGAAGAACATCTGTTAGTGTCATAAACGTTTGTATGCCACAGAGCATATTTTTTCCAATAATCAAAAATCCTATGAAACTATCTCATAGGCTTCTAGTGGAGGGAACCAGTGAAAGGCTATCTTCCTGTTGGCCTACATCAATACCTATCCCTGCAGCTCTCTTTATATAAGATATGTATAAGCTGACAACATCTCAGTAGCAGAGTCCTTCAGCATATTATTCCTTTCTCTATCTTCCTGCACATACATACAGCCTTGATGCTAACCCAGGACCCTCGTTCAAGTATCTGAAATCATTTGAACATGTATCAGTTGCCAGTCTTTGTGTGAGCCAGCTAAATGACTTTGCTGAAATCACCCTTCAAAATAGAGGAAAGTGAATATGAAAATCTGACATTTTGTGGAGGTCAATAATCATGACCTCCAAAATCCCATTTACGAACAGTAGTGACGTAACTGACCATATGTCGATCTGTGATCCGTTAACCATCAATGTGAAATAAAGTTTGTCTGACGATCGTTATCCATCAATATTCAGTAAGATATGCGATCAGGACATCGGCATTTATGCCTTTCTAGTCGCCAATCTCTGATAATGTTTCATAGTAAACAATCAATTTGACAGGAGGAGAGCTAGTAACGGTGGCAGCACCGCTAACGGCTAACGAACGAAGGTGACGTTCATTTACATTATGACGCATTCAGGCTCTGTCCAGTGAAAATTAGTATTCGGTGAAGGTAAATTATAATGTCATCATGATGTGTTCACATGTAATCTCCTAAAATGTAGTGTGGGTGAGAAAGTTGAATAAATCCTCTCCTTCAAACAGGAGAGATTTTCACAACAAGGGGCGACCGTGGTGCACTGGGTTAAGAGGTCGTCTGGGAACCGGAAGGTCCACAGTTCGATCCCTGACTGGGACGTGTCATGTGTCGAAGTGTCCCTGAGCAATACACTGAACCCCTGGCTCCCCGGGCGCCTGTCATTGGCAGCCCACTGCTCCCTATATACAGGGATGGGTCAAATGCAGAGACAAATTTCCCCCTTAAAGGGATAAAGATAGTATACATTCTATTCTTCTATTCTAACAAAATAAATAGATATTAGAGATGACTTATGAGTGGTTTAACTTACTAACACTAGCTCCAAGCAGCTTATAATACATAATTAAAACTATGAATGACAACATTTGTTTTAATCCATGAATACAATCTTTTATATCCTTTGAATCCTTTGAATTGTGTGTTTTCATGAAGAATTTTTGATGGGTTACACTGACTTCAGAGCAGTTGAAATTATTTTTGGGAGGGTAACAAAGAAAATAGTCTGCAAACTTGTAGACAAACTGCTATAATCAAACAACAAAGAGATCTTTATCTGTCAATATGGATCATCATTGATCAGGAATTAGTATCAACTGCAAAAAAACGTGATCAGGGATCTCTACAAATTACATTTGCTCCCTTTTATCTTCTGTGCTGATCTGAAACATCAGTTTTATGATCCGTTGCATCACTGATGGTCAGACTAGTGTTGCCTAGTCATTTTCTATTTCTTCCAGTCCACTATGATGTTGCTAATCCTGTATTGCTCTACAGTTGTAGAGTTTCTAGGTAAAGCTAATTCACACAGCAAACCTCTTAAGTGATAAGAGACTTCTTTCAGAGTCCTCCGGCCCCAGTGTAATCCCACAGAGCTCATCACCTTTTCCAAAGTAGCCTGCGGTCATTGACAGCACGGCTATGCTTGTGGGCTGAATGAAATGACAGTAGCCATTATTCATTTGGATAAAAGCCTGTCACAACACAACGTTGTATATGTCAATAATTTCTGCTACATTTATTGGAATTGATCAAATCGCTGTTCAATACTGACTGCCTCTTTGGACCAGACCAACACTGTGTGGTGCCTTCTCCTCACAAGCTCACTTAATTTATGGTAACATATTCACTTGAAGCTAATCTGTACCTTTTGGACAGCAGTTTGCTTTAGGTTGTAGGTTTTGTGTGTATCTAGACTCTATTCTCCAGCACACAGTGGCACAGAGATAAAACTGCTTTCGAAGAGAGGAAGAGGAGATTAAGTTAGTGCTGCCTGACCACTTCTATTGATTAAGTATTACTTACAAGCAGTGGTGGGCCATCAGGGCCAGCAAGGCCTTCTCTGCTGGCCTAAACAGAATCACAAAGTTATAGCTATTTCATAATTTAATAATCTTTCACAAATACACTACATGTATTATAATTCATAAAAATATATTTTTTTACCTCGCTTTATTTTTTAACACTCAATGGCTGAAGGAGAAACGGATTTGTGAGTTGGGATTTAACCGTTGGATTAAACTCTTTGTCAACAAAGAACAAGAAAGAAAGGAGGATGGAGTTTGTCTCTAAGTGAACAGCATTTGGTAAGTCAACTGCGTTCGTTTTTTTACATCTAATATCTGAATGGCCCTCGAGTGTGTAGCAGAATGTGTGTTGCTGCAGATCTGCTGGATTGATTTGTTGCTTTGTTGTCATATAAATATATGTGACTGGTTATTGTGAGTTTGTTCTTGTCATTGTGTTAATTACATTGATTTTGACTATATGCATTGCCCTTTAATTCGGAAGCATACCGTCATGTGCGGGGTTATTGTCCGGACAATTGCATCTGTTTGGGCTGTTTTCTTTTACAAAGCAAGAAGGATGGTCTGGAGAAATGGGGATTGTGTGGCGATTGCTTAGCCCTGTTTGAATAAGTAGGGAATAGCTAAACTCTGCGAGGAGAGTTCGTAGCTTGTTTGCTGCTGTTGTTTTCCCATTCACCTAGTTTAGCGTAGCCTCCCAGAAGTGCGGTGCCTCAGCTGTTTTTTTGGGGGTTATTTTGTTCCGGTTCAGAAGTCACAGCCCGTTGTCTCCTACGTGAGCGCAGAAAACATTATATTTCCTACGATTTAAGCTTCTGCATTTTCCAAATGCACTAGTATTATTCAAACGTATTGTTCGGTTCGTAAGCCTCGTACCAAACGGTTTAATATGAATATGTGTATTGTTACACCCCTAGAAACAATTAATAACCGTAGCTGTGGCGTCATCATGAGGTTATTAGGAGGTGGTTCAGCTGCAGGACAGCAGTGAAGGCCCAGGTATAAAATGCACGACCCGCCACTGCTTATAAATCCTTATACATGTTTTCTTGTCACAAAGTTACTGACAGTAAGACACCACACCCTGTGTAGCACTGACATTTTCCACCAACTGCATTCGATTGTGTTCACCACTGTTTTACTAAAACAGAGAGTCCACAGCCTACACAGCCCTGGGGCTACCGTGGCGCACTGGGTCAAGAGGTCGTCTGGGAACCGGAAGGTTCACGGTTCGATCCGACTGGGACGTGTGTCGCGTGTCGAAGTGTACCTGAGCAATACACTGAACCCCCGGCTCCCCGGGCGCCTGTCATTGGCAGCCTACTGCTCCCTATATACAGGGATGGGTCAAATGCAGAGACAAATTTCCCCCTTAAAGGGATAAAGATAGTATACATTCTATTCTATTCTACAATGCTGGATCAGGCATCGGTAAGTACGTGAGTTTATGCACTGATATGATATCAAGTTATCATTTATCAGCTCATTTATGCTACACAAGAACAACAACAAGTGTCACTCACTACCAGATCCATACATCCTTCCCGATCGCTGCTGTACGCTGCAAACTAGTTCTACACACCTTTCCCTGATTATGCTACATTTTGAACAACAAATAATCGGCCGGAGGAGAGCTATTTAACAGTAGCTGTTATTTGTTACTTTGTTCAGTTACTACTTGTTCGTTCTAAGAGTAGTATCAGAACATTTTAAGCAGCTGTCAGATGAGATGTCAGGGAAACCAAACAGTTTTATTACGTTACAATTGTATTACGTTACTATCACTGCACTGGAGCTCCAAGTCAAGAACATGAGGATTCTTGGATTAGCCTAATGTTATCTGGATAAGACATTATTCCATTCAATTATTTCTCTTATTTTTGCCTTGCACTTTTCAATTTGTATTGAATCTTTAAATCTGAAAAGCACTTGAAAGGTGCCATATAAATACAATGATTATTATTCCTACACTTATTGGCTAATTACTTTCTTGAATTCAACAAAAAAAAGGGGTTACACAATGACCGACAAGATCATGAATGCATCAGCAATATGTTGGTTTAAAGGGACAGTTCATCCTAAATTCAAAAATACATAAATTAATGTAGATTGTGTTGGTGTGAGTTGCCTAGTATATTGGAGATATTGCCATAGTCCCCAAAGAGACAAAAAATACATTTGAGAAGCTCAACAAAAATTCCATGTCCCGGTTGTTCAAGAGGATCCACATACCTTTTTCTGAGCAGCTTCATGTAGTTTCTACATGAAACTATTCACAAGACAACTATAGGCAACTCACCAAAATACTCTAGTTTGATGAATAGCTGTACAGTGAAGAGGAAAAATATGGGTTTTTGATTTGGGGCTGAACTGTCATGTTTGCTTGTTTATCACAAAAGACTCCATCAGGAGATATATATGTGATGAGATGTCATAGTCAGATTAGATGCATGTCAGGTGATCAAACATGTCAACGTGTTGGGGTGTAACACCCGTATTGGTGTTGTCATGTTGTTTGACAAACTGAAAGCTTTGATGCCACATAAATCTGACTAACAAGGACAAAGGGTGCTATACAACTGGGACAACGGGGGAAGATGCGTTTGACGGGAAATGTACTTCAGTGTGTTCCTGGATGCATTGAAAGAAATGTGGATATTCCCATATGGTGTGTTTGTCAATCTGTGATCTAAAGTTATACTTTAAAATGCCATCCAGAAACCAATCATAGCGTGTAACCAGTGACAGGTAAAAGTCATATCAGGTTGGTTTTACAAGAACAGTCAATCATTTGAATCTCACGCAGCATGACTTATATTGGCCCAGTCAGCCTACAAATTAAATGAGGAGCAATGTAATATGAATGTGCGCTTTAGAAATAGAAAGAGGCAGAGTATCCACTACCCAGATAGAATGTTACTCTTCCCTTCCATCTCACAGTCTCCTCCACTCTGCATCCTTGTTTGCTGCCTTTTCATGCCTGCAGTCATTTTTTCACACAAGATTTTAAAGTTTGGGCCAAAGTAAAATGCAAGGCATCCTGCAGTGCACCATGAGGCTATCTTGCAGAGCATTTTGAATATATTCTGCAGTTTCTTCAAGTAGGTGGAGGGATGGTGCAGCAACAACAATTCAATCAAAAACGTTTTGTTTTCAATCTTTATTCTGTCTTAACTACACCCTTGACATTTGCATTTGCAGTCTGTATGGACAATTGTTGTGCCACAATTGAAGTATGTGCTGATAGTTGTATATTTTTGAGAAACAAAGTTTGAGAAAGGTGTATTCCTGATCCGACCTTGTGCACCTTCAATATACAATCTGCAGCCTGCAGAAGGGCTGTATCTGAAATGGCTTGGGCCACCACCTCATGTGCAGCAGACACAATAATTGCACTGCATGGCTATACAATATAATGGCAAAGTAAAGTAAGGCCAATTTAGTGAGTATACCATGAAAACACTGGACCTCATGAAAGAACATTTTGGTATTATCTTAACTTTCTCCTACTTTCTTTCTCCTTAATTTTAATTTCAGGGTCAAAATCGATAATGCCAACATAATTATGTAGTCTAATTTATATAGGACCACGCATAACTTGTGTTCGTACACAAGAGAAAATTCAAAATAGAAGAAAATTGGTGAATGCGTTCGTACGAGCCACTGAACAACAAATATGTTTGTACCAGTGTTTCTTTAATGAGGTCTGTAATTATGGTCATGTTTTCCAAGCTGATGATGATGCTTAAACCAGACTGCTGAAGAAATTGTGCTTTTGCACCAACTTCAATTGCCTTTCTTGCCTTCCCAACAGCAAACAAAACTTCAGTGAACCACATGGAGATATCCACCTGCCTCCCAACTTTAAAGAATTGAGGTTTCTCGGAACAGAAAAAAGGTCTACAGGCTATTCCCCTTGTTAGATGTTTGATATCATCAGAGTGTAAGGTGATGCCCTTGTTTTGTTCACTTCCTGTTCATCTGAGCAAAAAGGGCACCAGAAAGACCTGCTCATAATCCCCCATGAGGAGGATGTCACTGACAGGAAGATCGGGATCATACAAACATCCAACCCAACAAGACTTTAAAAGAACCTCAGTGTATTCCCAAGATGTATACAAAGTATCAGCTTTAAGGGATGAGTTTGGATTCACTGATGAGTTGTTTGCTCTTCACAAAGGTCATGCAAATGATCCTTCATGTAATCCAAGCCCCCAATATTAAAAATGCATTTGTTTCAGGCTGTAATAGGAGCTTTACTCTTGGCATGCTAAGTACAACTGAGGGCCCACAAATGGGATAAATCAATGGGATGGGAATAGGACATATCATATAATAATACTTGAACATTCTGATCTAGCAAGACAGGCTGTACAACCACATATTTACAGTCAGTGTAATTTATATAATGGATCAACATCGTAAGTAGCCAGAAATAAGAGTTTGTAAATGCCAGGGTCTCAATGCTAAGCCCTGGATGGATAGAAAGTGTCAGATTCTGGCCTGAGCAAGCATTCTTCTCGATGGCCACATTCAGACCTGAGGCAATAATGTGTGATGTGCCGAAACAGTCTAATGTGGCTCCCAGCCTCAACTTATGACTCCAATCTTTTTCAAAATCACATCCTGTTATTGAAAACGAAGGATATCTGGGATGTGGTGCCACTTGTGCATGTACAGATATACAACCATGACTCTTTCAAAGTGTGTCAATTTTTAATGAATTGCTGTGAATAATCTAATATTTCTGGTTTTACAGTAACTTTCATTCAGACACTGTTGTCAAAAGTGGTTCTGATACATTTGAATGCTGACAGGAAGTCAAAAAACTATTTCAATCTGGTAGATGTTTGCGAGATTCACCCAAAAGTGTTTCCCTACGACTGCAGACACCCTGCCACAGTATCTGGTCAAGGCTCCAGTTTGAGTAGGGTAATATGTAAAAACAAAGCTGCAATTTCCTGATATCTGGAATATATTATAGTATTATTATATTATCCATGTGTCCTCATGCACAGAGGGATATGCATGACCAACTGTGATATGAAGGACAGCACACATGAATCAACGTTTCTGTAAATGTGCCAGTGTTAGTCAGCTGGCTAATTTTGGTAAGACGTTCTATCAGAATCAGAACCGTTTATTTGCCACGGTATGTTGCACATACAAGGAATTTGACAATGTGGGTGGTGCACATGACTCCCATTATGCATTTTAAAGATACTTACGATGCGTTACAATCTGCTTCTAGCAATGAATAATTATAGTTACAAGCACTTATTATTAATCATAATGCGTTATAACAATAATCATAACACATTATAAAGCATTTTATAATGCCGTATATAAATCTGTGAAAATTCATAATTGCTGATCAGGATCATGGTGTTTTATAACTACCACAGTTGTAACAGATTAATATATTTTTATAATGTGATTATAAGTTACTCCAATTGGTCATTGTTTGCTTTAAGTTAAAAAAAGATCTAAATTAATTTTCACGTTATATAAGGTAAACAAAGACCACAACAGTGATTATAATGTATTATAAACATATTATAATGTATCACAACTATGGGAATAATACGCTATGATCCCTGCAAAAACAGATACCAGCAATTCAGTATTATGATACTTTATGCTTTATAACATATTGTTCTTACAACTTTCATTTAACAGTGCAATAAGCAGATTATAACACAGTATGTATGTTTATAATGCATTATAGACATGTGCGTCATAGAAAGTTTTACCCTGTAGTCCTTTGGTAAGATGTTCATGAGATCAGATACAGTATGTATGTATTACATTTGTTTTTAAATATACTTACTCAGGTAAAAACCTTTTCTGTATTTTCCCTTGAATCTGGCTCACATCCTCTTTGCTGGGAAAGACAAGTTCCACCCTGTGTGGTATGATCGGATGATCTGGACCATGGTACTGCGTTTACTCGGAATCCACAGACACCTATGTACTTGCCTTTGAGGATTTTAGTCCAACAGCACTTTCTGTCTGATGTGGACTGTTGAGGAAACAGTACGCATAACACTGATATGTTTGGAGAGTTGGCTGTTCACACCTACAGTATGCTAATCCTGCAAAAAGATTAAAAGGGGCAGCAGTTGCTCTATCCATGGGGGCTTGGTAGGGTCGTTGGTTCAAGTCCCCTTATGGAACAAGTAGAAAATGAGGAATGGTAGCTGGAGAGGTGCCACTTTATAAGTTGCACTTGAGCAAGGATTCAAACCCCCAACTGCTTAGGGCGCCTGTCCATGGGCAGCACACTCGCTCTGACATCTATCCATGAATGCATGAAGGTCCTGTCTGTGAATGTGCGTCTGTCGAGATTGTGTGTGTAATCGGCAAAAATAACACCAGAGTGAAAAAATATGAAATTTTCCCTCGGCGATCAATTAAGTACATCTTGTTCTTCAAACAGTGATCACAATTGCATTTGATGTGATTTTAATGTAAGGTACACTAGTAGTTTATAAGCAACTCAATTGGGGCCAATTATTCCCACAGTTATACCTCTCAGTAATATGTTCTTTTAGCAGAAACGGGAAAGTTCTTATTTCCACATCGAACACATGAGGTTTACTGAATTACCCACACACGGCTAAATGTACATGTTTTAGAAGTGATGTTGTTTCTTGATGAAAACTGCCAAAATCACGAAATTTCAGCCGAGCTGAAACAGCGGCTCCTGGCAGGACACACAGCCTTGAGACTCTCCTTTGATCGGCACAAACATGACAGTGAGGCGGCTTTGCCAGTTTTATGATGATTGCTGGATATTCCTGTTTTTTAACTGAACATTCCCAGTCTCTTGACATCGTAAAGTTCCACTCTGGTTAGCCGTTAAATAAGGTTTTGGACTTGCAATTCTTCTGTCTCATATGGGGCTGCAACAATTATTTTTATTATCAGAGAATGATCTTCTTAATTAATCAGAAATCAGTAGAAAATGCCAATCACAATTTCCCAAAGCTGACATTAGCCAAGATGACATATTCAAATTGCTAGTTTTGTCCAACCAACAGGCCAAAACCTCATGATATATTTAGTTTAATATCATAGCAGTCTTGGAGAACAAGCAAATATTGGAACCAGAGGGTGTTGAAATAAACTCAATTGATTATCACAAAACTGCCTTTCGTAGCTGTTTCAATCATAAAACTCAACTGCCAGGCATTCAATTTGTTTAGCAACTTTTGCTCAGTAAAGATGGGAAATACCATCAAAGTGTTTATTTGAACAAATATGAAAATGACTTGCATAAAAATGATCTAATAAATCATTAATTTGATCTATCTCTGAGACAGTTAACGAAGCTCGTTTTATTACACCCCTCTCTTTATCCTCTTATAACCCACTTGCCCGTCAACGATGATACTATTTGCATACTTTTATTTTGTAGCCAACAAGGTAACGGACCCATATTGTGCAGACAGAAAGCGATGGACTTCACATGACAATATTGTTCGGATTCCTTTGATCGGTGGACCCTTTCAGACTAAAGGAATATGAATAATCGAGGAATTGTTACATATTCAGACTTCATGACCACTTCATAGGTAGGGAGTCACCAGGGCTAGGGTTGTCATGATACCAAAATTATGACTTCGATACGATACCTGCCTGGCAGGATCCAGGATCCCTGTCTGACCCGTTGTGTGTTTCCCCTGATCTCCTCTCCTCATGTGTCCTGTCATTCCCCTGTTTGTTATTGTGTGCCATGTGCTCTGTGTTTGTCCTCTGCCTCCAGACACCTCCCATGGCCACACCCTGGATTGTGCACAGCTGAGGACACTCCAGCCGATCACCTCCTGCAGCCTGACACACCAGACTCAGGTCCCACTAATGATTCCCATGTCACTATATAAACTCTGGTCCTGCAGTCTGGGGTTGTCAGGTCATACCGTCTTTCACCCTCTTCAACCCCGTGGCATCCGCTGCCCTCCTTGTGTTCAACGGATTACACTCAGACACTCTGCCCTCCGTGGTGTTCAACGGACTACACACGCCGTCAAGCTGCCAGCTCTCCGGTGTCGAACCACGGGACTCACACCGTCGCTCTGCCTACTCTGGTGTCGGACCACGGGCTCCACACCTTCACACATTCTGAATAAAACCTGTTATATTAACTTCTGTCTCCTGTGGTCTTGCGTTTGGGTCCTACCTGTGAACTCCCGTGACACTGCCGTAAGTATCACGATACCGATACTTACGATGCGATACCAGAATTCGATACAATACCACAAATACGATACTGGTATATTTATCTATCTATAATAGTAATAAATAAAACATCTGTACGGTTCCCTTTTTTACCAGCTTGTTCCTGCCCAGCTTTTTGAACACTTAACAAATGGCATTGATATTAGTATTAGCCAACAGCAAGATATCAATGAAAACTACATGGTGCCATAATTGCTGCTGACTCTGGCATCTGTCTGACTGTCTGTGGGAGTGGGTGGATAAACAATGCTTCATTTACTTGCATAGTGAGTTTGATATTTTCACTTCATATTTTATCTTAATTCATGGAATAATTATTTTTCCTAAACTAAAAATAAAAATAATTAGCTCAAGATACTCTCAGGCTCCACCAGCATGAAGCCATTTTGCATCAATTGTTTCTTTTAGTACACGTTTGTGTGCATTGTGACCTCATGATCATATAGGCTTGTCGTCAAACTAGGCTAAGGCTACTCGTGTTAGCTGTATATGGGTGAGCTTGGGGGTGTTCATGTTTATAATTACATTTGCTTTGAAAAGTTCGGGGTGTCTGTCTGAAAGGTGCTTTGCCATGTTAGACGTGTTGCCTCCCTTGGTCTGAAACACGTTTCGCAGACGGGTCTCTGTAGGTCAGTGGGCTTTCCTTCACTTTCTGTAATATAGCCAAAGTACTTCCAAATGATACTTCTGGCATCTTGTTTTTCAAAAAGCCGAGGAAGGTCGGCAAAAGCTCCTGCACGTCTCCCCTGTGATCACTCGCTGTGAGCGCGCGCACTGGGCAGCCCCGCCCCCTTGCATGCCTGCAGGCAGCGTGACAGGGAGCGGAGCAGCGTGAGCGCTCTGATCGCGCGCTATTTTAATAAAGTATCGATACTAAAAATATGCAGTATCGTTTTTAAAGTACGGGTACCGCGGTACCTTTTTAGTATTGATACACCGTGCAACCCTAACCAGGGCTGCACGAAATTGTTTGACGCTTTAATGCTATAGTCATAATGTTGATATTGAAATTATTATTATTAATAATAACTTACCAAAACATACAGTGCAATAGTCCACCTTCTCTCCCACACACAGCTTGGCCAAGTGTCCCACTTGGGCAATCACTACTTAGAAGTCAGTACAATAACCACTGTACACTGCATGGCACAGTGGCAAAGGGATGTAAGGACATGTTGAAGCTTTGCAAACATTGTTCCTTCTATTGGATCTAATTTTCCAAGAACCAAAGACTGCTGAAGAAATTCAAGAGTATAACAACCTTCAGCCAAATACCTTTCTTACCTCTCTAATGACTAGATGTAAACGTCAGTGTCCCAAGTTTACATTCATCTCCTTTCCAACTTATATATATATATATATATATATATATATATATATATATATATATATATATATATATATATATATATATATATATATATATCATCTGTTTGGGTACATGCTTTGGAAGATATTCATTATCATAGCATTAAGGAAGCCCCCCAAAATAGAGTTTGTACAGGAAATTGCAGTTTCACACCGACAAAAGAAAGATTTGCCAGCTTGCACGATGTGCCAAATTGGACCAGATAACTTCTCAGAGGTAGATCAACAACAAAACCTGATCAGTGCATGTCCTTAGGGTTAGGGTTCAGTTAAATAAGGGAGCTTCACTGCTTGCCACATTCTCTTCAAAATATAGATGTGGGTTGAGCCCCTGCAATGGACTGGCTTCCTGTCCAGAGGGGTGCATGGCTAAGCCGCTTCTCGTCTAAAAAACAGTAGATAATCTCCTTAGTGATGGGTCGCATCAGCTCAAACAGAGCTTACTTTTAAGACTACATAGACTGACTACCCAAAAGATGAGTGTATCATTGTACAGCTCTGACGCTCTTTCATCTAATAAAACCATCTCAGTACAATCAAGTGGAGTGATTAGAGAGCTTACATATCCAAAAAGTAGGCCTCAGGGTAATACAAACCACAGGATGGGATGTAAAAATGTCTCAGAGCAAGTCATTAATGATACAAACAGTGCTGTTGCATATAAAACATCAAATAATGTATCTGACTGAAAGCCAAGGAGGCTGGTTGAACATCTCTGCATGCGCTCATCATGTGAACAAAATGGAAAAATGAAAACGGTGCAAATGGCCAATGAGCCCGGTAGGTGAGAAATTGAAAGTGATATCCGAATAAGTCCCAGGAAAGAAGGATCACTTTTTAAATGTGTTACACAAGCAAGGCTTAAAGGCCTTATTCTCCAATTTCAGTTATCCTAATGTTGTGGAATATTTCAAATGCCTCATTACTTGCATTTTGCAAGAGAGGGAGAGGCCTCTCTCTACTCTGTAATGAGCTCCGAAGCTCATTAGACTGCGTGCATTGAACTGAATGGGCCGATGCATTCCCTTTCTTCTCTTTATGGCAGAGAAAGGCTCGAGCCTCGATCAGAAAAACACAGAGCCACATCATTACACTTGACGAAGCTAAAGAGGATAATCCTGTAGTCCGTCTCGGGTATTTTATAATTGAATTGAATTACCCTTGCCTTCCAACATATCACGGTGCACTGGCATTCTGTTCAGGATATGCCATATCTTGTCAAAGTTTCTCTCAAATGGATGCCCTAAAACGGACACATGAATGAAAGGGTTCCCCGTCGGAACAAATGTGTGCCCGCCATGCAGAGGCTCTCCATGGCCTGGACCGATGTTGGTAATGTGTTGCAGCACTGTTGATAAGGCTAAACCGATTAGCACTTCTCCATTCACCACCTCCTTCAGCCTAACTTGCAGTGGAAGCCATATACAGCAGTGATTCTCAACTGGTGGGTCGCGACCCAAAAGTGGGTCGCGGGCCTTTGCCTGACAAAAAATTTAAAATAAATTAAAAAAAAAAAAAAAGTTGTGATTTTATTTTCAAGGGCATTTTTTTTTTTATGCAGCGGAATTATTCCAGCATTTACGGGACTTGTTCAGCGGTGCAGGAAAAACACCGACCAATGCGTTGTGAATCACATCACGTGAATATATACGAGTATTCTGACAAGTTTCCTGACTCGAGTGAGATAAACACCGTGACACACGGAGAGAGACCGCAGAGCAGGACTGTTGTGAGAGATGTGAAAGTCAAATCATAGGACGATTTCCAAAAGAGAGAAATGTCCAGAGAGACCAGAGTCATTAGACTCTGACTGGACAGACTCATAGAGGTGAATTCTTCAAACAATAATTTGTCTTTTTAGAAGATGAGAAAAATACAATATTGTGGTTTTATCACTTCACCCTGAATGAGTTTAAAGCTGCAGGACAATTCGTGAAAATAAGTTTTCTAAATTGAATTTCGTTAAGTAATTCATTTTTTAATCCAGCCGTTATTTTACTTGAAATGAGAAGAACATGTATTCATGTATTTCTATGTATTATTTATAATCCATCCAGTTCAATTTGAAAAATGATTAATATTTGTTAAAATATAATTGATGTGTACTTTCTTTATTTGATTTGACAGTTGTTTACTACACAGAGACGTTACTACTACTAGACTTCTTGAATATAGATATACCCAAATTTTGTGATATATATAAAATTTGGGTAGTGGGTCCCGGCTTGTCATTAAGGGGTGATGGTGGGTCCCGCAGCCAGACCAGTTGAGAACCACTGATATACAGTTTTCGTTTTATGAAAAGGACCAGAACTCTTTTCACCGTTGGAAACTTCTAGAAAAATAAATCATAATAATTTGTATTTTTTCATTTTTTTTTTCATTATATAAAAAGGATGACTCATTCCTCAAGCAAGCAGCCTGTTTATTTGAGCACTCTATCCAGCTGTATCAACAGTTCATCCTGTGAAGGATTCCAGGCAGTAGGACACTAAAAGCGCATTAAACTGTACAACCACTATACTGTATGTGGCATGCATAATACATTGCAAGCCCTCAATTAGTAGATGTTGATTGTGTGTGTGTGTGTGTGTGTGTGTGTGCAGTTTAGAGGTCTTTCTTCTGAGTTTTCTTCTTTTGGATAAGGATCAGGGTCCCAGGATGTCCCATGAAATACACCTCCAACTGGAGCTGCTGTTGCAAAACACTAGCCAACTGTTTCAAGACGGACAATATTCTCATTTACACATGAAGCAAATTGGTTGGTAATAGACTCCACTGACAATGACAATACTCAAAATCTGTCAAAATGGAATAAGGTTAACTTCATTCATGACCAGTATATGACCACATACATAACGGTTGTAGTAGGTCAAGCGTACACGTTATAGGTTAACCTCAGACTTCAGGATCTGGATCAGGACTGACAACCCTGTTTATTAACGAAATGTTGATCATCTCCCCCAGGTATTCCGCCAGGTATCCACTCAAAACCCAACGGTTTTGAGTGTTACTGTGTGCGTCTGTGAGTGAGTGAGTGTGCACCTCTATGTCTGCCCATAGCTCATTTTGCATCCTGTTGCAGCAAAATATTTTGGGCTGAGCTGCATGCTTAAGGACCTCATGTTTGTGGTGACTCACGCTTGCTCAGGCCCTTTTCTAGCCTGTCTTATACTGCCACTGACTGCCTGCTTGGTCCCCATTCACTACGTTTAACCGGCCAGCCGTTAGTGATAACACAGCTGAGTGCCTCTATGACTGAGCTGCTACTCTTCGGGGGGCGGAAACAGTTTGCACACCGTTGTTGTTTTGGACTGTGTTTGGCTGTCAGCAAACGGAACTACCAATACACACACTGCTGAGAATGTGACGGCCGCACACAAATGATCCGCGGTCAAACTCAGCATAGCTTTGTGTTTGGTGTGAACACAGCATAAGAGACAGCACCAGACTTTACTCTGTTAGCTCAGCTCTATTAGCTTCTATTAGCTTTACTCTATTAGCTTGTGTAAAATAATAGTTCCATTTTTTATTTTTTTTTTAATTCAGATTTAAATTAATCTCTTCAATATTATTTTAGAAGGATGTCAATTTCACTTACTGAGGCATTTCCTTGAAGTTGTTACTGTTTGAGGTCTGTATGTTAGACCGCAAACACAAGGACAAGGACTCCCAGGATCTGTAGCAGCAGTACACATCAGACCACTCGCTCATTTTCCACCAAGATAACTTCACATTACGTAACATGTAGTCATTGTCACAGGTTTGGCTTTTGTTGTCACTGTACTCAACTGCTTTTACTACATATGCACAGGTAGGTTAATACTGTACTAAGCTGAATGTCCAGCAACACAAGCAGGATGCCTGACCAAGCGCCTTTGGAGAGCCTGTTGTTTTGACAACATAACTATTTGGTTAGGTTTAGAAAAGGATCGAGGTTTTGGTTTGAAGAAGTACACTTTGTTTTGTAAAATATCTTTGTTTGGTATGTAACTTAAGTGGGTTTGCTTTTGTGAACAAGGTTTGTATTTAAAGTAGGTTAAAGTGGACGTATATACATCAAATTTAAAGGAATTCTTTACAAACGTTTCACAAGAATAGGACGGATAGACAACCCAAAAACATGATGGTGCGGAGGCACAATAAGGCTTTCTATACTGTTAACCACAGTGTGTTGATATCTACACCTTCCAAATCTACATATTTTTATCATCCTCACAGTGGTTTGACTCGTAGCATTACATTCTGTATCTCAATGGCTTGAGTCCTCTTTCCTAACACTGAATGTTGAATGAAGCAAAGGAATCAGAGGGGAATCAAACTCCAGGAGGACAACAGTGAGCGGGGAATGCTAATCAAAAGTGTGAGCATATTTGATCCTTTATCAGAATCAGTTCATTTATTATTCATTCATCATATTGTTTGTGTCATTAATATTGTTAATAGTAGATTATCAGTGTGTTATTGTGCTTCCACATCCAGTGTGAACCCGGTGTTAGACTTATCTACAATAGATTGAAATGGTGTGCAGATATATCTGCAAAAAAGGTAAAATTAAATCTCAACCACTTCTGACTCATTCGGAAGTATCTGCCATACAGCACAGCTGTACAAGCATGCTGGTATCCTCAGTCCTATACTGCATCACTACCTGCGTACAATCAACTATAAAACCCATCATATCACTGTATCATCAGTCAATACAAATTAAAGACATAAAACCATTGAGGTTGCACCATTGTCACATCTTGGAAAAACACTATGTTCCACTTTGAAAGTTTCACAAGTCTTTCCATTGTTCATGCTCCTTCATTGCTTGATTAATTTATTACAAGATGCCAGCACACCAGTACAGTCAACACGCAGGCCTCAATAAACAGTAACTGTTGCATTACATGACAACTCATTGCAACAAAGTCAAAATAAGAGTTTGTTTCTCCTTGTTAGAAATATTTTAAACATATAGTCTTTGAATAACTGTTGCATTGCATTATGCAAATTCCTGAAAAGTGAAGCCAATGCTTAAGTGCTTTAAACTTGCATTCTTACTAATGGCCAGCAGAGGGTTGTAAAAATAAGTCTAATTGTATAGAAGTCTATGCAAAGATAATCCTGCTTCTCACTTGATGTATCACCTCAGTAAACAATCTCAGTTTCAAGTCTTCAACACAGCATGATGTTCATTTAGTAAATGATGGTCCATTTAGAGTCATATAGACCAGTGGTTCTCAACTGGTCTGGCTGCGGGACCCACTATGTATGTATGTATGTATGTATGTATGTATATGTGTGTGTGTATATATGTATATATATATATATATATATTGTGTGTGTGTGTGTGTGTGTGTGTGTGTGTGTATATATGTATATATATATATTGTGTGTGTGTGTGTGTGTGTGTATATATATGTATATATATATTGTGTGTGTGTGTGTGTGTGTGTGTATATATATATTTGTGTGTGTGTGTGTGTGTGTGTGTATGTATATATGTGTATGTATATATATATATATATATAACAATCAAACATGTCCTTATATCTGCTTGACAACTACTTTACAGTAACAATTCATTAAATGTTTTTTATAATGGTTTCTAATGATACATAAGGGGACTTCAAGTCAAGTGTTGCCATTCAACGGCCGAAGCTTTGCATGTTTAATACATCTAGAGCAGAATTCAACACGTTTCATTTTTCAAAAGCTATAACGTGTGCATTAGACGGTTTCTTCTTATATGCATGTGGCTGAATTGCTGAAATGTAAACAAGAAAATAAACAAACAATGTTTGAGATTAACCCTATTAACAGACATTATAGTGCTACTACAGACCATCCCAGTTAAATTAAGAATTCCAGAGGTCAGTATAACTTTTCAGTGTTGTAAAGAAGTGAAGAAAGAACTGATGAAAATGGACACAAGACTTAGACTCTTCTCAAGAATCGGCCTGCTAAATTAACGAATAGATTTCATGACCATTTACTGTGACACCCCTGAAAAAACAACAGCATATACATAAGTTAGTTAACCAGTTCATGAACGTAAATCCCACACTGGGAGCATCCAGGACCAGTGACTACAAACACCAGCTTGCTCTGTTTTAAACAAATAGCAGTCTAAGGGACAAACATGCTGCAAACGACACCCATGTAATTCACCAGTCTGTGTCTCGGAGCAATGGCTCAAGAGCTAATTTCAGCTGCCTCCACTCATTGACAGTGACTGAGGGAGCAAGATCAAGACTGGCACCAGTGACAGAGTATTCCCAAAGCAGCTAATGTGAGAGGGGAGGGTGGGTGAAAAATAAAGGATAGTTTTTTTTCAAGAAATGCACAACTATTATCACTTCTAAAACATGTTCATCAATAATTATTATGACAATTAGTAAGTCTGCATAGGTGCATTGATGGTCTGCGGTGTTACGACTTCGACAAAGTTTGTCATGTTAACTTTGCCGAAAGATGATGATCCAGTTTCAGCAACAGCAACTCCATGATCAAACCAGACTTCACTTTCCACAAGTGCTAAGAGACATCAAACTAAATGCAGCATGGCAATGCACTGAGCTCAGTGAAGATATGTTGCTTCTTTCAGTGCAGACTACTCAATATACTTTGTGCATTCATTACAAATTCCAATGAATGACTTCCTGTGGAGGCTTACGTTTTTTTTTATGCAACCACAAGGTCGGGGCGCATCGAAGTGCCCCTGTTGTTTTTCTTCTTATAGACACAGCACACTACTTGCAGCAGCGGAATACTGATCGGAGGCAATTCATTGCATTCCTCTCAGCAACTCTCAATATCTGATGTATTTGTATATCTTTTAAAACGCTGTGCCAGTCACAGTGTGCATGATGGGAATGGCTCATCGAGTGGACAGCAGCAACCAGAGCAGCCGCTGTAGGAAGGAACATATTGTTTTCTGGGAGGCTCGGCGACCACGTGCAATAAGAATCATTACAAATCGATCTGCAGCTGGGCTTTCAATAACTCCAACAGCAAACTTTTATTTTGCAAGACAGTGATCCATTTAATAACTGATGCATGCAGTTAGTGATGCATTTCTTTAAATGATGAGCATATACTGCCTGCACTTGTCATGTGCTGCTACAAATAGAGATCCAAATGTTGAGAGTAAACACGAGGGACACACTGAGCTCAGTAGAAGCTTAAACAAGAGTCTGTTTGAGCCTGACTGCAGACTACACTAAGACGTGGATGTTCCTCTTTAGTATTAAATCTATAGATGCAGTCTGTTATGTAGATTTAATTTATGTCAAATTAGTGCACACATGAAACATTTGATTATATTCATACATCTATTCAATAAGGGTCTCGTAATTCAATTGAATACCATGACAATAGATTGTTTACATGATGATGTTTGGTGTTCAAACATTGATGTCAAAGTGGATGGACAGTGTTTCCCTGATGTAGAATGTTCAATGTTAAGATGTCGGCCATGTTATCTGCCCAGAGAGTTATTAGTTTTGCTGCTGTTTACATTCACTTTGATGCAAATTCTAAAAATGAACTACAGAAATGCACTACTATTTTTCTTTTGTTTTGTTTTTTGTCATGCTTGTCATGTTTGTGTTGCATTGCTAATGTGCTACAACTGCATTTTGTTGTGCAACTCTGTGTTGCATAATGGGGATAGAATATAGAAGTATATCTAGACTCAACTGGTGCAAATGATGGGAGGTTGAACAATAACAGCCACCCTTGTCTGCACAACAACATCACAGATGACATGTATATTTTGGAGCTAACTGAGGGCATACACATTTTCCACAGCAGCTTGTATGACTATTATTGCATTTACCACAATACAGCCTCCAGGTATGCAGCATTTTGAAGCTTGCATATGTATGTGGAGGACTGCCCACAATGCCCAGACATCTCTGGTACATCCTGGAAACACAACAACATACCTGGAAAAGAAGCAAAAGTAAAGCTACATTTTGTCATTTCGTCAAACAACTTTCATAAATATTTTGTCTTAATGTTTTTATACATTTTTTACCGTGTTGCTGCTGTATTGGCTGAGTCGGCAGCTTAATTGCGTTATATGTTTTTATGATGACAATAAACATCCTTATCCTTTTACAGGTTGCATGTCCATCACAAGGAGATGCAAAGTATTTGGTGAGGACCTAAACATCTCCACACTAACTGACCTGGATGTGATTAGACCAGGGGTATTCAATTACAGTTGAACACTGTCTATTCAGAGAGAACTTCCCCGTGCAAAGGTCCGGACAACACAACAACGTCTAATGACATGATTTAGTCCCATATATATTGAAGTAGCCAACAGTTGTATTAACGTTTGTATGTAGTCAACAACTGACTGACTGTCAAATCAAATAAAGAAAGTTCAATTGAATAATAACTCAACAATATTTATCGTCAGATTTCAAATTGAACTGGATAAATTATCAGTAATACATACTCTAATAATAAATCAAAGTTATTCTCTCCCCTCAAGTAAAGTAAGGGATGCATTTTATAATAAATTATATAACAGAAAGCGTTTGAAAAATGTGCATCTTAAAGTACTTCATTTTTCACAATTTCACTGAATTGCCCTACAGCTTTAAATTCAGTTCATTCAGGTGTTAAGTGATGTCAACCAAGAGAAACACGATATTGTATTTTTCTTGCCTTCTAAGAATAGAAGTTTGTGTCGATGGACTTTCTCCGTCGTCATTAAAACTTTTTTCAGTTCTATTCCTCTCTGTTAACATTATTGTTGAAGTTAATTCATGTGTTAGGATTCTGATCATATTGGACTCTGAGATTGTTTATTATCTGTGGCTTCATTTTGGCAGTGGTGGTCCTGGACAGAATCACAAAGTTATAGCTATTTTATAGTTTAATTATTTTCCCCATTATTTTCTCAATGCACAGCTCCTGTCTTCCTCAGTTGCTCTGCTTCCAGTGCAGCTTGTTTTAAGGAGAGCTTTTATCCAATCAAATTTCACCTCTGTGTCTCTAGGTAAGAAGAGAGGCCCGGAGGCCTTCAGACTTACAAGTGAATTTCTTTGCAGTAAATGGGGACGATATTGTTGATTGTCATAGTCTTCAACCAATCAGGTCTTTAGTTTGACATGTTGGGCATATTCTTTGACATGCCAGTGGTATCGAGGTAGCCTGCTAAGTACGTCTGCATTAACGTGCAGCGCTGCATTAACGTGATTGGTCAGTGCATGGGCCAGCGTGACTTTTGTCAAACAGAAAGCTAGCTAGCAGATGTTAGTGTTTCGTGAGAGTTCATGTTGAAACATATGTAAGAGAAATTATGACAGAGTCAGACATGAGTCTTCCAACTGGCATACAAGTACGTCAGCATTAACCTGCGGCTTGATCGGTCAGTGGGCTAGCGTGACTTGTGAAATGGCGAGCAGAACTTTGTCGTAGTAAGAGTTAAAGGTTAAAGATAAGAAGTTTTTACGTGACATTACATTTCCAGCGTTTTGGCATGTTGGGCGGTGACAATCCCAATATCTGCTGCCTCTGTCGAGCGGACAGCCCTCAAACGCATTAAAACATATTCAAGAAATGGAACTGGGGAGGCTCGACTGTCTTCACTGGCGTCCATGAATGGAGAAGGACTTCTTACTGGAACTGAACCGCACTGATGTACTGAACAACCGCGTCATTGAACTCTTTGTAATCAAAGAAAGGAGGATGGACTTTGTCTTTACGTGAACAGCAGCTTATGTAAGTGAAGTGCTTTTGTGTTTTTACATCTGCAGTAGCGTTACTACTGTGTACATTTGTCTATGGTGTCGTTTTTATGATATGGTTAATATTGTTCCCTCTGATGTGATATTTGAATGGCTTGTGCTGTTCGGTGTTCGGTGGAATACGTGTTTTAGCGCTGCAGAGTTGCTGAATGATGTGTCTAGCTTTGTTGTCATATAAATATATGTGACTGGTTCTTGTGAGTTTGTTCTTGTCATTGTGTTAATTACATTGATTTTGACTATATGCATTGTCCGTTAATGACGAAGCATCCCGTCATGCGCGTATTCATGTATCTGCACTCTGCAGGTAGTGTATTTGTGGCCCTCATAGGTGTTGAGCTTCATGTAACATGTTATTTCCCTTGCCAACTGTTGCAGTGTTATGTGAATATGCCAGTGTTATGTGAATATGCGTTTTTTACACGAAATAAATAATAACCCGTCATAATGAGGTTATTAGGAGGTGGTTCAACTGTAGTCGGACAGCACCTTCACTGCATTTCGGATGTGAGTATGTTTGCTCGAAAGATATATGCTTTGTCTCGTAGTGGCGCTTCACATTACCACTTTTAATAATAGCTACGGTCTCTGAACATATGAGACAAACTGGTTTTAAACTGCCCGTGGGAAGAACTAACCTATAAGTCTGTCCATTCTTGATTAAAGTCTCTTTTCTCTTTTTGGAGAACGTCATGTGAAATAACTTCTCTGACTCACGTAGCTTTCCTACTCTTTGTTCTCTTTCCTTTGAGATTTACACACACAGGGGAGGAAGAGAACACTTGAGTGGGGAAACTTATCAGAATACACATATTTGATTGGCTGAGCAACATCACATGATATGATTTAATACACATGGTTGGTGTGATTCCTGGACCGCTGAGCGAGTACCGTCAAGGCTAGAAAAGCTGCGCCGGTTAAAATAGAAGCGCTCCACCAAAATGTAATAATTCTCAATTATCTGTCAGTTTTAGGTCCAGGGTCCAGATACAACGGCGTCTGGATCCGGATCCGGACCGCGGCCCGCCTCTTGGTGACCCCTGGATTAGACTGTAAGATATCAGACACAGGTACAGATTTTTTGTGCTATGATGTAATATTGCAAAGCCCTGAGTCTGGCACCTGTCTTTAACAGTATCAGCTGGTTTCATACTGACAGATCTACAACTGAAGGCAACATGCTGGCTCCTCCTCTAGTGGCCTGCGCTGCTTCTCGCCATGAAAAGCATTACAGCTGGGTGAGACAGCGACACAGAGCAGACACCACTGGTGTCAGCTATGAAGATAAACGTACGTTACAAAAAAATGGAATATTTACTTACTACAGTTCAGCCTTTGCTGTATGCTAGAATATTTTATTACTACCACCTTACCCGATTCACTGTAGGTATTTATAAGTTCTATAGTTCAATATTCAGAGCATTAATATAGCAGAAAACAACTATTGTTAAGATATAGAGGGCTAATATCTACCTGAGCAGAGAATGAAGTCACTCTCTCCCTTTGTGTGTTGGAATCAGAGCTCTGTGCTGTGTTTTCATAGCCGGGCCAGACATACATGCTTTTCGTGCATGTTAGTGCATGTGAGTCCCTGTGTAATGCTGCATTGGCATGGAATCAGGCAGATGGCAGAGAGCAAACCGGATATCAATTCAGTATGGAGGGTAACATTAGGAGAGATCAACAGGGAATCCTGACAACAGCAACGATAGATGGCATCGTCGTTCAGAGTTAAAATATTACTGTTTGTCGGCCTTCACGATGGAATTAAGAACCAGATGTTATGTATAAACGTTATGTACGTTTGCAGTAGAATTTTAAAAGAAAACGACATTGTATAGTTAGGTGTATTACTATAATAATTACAGACAATAGTAGACACAAAATCCTTTTATCAATTATATTTTCACCTCTGCAACATCACATCATCATGTGTGTTACGTTTTGCCGTCCAGAAGGGGTTGTCTGTCTAACAGGATGATGACACATTGAACTAGAAAATGCATTTCCTGCTGAAAATGCGTTGGAATGCTGAAAGCTGAAATTAATTGTGAAAAAATTGCAGAAAATTAAGAAATGGGAGACTATCTGTCTGAAAAATGTTGAAACCCGAAAGCATTTAAACTGCACTGCTGAAAAACCTTCTAGTTGAAATGTCTAACTATGGTGTCTGTAGCTGAAAGTATGAGGAAGAAGAAGGCTTTGAAAGTTGAAGTATAACAGGATTTGAAGATTTTCTCCATAGAGATCCCATTCAAAAGAAAATTGCAAAAAGCTATTTGTAGTAATAGTAGTAGAAGTTGTAGTTGAAGTAGAAGTATTATTAGTAGTAGAAGTATTAGTAGCATTAGAAAAAGTAGTAGTAGTAGCAGTAGTGATATTTGTAATAGTAGAAGTCGTAGTTGTAGTAGAAGTATCATTAGTAGTAGAAGTATTGGTATTTAGAAGAAGTATTAGTATTCAGAAGAAGTAGTAGCCTAGTATCAGTAGTAGTAGTAATGGCTGTAGTAGTGGTCGTAGTATTTAATATAACAGTAGTAGTAGTAAAAGTAATGGCAGTATTTGAAGTAGCAGTAGTAGTAGTACTAGTAGCAGTCGTACTAATAGCTGTAGTAGTATTAGTACTGGTAGTAGCAGTAATAGCAGTAGTGGTAGTAATAATATTGATGGTAG